>CAMZMU010000121.1:24362839-24691228 GCA_947311845.1 Poa pratensis
ACGCGTGGGACGATTAGCGATGGCAGAAAACGGAGGCAGAATGGGGAGGCAGAATTTTCTGCCAGGTTACACCATCACCAACTCCCATTTAAAAATAAAGATATATACCGAATATACCTCTCTGCATCAATCAGTCTCACTGTTCTACTGTTTTTATACTTCATAAATTTCTCTCTTGTTTCCTCCCGATCGATCTCTCGCGCTGTCGCCGCTGCACATATAGAAGTTGCTTTGTTTATATTTGCATGGTGCTGTACGTGGCACGTAGCCAGCTGCTGCTCTTTGCATGTGGGTGTGTAAAACAAGCTGGTATAGCAGTTACCTACAGTGAAGTGCCGTAGCCGCCAGGTCTGACTCTGCGCCACTCGATCGTCCGACCTCGCTACGTCACGTTACGTAATGCTTAGTATTATATTTAAATGTACGTGCGTATATATGTATGTATTGCATTGTATGCCATGACGTTCCATTGATGGAGTGCTTGCTAGTGCACGTGCGAACAAACATACAAGATTGATTATTAATTATATGTTTATTGGTGTTTCTTCGGTTCGATTTCCACTACATTATGTACAAATTAAGAGTAAATTCGACACTTACGTTCTGATAATCTTGCGACAATATTTACCTGTTTAAACATTAATTACCATGTTCTGTCACTTAAGTGTGGCCAATAAGCAATTTTTACCACGCGTGTTATTATTTTCTCCTAGAGTCATCTGAAAACGGTTTTATTGGTTTCATTTTAATGAGATCGGGAGACTGGACTCCTTCGAAAGAAGAATCAACTAGACATGGACCCAAGTTAGACACTTGACTGGGCGGATAACTCAATCATGCGTTTGTTGGTAGTGCATCTGATATGGCCGCCGACACCAATTATTTGGAAGACCAAGCAAAATAGAATTTAACTAAGTTTTATGTCATCTAACATACACTAGTACAGGACAACACTATTGACACCCCTCTATATCGACAACACACGTTAGGCCACGGTAATTCGTGATTTTCCAGTGTCCGACGCGGTTTGACCGACCTGGACCGCGGTTGGCCCGTCAACATTGGCTACGGATATTTTCCATTCTCCGATCACTCATTATATTGGCAACAGTCCATTATACTCAAATGTTTCCATTCTGCGTCTCTATGGTAATGGATATATTTTTGAAACCGTTTGAAATATGGACACGTGCAGGCTAGCCAAGGGGCAGGTGGGGAGGTGGGTGGAGCAGACCCGCGAGTCTAAATGAACAGCGCGTCTGTCTCCTTGAAGCCCAAATTCAACGCCTCCTTTTCTCCAAACTTCGTCAATTCCTCTCCGTCCAAATTCATGGCGAGAGGTACCAGCAGCAGCGGTCGCGGTCGTGGACGAGGGCGGCGGCCGTGGTAGGGGGCGCAGCGGGAATGCCACGCCATCGCTGCCGCCCTCACGGTCCGTGAAGACCTGTTCACGGTACAACTCATAGGTAAGTGTCGTGTCTCGGCGGACGGACACCGGGAGTAAAAGATACCCCTTTTAGGTTTGCCAGAGGGCGCGAAGGAGGCTTGGAGCGTTGCTTCCGGGTGGAGAGATCGGAGTCTCCTCGACGAGCGTCAACACAAACAACCAAGGGACACAGGGAGTTACCCAGGTTCAGGCCGCCCGGAGGCTAAAAGCCCTACTCCTGCATGTCTGGATTGATGAGTTCACCATGATGTATCTTACAAGGTGGTTCTCGAGCGAGCTACCGGAGGGTGGATGGCTCGAGGTAGACGACGAGCAGATCCTTACCCGAAGGAGATCACCTCTCGACTCTGCCTCCCTAGCCCTAGTCTAGTCTTGCTTGCTCCTTGTTCTGGTCCTCCTCCTTGGTGACCTCGGCCCTCCCTTTATAGGCCAGGGGGAAGCCACAGGTGGTCACGCAAGGAGCGTGAGGGGTTTAAGGCGGGAAAACTCCTCGGTGGTGGTGGTGTCCTTTAGGAGGCGACGTGGCCCCCTATGGTCCTTGCATCCTTGGCCGGTTTGGTGAGAGATGCCCACCTTTAGGAAAAGTGGGGCGGACAGGGGCTGATAGTCCCACCGGCGTTGTTCCCTGGCGAGGTCACTCGGGCGCCTCCGTCTTCTTGGTCATTCTAGCTTGTGCTGGCAAGCTTATCCTTTGCTTGTATGGAGCGGTACCCGGAAGGGCGCCTGGCCTCCTGCCGGGCACCCTGCCTCACGGATCCTGGCCTTGATCTACGGGTTGGTGACTCCGGAAGGTCACCGTGTCTTGAGTCCTTAGCCGCCTGGCCGTCGGTGTCGAGCTTGTTGGGTTCCCGTGTGGTAAGTGGGCAGACCCACGTACCATGTCTTGCACCTTGGCCTTGTCCATCTTCTTAGTGGGCCCACAGGTGGTGGACCCATTTTGGCAGCATAAGGGAAACCCCATGTTCCACTGTTGCGACAGTAAGGTACCCATCTATTGCTGCGTAGTTGAGGTTAATTTCGTGTAGCGGCTTCCTCTCCCAAAAATTGTGCTGGTTTGATGGAAACTTCTTCTTTATGTCAGAGTATGAACTGTCGATGAGGTCTGCGGCTAGATCACCCATTCAGTCCCTTTCGTCTTCACCCTTGATTTTGTATACTAGTTGGATGTCCACATAGTACTCTGCTGGAATGTAGAAGCCGACACGAGAAAGCACGATGATGTCGTTCGTGATGTCCTATCGGGGATGTAACCCCGGGTACCCCAATGTTATTGGTTTTATGGAGTTGGTAGAGGAAACAACAAAGAGATAAGAGAAAATAAAGGAAAAGACAGAAAAGAAACAGCCTGGGCCGATATTGGTACTGCCCAGACCGGCATACCCAGTGTTGGGCCGAGATTCATTTACCTCGGATGGCCCGAGTCAAGCTCCAGCACCCCGGGCCTCGGCTGGGCCAAGATTACTTCCCCCAGGCTGAACCGGGATCAGCACACCCCAGCAGGCCGAGATGCCCCTCCAGAACTCGGGTTGGGCCGAGATCCCAGGCAGGCCGAGATGCTCCTCCAGAGCTTGGGTTGGGCCCAAATGCCCAGCGGACCGAGATGCCTCTCTATCTCGGATGGGCCGACTTCTCCGTACCTCGGCTGGGCCGTGTCCTTCGTACCTCGGCTGGGCCGAAGCTTTCTTACCTCGGCTGGGCCGAGTCCTTCGTACCTCGGCTGGGCCGTGGCCTTCTTACCTCAGGGCGGGCCGAGTTGGTTCGTATCTCGGCTGACCGAGACTCCTCGCTTCGGCTGGCCTCCTCTGGACCGAAGCTGCCTCGACTCGGCACGTCAACCTCTCCAGCGCTCATCTCGGGATGGGCCGAGTTATTACATACCTCGGCTGGGCCGAGGTCTCCGCAGTCTTGCCAGGCCGGTGTCCCTAGACTCGGACAGGCCGAGGTCCCGCGTTCTGGTTGGACCGACACTCCAGCGTCCCGAGCGGTTCCTCGACGAGTACCAGATACTCACTGCCATCTCTAGAAGATAAGGAGAAGAAGACTAGGAGATCCCGAAGGCAAGCGCTAGAAGACAAGACGAAGGACAGACAGGACATGACAAGACCATCCCCGTGATGCAAGCACAGTGCCAGCGAGGTGACAAGAGTACAGCTACATGACACCGGAATAGTGCTGACAAGACCCCAGTAGTCAAATCGTGTACAGTGTTTGTATAGTGTCCTGCGGGCCACCCTTTGTCCCTTGGGCTGCCTATTTAAGGAGCACCAGGGGAACGCTCATAAGGACCCCCGATGGGTTCATTCTCCCCCTGCTCTCGTGAAGCTCACTCTAGCTAGAGAAGACCTCTTAGAGGCAATCTTTGCCCAGCTCATGGAGTACTTGTACAAATCGTATACAGAGGGAAGAATACACCAAATAGGCTAGATGTTGCAGTAGGAGTGTTATCTCTCACGAGAGCCCCGAAGCAGGGTAAATCCTCGTGTTCGTCCGTTTGCCTTCTATGTGTGCAATCCTGCGCGCTATCCCTCCCGAATCCTCTAGCGTCCATCGGCCCCAAACTTAAGCCTACCCCTAGGCATCTGTTGTTCCACACGATGACCTGTCCACACTTGCAAAAGTGATATTCTTGTGCTGAAAAAATTTGCGCTGCGCCCAACAATGCTCCAAGGTCCTCCACCCATGGAACACGATGACATGTTGGCGCATGGCGAGTTGCACGACAACGATCTGCCGACGATCACGGGTGTACTCGATGTCAAGGCCGACGAACCGGTGCTTCTCCTCTGCTAGCCATTGCTCGTACTTGGCGAGGATCTGCTCCATGGTATTGTCCTCGTTCGTGTACACCACGTCCGGAATGGTGGTACCGTGGGCAGCGATGTGGGTTGTCTCTGTTGTTTGTTTGTGGTTGTCCATGGCTAGTGGGGGATAGGGGTGGAACGAGGCGATAAGAGACATAAGGAATGCAACATGTCAGCCACAAGGAAGAGACAACATGGCAACCGACCCGAGCAATTTCTAGATAATGGCCATCGATTTTAGCAGTTGCTTGAAAATGGTAACAGAAGAGAGCAGTTGCTGGAAAATAGCCACTGGATTTTTTATATCCGTGACGAGGTTATACTCTGCGGGTACCCTAGCGTAAGGGTACCTAGTGCACGTGATGATCAAAGAAGCCCAAGGATTAATCGAAGCCCACAAAGGAAGGCCCAAGACGAAGAGTGTTTTCCAAGTTAGATCAAATAATAGTCGGTTAAGACTTTCCATACATGTAACCTTGGTCGGTTATGTTTCCCGAGACCCAGCCTCTTATATAAAGGCTGGGAGAGTGATCGATCAAGGACAAGCAATCCTTAGCCACCAAAACCTCGGAGAGATCCGCAACTCGCCGAACCCTTGTAACCTTCATACTCATACCATAAATACAGACAGGCAGGAAGTAGGGGTTTTACCTCACTCGAGGGCCCTGAACCTGGGTAAATCCACCTTGTCAGCCGTCGATTCCACCGATACTACGCGTTCTCTACCACACAATCAACCCTAGGTATAGCAACCATGGGATTTGCCGAGGGCACACCTCGACAATTGGCGCCGTCTGTGGGAAAAGGTAGTATTGGGCTCATGGTTTCGCCGGTTTCATCATCAAGCGGCCACCCGCCGATCGCATCTGCACAAGGTAACTCACCTACTACATCATCAAAAAGCAAATCGCCGACCACCGCTGCAAACGGCAACTCGCCGGCAAGATCGACCAGCATCAATTCAAAAAGCGTTCACTCGCCAAAATCTCCAAGGAGGCTCACGCCGCACTCGATGGAAGCTCAACAAGCCTTTGCCGGACTCGAATCAGGTTTAGATATTACAGTTGGAGAATTTAACTTCTTTGTCGATAAAGATGGTGTGCAGGACCTGTTAGATCCGCTCGACAAGGAAACACTCGATACGGAGACACTCGACGACGCTTCGACTGAAACACCATCCATCTTGGCGGCAACATCGTCACAGATCGTCCCGATCCAATCGCCAAGCGACTCTGCAACATCCATGACCTCGCAAGAGTTCCGTGACGAGGTGGCAAAAAGATTTGGAAGAAGCGAGATCGAATCTGCGTACCGCCCAAACAACTCAATCGAGTCACTCGACGACATCGTCGACTGCAACGACGTCGCGGGGAACGAAGAGAACATAGACGACAACATATACCTCGCCGATCTCAACGGCCCAGAAATCCGTGCCAGCCACGAGATATTCACCTGCGACGCAGACAGCCTGGACAAAGCACTCGAAGATATACTCGATTGCGACAGAAACCCCAGCAAGCAAAGCAACTCCAACATGAGCCTGGATGACGACGCCGAATCCATAATGCGCATTAGCAACACATGGGTAGAAGATCGGGTGGTACCGTATCAGGTATACACCGCGAGTACAGCAGAAACGTCAGCAGCCGCAACATGCCGTCGACCTACAGAGTACCCTTGCACAGTCACCATGCCTGACGGAACAACCACGCTGACCATCACCGCAGAGATGGCGGAAAAAGTGAGCAAAGTAATCGAAAGCTGCACAATGCTACCAGCAAACGCAACTCCGGAAGAGGTATTGACCTTACAATACTTCCAGTGGCAAGAATCGATACGGTTGAAGAACTACCGAGCAGTACTCGAAGAACGCAAAAAGCAAGCCAGCATATCGAGTGCTCGACGAAGAGCGTTGTCTGTGAATTCAACAGGCAGAAACGACCCCGCGAATAGGTCACGATTCATAAACCTCGGAGACGCAGATCGTGCAGCGGTCACTCGAAACCTAAACCCAGCCTTTATGGCAGTCGACGCGGAAGGAGTCCCCATACCTACTGAGCCAGCCGGGGCGCTGATGACGCTAGGCACCTATCTCAGAACAATCGAACCTCCTGCAGGAGACCCAAAGAGGGATCAGCACCTCCAACTGTACAAACAACTGGCAATAGCAGCAAAAGCCATACAGCATCCACAAGCAACTCCAAGGAGAGATACAGATCGGGACCGTCGCAGTCGAAGTCCTCGGGGAAGGAGCAGTCGAAAAAGCTCACGTCGTCATCGATCCAGCAGGAGCCACTCGAGGAGGTCATACAGCAGCAGCTCAGACTCGGAAGCAGAAATCGGGCCATGTGGAGCGCTATGCTTCACTCGACGGATCCGGGAGGCTCGTATGCCCAAGAAGTTTTCGCTAGCTACCACGCCAAAGTTCAACTGCAAACAGGAGCCATCAGGCTGGTTAGAAGATTACAGGCTGGCTGTTGGATGTCAGCGCGGACCACAACCACAGCTATGCAATACATACAACTCATGATGGAAGGAACAGCTCGCGATTGGCTCAAATCGCTACCCGAATCATACTACGATTCGTGGGAACACTTCAAAGGTGATTTCATCAAATACTTCGAGCCTCTATGTGAGCGCCCCAAAACTTTCGAGGAGCTCCGGACCTGCAAGCAAAAGTCAGATGAATCTCTGAGATCGTACATACGGCGGTGGACCACCATCCGTAACTCAGTAGGCAACGTATCAGAAGATAGGGCAATCGACGCCTTCAAAAACGGACTCTGGAGAGAAGACTTCAAAGAAACACTTGGTCGAGAAGATCCAAAGACAATGGCGGCACTCATGGTACTCGCAACAAAGTGGGCAGATGGAGAAGACTCCGTACGAGGCACTCGACCGTACCCTCACATGAAAATCACGAGGGTGGCAGTCGAGACCGCAGAGATAGCTACAGAGATGATCGAAGGCGCAAACGCAAGCATCGTTATCACGACGATGACCATCCAAACTTCATCGCAGCAGGCTTTGTCCAGCAAGGGACAGCCGCGACCAAACTGACAGACGACCCGACGATCATCGTGATAATCGAGATCATCGTACGGACGACCGCCGAGGTAATCGAGACCATCGCACAGACGATCGACGTGACAGTCGAGACCACAGACGCGACGACCGCGATAGCTACAGAAGGCCAGAGTGGCGCAGGCGAGCAGACAAAGATCCTGAGCGCTCAATCGAAGAAAGGATGGATGATTATTGCAGGTTCCATCTTTATAAAGGGGACGATGGTAAGCTTCGCTCTAACCACTCGCTGAGAAATTGCAGGGAATTCGATCAACTTGCGATTGAACATATACTGCGACTGCAAAGAGATGGACGTGCACCTCCTCAACTAGTGCAGACTCCATCGACTGCATCACAAGCACAGCCTGTTCAGGCATATCCAGCACCGCAACAAGTACAACAAGCACAGGTATATTCCATACCACCGCAAACACAGCCTACTCAGGTGTATCCTGCACCAACACCAGCGCAACCGACGCCAGTGTACATGGTGCCAGCACAACCCGTTACGGGAACACAAATGGCAGCAGCCGTGCACCAGATGCAGCAAGGAGATGAACAAAAATATCCCGTAACTCGCGGGCAGATGAACATGATCCAGCGAGGACGTCCCTCCAATAGAGAGCAAAAATTACACACTCGACATGTCAATATGGCGGTCATGGCACCCCCAGCTATCACAGATTTTTTGAAAGGATCAGAAACTCCGATTGTCTTCAATCGAGAGGACCATCCACCCGCAGTATATCGACCAGGGCACGCAGCCTTGGTACTCGACGCCCAAATCGGAGGCTACGCCATGACCAAGGTCTTCATGGACGGAGGTAGCGGCCTCAATATAATCTTTGCAGATACGCTACGTAGAATGAACAAATCAGTCGAAAATCTGCCAAAGTCCACAAGTACCTTCCACGGTATCGTCCCAGGCAAAGCAGTGCTCCCAGAAGGCACCATACAACTCGATGTTACGTTTGGAGATCCTACTCACTTCAGAACCGAGTCGATTGAGTTCGAAGTGGTCGATTGGAAGTCACAATACCATGCAATACTCGGGCGCCCCACTTTCGCTCGGTTCATGGCCGTCCCACACTACGCCTACCTCAAGCTCAAAATGCCAGGACCAAAAGGAGTCATCACGATCAACGGGAACTTTCAAAGGTCAGATTCATGTGACCGTGATTTCAGCAAAATCTCAGAGATGTACGGGATGGAGCAATCACTCGCCGAGCTTGAGGTCTCCAATGATAGTACACCTCTACCAGGAAGCAAGAAGATGGCAATCGACAGAGGGCTCAAGGCCATCAACGACGAGATGGAGCACAAGGGGCACCCGAATGAACCTTCAGAACGTTCAACATGTCGTCAAGTCACACTAGTACATAGAGGGGCGCATCCGCGTCAGTTCTATGCATAGATATGTAATAGCGCATAATGTCGGAAGAACCAGCAGGTTTCAGACGCACTCTTTTCCCTTACCAGGGTACCTAAGGGGACTGGAAGGTTTTAATGAGGCGGCTTGCTGGTCGAACACATATTTCGAGTAAAGTCACATTTTCCTCCATATTTCTCATATATGCCTTTTATTGTTTACCCCACTCAAACACTCGGGGGCACAAGCATAAAAAGTCAAAAAACCCCACTCGATATACTCGGGGGCTGGGTCAAGCATAAAAAGTCAAAAAACCCCACTCGATATACTCGGGGGCTGGGTCAAGCATAAAAAGTCAAAAAAACCCCACTCGATATACTCGGGGGCTGGGTCAAGCATAAAAAGTCAAAAAACCCCACTCGATATACTCGGGGGTTGGGTCAAGCATAAAAACTAAAAAACCCCACTCGATATACTTGGGGGCTGGATCATATAACTCAATACATAAAAGAAAAAGTTGCTCAGCCCAGATCGATTACCCGGGGGCCGAGCCTGTAGGCATAAGTTGGAGCTTCAATTCTCATAAAATTCATATCCCCACTCGAAGACTCGGGGGCTATGTAATTCATGAACTATGTAAACTGTTTTTTCATAAACCCCACTCGATACACTCGGGGGCTGCATACATACAAGTGTACAAATATGTACTAAGTGGCAAATTTACACTCGGGGGCTGTTCTCTATACATAAATACCCTAATCTTCTGGTTCATCTTTTGCTGGAAGAACAGAGCCCATAAGTTGCGCTTGATAGCAATCAACCAATGTCCTCGCGTGATCAAATGTTTCGTCAAGGTTCGACTGGGACAAAAAAGATCCAGGCACGGGTGGACGTAGCTGCAAATTTGGACGTTGACTTCGGAGATACGCCATGGTTACATTGGCACCGTCCACATGCTTCTGGGTGATGAAGCCTCGAATGGAACCTGTTGACCGGAAGAGATCGAGCAACGCGTGGAATCCCTGAGGTTGTGGCCCAGTAGGAAAAACCATCTGGTTGATTCGACTGAAGGCCGACCTGCACAACTCAAGAAGCATAGTGCTCCGCCACACCCGATCTTGCAGAGTCACAAGTATGCGTGCTCGGTGCTTATCCAATCGAAAGTGCTGGCGGCCAGTCGTGGGTTCGTCAGTTGCCATATTCAACTGTTCATCCACGCGAGCCTGCTCGGCCTGGAAATCTTGAACAAAACCTGCAACAGCACAAGTTGGGTGAACAAAAAAGAATAGGCTGTGAACTCATAAGATCAAGGCAGTCATGCTTACACTCGAGCTGTCTGTTCACGATCTCCATCTCGCCAAGCACATACTCCTCCCGTTGGGTGGGTAAAGCAGGCCTTGCCCTCATCCTTTCCAGCTTGCTTCGGGCACTCGCCAGTTCCTGCTCCTGTTTCGCAAGTCGAGCCTTCATATAACGTATTACCGCGGCATCATTTGACGCCTGAGCTCGAGATCGAGAAGGGGTATGATGCCGCGACGAACTGGATGAGGTGGCGGCTGGCCGTTTCTGTTCCAAGCATCATAAAATTTTATGAGAAACTAGTCACAAAGCTCAGACGAGCAACAACATACAGCTTCACAAACAGAATCATAACGAGGAGCATAAATTTATACAAAGGTAGCAAAAGCACATGCATACTCGCATGGTCATAAGTTTAATTACAGAAACATCAAAGGCGCGGCTGCCCTATTTCTCAGACATTGACCCTGACCTAGCCCTACTCGCACGAGCGGCGACCTCTTCTGCCCGGCGCTCCATGGTGGTCATAAAAGTTTCAACCAACTTTGCGGCTGGTTCGTTCAAATGCTTTAGGGACACCAATTTCCCGCCAGGCTTGCGAGGGAAAGCAGACAGAGCGCTTCGAAGTCACCCTCTATCCCATGACCTAGAAGGAGTTTGAGGGTGGTCTCTGAGCCGCGTACCGTCAAAGCGCGGGCAAAGTTCGTCATAGTCGAAGTTCCCGGGCCCAGGACGTCTGCGAAGCCATCCACAGTCGAAGGAGGTTCGCTGGAGGGGAACACATCCTTGAACACCGCGCCAAGTGCTCGTAGATTTGGCGAGTGCGTCCTTGGCTTGGGTAGAGACGACGTCCAGGTCGCCGATAGCACAGTCAAGGGACAAATCAACACTCGGTTGATCTACAGGTGTCGATGCCCCAACAACTCCTTCAAAAAAGCAGAAGTAACAAAAAATGTTACATACTATTCAGTGGCAAAAGAGGTAGGAAAAAAGTTAAAGGCTCGACTCACCGCCTACGTCTCGGGTGAGGCTCGCCAGGCGCTCAGCATAATTCTTCTCGCGCAAAGCGGCGGAGTTCTTGGCATCATCCAAGGCCTTCTTCGACTCCTCGCGCTCCTTGGCGAGTGTCTCTTCTAGCTCTTTAGCCCGAGATTCAGCGTTTGCCTTGTCACCTAAAGAAGATGGGCAGATGTCATTCACAATCGACAAGGCAAAGACTTACAGAAAACCAAGATACTTACGGGTGAGCTGCTCCATAACTGCGCGCAGATTATCCCTCTCCTGTTCAACCTGGACAAATGCTTTACCTGATTCCACCAGGTTAAGGTAGAAGGGCTACACGCACACGAAACCAACATAAGCTATACGCAAATAGGTCCAGAAGGAAGACTCGACAAAAATACACTTACGTGTTCAATCCAAGGCACGGGCTTGGCAGCAGAAGTTCCAATTTGCGGAGTCGATGTACTCGCAATATTGGCAGCTTCAATGGAAGTGGTTGTGGCTATTGTTTTCACAACCTCAGCTGCAACAGGAGAGGCTTCAGGTTGATCTGGAGTCGAGGCTCTCACGGTTGGAGGAGTTGGAGGTCGCACAGTCTCGGCACTGCAAGTGACCGAAAGGCATACAACATAAGCAAAAGTACATAACTCACAAAACAATATTATTAAGTGCAAAAAGGAGCAAACCTGTGCTCTTCTTCATCCTCAGTGTCGAGCTCGTCAAAGTTTGGGCCTCCAAAAGGTAGCTGCCCACTCGACTGAAGAGGAGGAGGAGCCGAGCTCAAAGGACTCACGTCCAAGGGAGCAGCTGTGGTCGTAGGAGACAGAGCTGAGTTTCCATCATCCCTCACATCCGATTCCCTCGCGGGTGAGCTCGTGGAAGAAGACGAAACTTGGGCTGCCCGATGACGCTTGCGAAGAGGAACCTCGCTAACGTCCTCACTCGCGGCGGGCTCCTTGCCCTGTGCTTCCTCTACCCCTTCTTCTTCAACCTCTTCAGTGGGTGAAGTGGTAGCCGAAGGTAAAGGCGATTCATCCCCTACCTTCGCTTCTACTGTCACCTCTGTTTCATAAGTTGGCCCATCTTCGGGAAGAGGAGGAAGAGTGGAGGTGGTCGAGTGGCCCTGCATACAAGATATAGAAGTCGAAAGTCAAAAAGATGCACAGAAGGATAACAAAAACAGAAGATCATATACTCGAAAGATTCACTAACCTCTGGCAAAGGCTTTTCAGCCCCATAAGGATCGACTGGACAGTCGACGTTGCAGGGCTCGCTCTGTTTCGTACTGGTGATGGACCGCACATGTGTCACCAGTTCACTCCTCGACAGCTCGTCCTGGCTCATTCGAGTGGAGTCGAGGGGAACTTCGTACTCCCACATTGGGTGGGCACGAGCGCGGAGTGGCCATACCCGCCTCTTCACAAAGGTGGCAATCAGATGCACACCCGTGATGCTGTTCAGGAGCCCTCCAATTGTCTCCAGCATAGGCGCTGCTTCCGCCACTTCTTCAGTCGAAAGCTCATGGTCCCAAGCTTTCGTCCTAGCGGCTATACCAGCAGTCGAAAATGCTGGGGCCACATTTTGGTCCACTTGCACATAGAACCATCTCTTCCTCCACCCTGCGCCGAGTCGACTGGCTTCAGGGCGAAGTACCGGGTGTCGCTGTGCACTTGGATCTGCAGGCCTCCGACTGGGTAGGTTCGGCCACCTCGGTTGTTTGGCCGGACCATGAAGATGGACTTCCATAATGCCCAACTCGGCGCAACACCAAAAAAACACTCGCGCAACGTGATAAAACACGCAATGTGCAGAATACCGTTCGGGGTGAGATCATGGATCTGCACCCCGTAGGCAAAAAGCAAACCTCGCACAAAATCATGGAGGGGGAGCGAGAAACCCCTAGGCAAAAATTCCGCGAAACAGACTCGCTCGTTAGCGCGAGGCTCGGGAAGTACCTCCTTGGGCGAAGGTGCGCGGACGAGGAGTTGGTCGGAAGGTGGCAGCAGTCCTTCCTCGCGCAGCTTGTCCAGCTGCGCATCCTTCAGGGTGGATTTCATCCAATCCCCATTGGTCTTCTTGAGGTCGACGGCGGCCGCAGATGTGCTAGCCGCAATCTTCTTCCCCTTCTTCGCCGCCGCATCGGGCGCGGCGGCAGCAGTCGAGGCGGAGCGCTTGTTGCCCGCCGTTTTCTTCATCGTCAACGAGCAGGTGGGAGAGCGCGCAAAGCTTTAGCGCAGGAGCAATGGAGGCAGAGCGCGAGGAAGATGATGGAGCAGGGGCGGCGCGCAGAGCAAATGGCAGGTAAAAAAACAAATGCCAGCGCCGTTCCCCTATTTACCACAAGACAAAAGCAATCACAGCCATTCAGATCCAAATCGTGCGTTACGCACTCAATCTGACCGTACACGTGGCAAACGCGGAGGGCAACCGTCGCCGGCCACTCCGCCCACTACGCACGTAAAAAGAGGAGCCATCATCACGCTTGCGGAAAAAGTGGGCCCGTATAGTCAAATCAAAGTCCAAACGGCACCGTCTTCGGTCAGCTCTGCACAAATGGGCCCACCTACGCGTCACGTCCCATCAATCGCAGCATAACGCACGCCACGCGTGTCAGAAATCGCAGTCGAAATAAACGTCATCCCTGACGTCATTGAAGCATTTGTTCAAAAATATATTCGAATCTGTCCAATGAATATTGGTCAATCGATTGCCTTATTTAGTTCGGGTGTGACAAATCCTTAAAAGCAAAATTGGTCACTCGACCGTTCATTCGACTAAGTCATATTACTCCCATGGGAGCGTATTCAAAAATTCTTCGACTAAAGATGCTCAAAAATGATTGAGATTATCCTCTACTTCAAACGAAACAAAGCATAATCTCGAGGGCTACTCCCATGGGAGCGCTGACGCGCTCCTGTAGATTTCAAAGACAAAATATTTCGATTGACAAAAAGTAGTATAGAAGGATGATTTGAGATTGTCCTCTATTGCAAGACAATAAACCACAATCTCGGGGGCTACTCCCATGGGAGCGCTGTCGCGCTCCCATAGATTCTCAAAAGAAGGTAAGAAACTCACTCGACTATAGACTCGATTAAGATGCATTAAGTACTTCACAAATCAAAGAATCAAACTTCATAAATTCCCGGACTATGCCAGTCGCAGATGTTTCGGATGCTGCATACGCAAATGCAAAGGTAAGACCCGCCGAGCAATCGAGATGGGCCGAGGGACGCTCCAACAGTGTTTTCCCTTGAATTTTTCCGTGTCAACAGACATGATGAAAATCCTGACGGACGCGTTAGGTATCAAAACTTAAACTGCAGAACGAATCAGTAAGACCTACAACGGCCTGTGTCGAATTTGTCCAGTATGTTCCAGCTTCGAGTCCGGGGACTCGAACCTGATTGAAGGCTAGTATGGTTTCGCCCAAATGTGCGGTTAACTGAGCTCGATTTTCGAGTGAATCAGGCCTACTATGTCAACATCCCTAGGCAAAAGTTTCAAAAGTGTTCCAGCTTCGAGTCCGGGGACTCGAACCTGATTGAAGGCTAGTATGGTTTCGCCCGAATGTGCGGTTAACTGAGCTCGATTTTCGAGTTAATCAGGCCTACTATGTCAATATCCCTAGGCAAAATCTTTCGACTGCGTTCCAGGCTCGAGTCCGGGGACTCGAGTCTGACTGAAGGCTAGTATGGTTTCGCCCAAATGTGCGGTTAACTGAGCTCGATATTCGAGTGAATCAGGCCTACTATGTCAATATCCCTCGGTAGGCATACACATACAATCGAAACAAATTAGAGCTTGAAGAACTACATCGGGTCAGAAGAACAAACTCAGAAGACTATGACGTGCACGATGAAGGGAGCACATGCTCGATTCTTCGAGTCAAGCAAGTACTCGGGGGCTAATGACGAGGTTATACTCTGCGGGTACCCTAGCGTAAGGGTACCTGGTGCACGTGATGATCAAAGAAGCCCAAGGATTAATCGAAGCCCACAAAGGAAGGCCCAAGACGAAGAGTGTTTTCCAAGTTAGATCAAATAATAGTCGGTTAAGACTTTCCATACATGTAACCTTGGTCGGTTATGTTTCCCGAGACCCATCCTCTTATATAAAGGCTGGGAGGGTGATCGATCAAGGACAAGCAATCCTTAGCCACCAAAACCTCGGAGAGATCCGCAACTCGCCGAACCCTTGTAACCTTCATACTCATACCATAAATACAGACAGGCAGGAAGTAGGGGTTTCACCTCACTCGAGGGCTCTGAACCTGGGTAAATCCAGCTTGTCAGCCGTCGATTCCATCGATACTACGCGTTCTCTACCACACAATCAACCCTAGGTATAGCAACCATGAGATTTGCCGAGGGCACACCTCGACAATCGGATGTATTTTTTATATTTAGTTAATCTTTTTTTTCTATGACGCAGGAGTTTATTTTGGTCACACTGCATAAAAGTACCAAAACACCATTTCGATAACCAGAATCCCTGATGCACGGAAACTTATGTGATGCTGGTCTTGGAGCGCGTACAACAACGAAACAGAGCTCATAGTAGGTGAGCTCCAGCTCAAAGATGGAAGGATGGCTTAACTAAGCCAGTGTTCAGTCTAGTTACGTTAGTTGCCTATAGGTTTAGATAGATATGATTGTAGCCAAAGTGTAATCGGTGATATTATTGTGTTAGTTGCCTATAGGTTTAGATAGATATGATTGTAGCCAAAGTGTAATCGGTGATATTATTGTGTACCAATGTAATGATCAAATTAGTTCTTTGTTAAGAATGAAATAAGTTAAAGTTTGAGTGTGTTGTGTAATCAGCCTTTTCATGTATCGTGGCATATATATTACCGTTGTAGAAATATGAAAAAAAGCTCAGTGCAAACGAGTGGAAAGAAAACTCCATATTTGATGAGCACAAACTTAAGAAAATGGAGATAAATGACCAACCGTTGCGAAAGAGAGGCCTCATCGGTAGCGGTTAAAACCCTGTTGCCAATTTGGGCCTTCACATCAGCATCGGGGCTCGGGAAACGTATGGTTTTCCGTTTCCGATAAGGGTTTTGACCCGTTTCCATAGTGTCGTTCAGTAATAGTGATATATACCCATAACAAATACAGTTTCGAGTTGTTTTCTGGGTGACCTTTCATATCGTCCTATCAAGTATGTCCAAAAATTTGGTTAGTTAAAAAAAATGAGATAATAGAACAAGCTATTGGAAATTGAGCTCCACGTAGCCTTTTTTTTTCAGAAATTCAAAATAAGCATTTTAAGTTTAAAAAATCAGAACCAAATTTAGGTGTACATAATGTCGAACACTACAAGTTTTCAAAATATTAATGCAAAGTATTACTTTAGAATACACAAAAATGACAAAATTTCAAGTTTTAAAAAATGTTCACTGTTCAACGACCAAGATCCACCCATTTATCTTTTTGTCAATCCTTAAATATAAAAAAATTGGTTTTTTTTTTTTGCACATTTGTAGATTTATCATTATCTACGTCTAATATTTATCATTATCTACGTCTAGTATTTTCCTCTGATTTTTTTGAATCTTAAAAATGGAGATTGTGAACGTTTGAAAAAAACTTGCTCCAAACCGTGACACTCAAAATCTACACCATATAATGTCGCACTGAGTGCCAAATTGTGGCATTACATTTGAAATGGTTCGTAAATGCCATAACATCATAACTAGCGTGTAAACAGTAGAGTCAACTTTTTACTAACATTTATCTAGCCATGTGTATATATACATTATTTTCACAAGGTAGCGGGCTCCAGTATCATTAGATGATAACGGAACATAAACATCACTGTATTTTCTACAATACCCTTATGTGCAATGTAAAAGAAAACAATTTATATATACATCCACGCAATTATTAAGTCGAGACCTTCTAAGTGTCAAGCATTACACTACTAGAAACAGGACCATTAGTCCCGGGTGGTAGAGGCCTCTGGTACCGGATTCCCACCCGGGACGCCGGATTCGGGACTAGAGGCTCCCCTCTAGTCCCGGGTGGCTTACGACCCCGGACTAGAGAGCTCCACGCGGGGCTCTGACACCGCGCGTGGTCGAGGACCTCTAGTCCCGGCTCGTAATATGACCCGGGACTAGAGACCCTTTTTCCGAAATATTTTTTTTTGAAATTTTTTGTTTTTTTTTTGAAATTTTTCTATATTTCAAATCTTTGAATTATTTGTCAGTTTAATCTATAATCGCCCCTCCCAGCACGCTTTGCCCCCATCCTCGCACTAGTGATCAAACTTACCGATAGGTCACCATCCTCACACTGCTCCACCCCAGCACGCTTAACTTTTGAGTTCCTTTCCAATTTGCTTCCAAGATTGCACTGAGAACATCCTGATAATACTATGGTATCAATCTTATTATATTCTAGACTTTGATGTCACATCATATTATTTTTTGAATTCCAAACCTATATTAACATAAATATTAATTTTACATTATTATTGGCATTTTCAATTTAATATGAAAATATTCATATCTTTAAATTCGAGAAATAAGATGTATAAATCGATCAGAAAAATGATAGGAATCTAAATATTGTGTCCATATCATCTTTTGCATAAATATTAATGATTAAGTAATAATAATTATTAATTCATTTTTTTGTTATTTGTAGAGAAAATCATATTATTTTTTTGAATTCCAAACCTATGTTAACATAAACATTAATGATTAACGACTAATAGTTTTGAATTCAAATAACAAAAAAATTAATTATACATTATTATTGTCATTTTCAATTTAATATGGAAATATTCATATCTTTAAATCGGTAAATCGAAATTCGACAAATAATATGTATAAATCGATCAGAAAAATTGTAGGAATCTAAATATTGTGTCCATATCATCTTTTGCATAAATATTAATGATTAAGTAAAAATCATTATTAATCCATTTTTTTGTTATTTGTAGAGAAAAATCATATTATTTTTTTGAATTCCAAACCTATGTTAACATAAACATTAATGATTAAGTACTAATAGTTTTGAATTCAAATAACAAGAAAATTAATTTTACATTATTATTGTCATTTTCAATTTAATATGGAAATATTCGTATCTTTAAACCGGTAAATCGAAATTCGACAAATAATATGTATGAATCGATCAGAAAAATGATAGGAATCCAAATATTTCGGTCATTAGTTTTAGGTAACCGAATGGACCGAATTGACCGAATACATGAGAACACACAACGGGAGCACACACATCACTATATAGCTAGTCTACTCATCAACGACATTAAGACGATTGTCATTGGTATTATAGCCACGTAGACTATCCCACTTCCGGGCAATCTCGAAGCCGAGGCGAGCGTCCAGAGCGGCATACAAGACTTGATCGTAGCTCAATGGAACGTTGCCCCATCGAAAATTCGGAGGTCTTCTAAGTCGTTGTCGTCCTTGCCCTTCTTCTCGTCCTTCTTCTTGTTGTTCTTCTTCTTCTCAAGTTTTGTCCCAATGATAGCATTGGAGAGAGCATAGAGACTCGGAGTAGGATTGTCGGTTGGGTTCCGGCTATCCCTCTAGAGGTCGACCGCGGACGGAATAACAATTCCGTAGTAGCGCATCATCCGCACGTCATTGTGGATAGCCACGCCGTAGAATTTGATGGTCTTGTCAACTAATAAATCCACGAGGAGCTGCGGTACCCTATTAGCCTTGCAGATCTGGAAGACAAGAGTCTCGGACGCCACCGAGAGTTGAAGGACGGCGGCGCGCTGCCTTTTCTCGGGTGGAAGATCCCTCTGTCGACCCAGGAGAGGGTCGGTGAACTCGCAGTCGAGTCCAACACACTTGATCGGTGCGGCGTCGAGGAAGAACTTCTTCACGTCGCGGATCCACCTCTCCACGCGTGATGCACGGAGGGTGACCCATACCTTGAAGTGCATATCTTCTTTGATGAAATAGTACAACCGAGACGGAGGTACGCGCGCGAGTGGCTCCATTGGAATAGAAGAGAAGGATCAAGAGAGAGAGTTTTTGCAAGGATTAGAGAGAGATTAGGTGTGCTTAAGGCCATGGATTAGTGTAGCTTATATAGGGCGGAGAGGGAGGCCGGCGGACAGAGGGAGGCCGGCAAGCGGCGGAAATGATTAAATTCGAGCTGATCATCTTCCAAAGCGCAATCAAAACGCCGGTCTGATCATCTTCCAAAGCGCAATCAAAACGCCGGGCTGATCATCTTCCAAAGCGCACCGTCGGCGGGAGATTTACAGGTTTAAAGACAGACCTCTAGAGGTGTCTCGCACGTGGTCCTGCCGAGCCAGACACCTCTAGTACCGGTTCGTATTACGTACCGGGACTAGAGGTCCCTTACGACCCGGAACTAGTCTGTTGCGGCCTCGTAGCCTTTGAACCGGGACTAGTCCCCCCCTCTAGTCCCGGTTCGTAACCCAGCCGGGACTAGAGCCCGATGTGGCTCTGGACGAAAGCCCTTGTTTCTACTAGTGTTACCCACTGGCCCATTCCTTGTGGTGGCTAAGTTTAGTCAGTGTGGACTCCACACTAACTATGCTTGATCTTGTCCAAATCTTGAGTCTTAATATATGTTGTTTACTTCATCTCTATCCAATATCCATCCATACTAATTATTACGATGGATTATTTCTCAGTGATGAGACGTAGTTGTTTGTAATGCGGTACTTGTTGTGACTTAATTTACTCTATATTGAAGCTCCTCAATTTCGATCTTTAATAATCAGTTGTGCGAGTGTGTGTCAACAGTCTGCACATGTCAAGTATAGCTATTAATCATACTGTAGAAGGTCGTGGCATCAACACCCGTACGTAATTATATTTACTTTTTTGTCAAGTATGAATAACTTAATTGATAATATTAAAATAATATTGTTCATTGTTAAGCATTTTAATAACAAGTGTGGACCGAGGGAGTTGACCAGATGTCCACCACTGTAGTGGAACATGTGGGCGTGGCACACGGGTCTTGTTGATGGGTTGACATTTTCCGTGTCAAGTCATTATCCACTGAGAATGTGCTCTGAGTGCAACCAAGGTCAACCGGTCAAGTGGCAGAGTGTACTGTCTAAATGCAAATACTGAAATACACATCATACGTGCTCCGGTCAACTCTTTTTTTTAGTATATCTCAACATTGTCTTTTATCTTTGTGTTCTGAGTGGGGCTGTTACTGCTTTGCGTCAGCATCTGATTGAAAAGGTCCATGGATAATTGGAAACACGCACGTACTTTTGTTGCGAGCTTAGCTAGTACTCTCTCCGTTTTTTAATATAAGATGTTTTAGGTGGTACACATGTTGTCTATATCCACACTAAAATGAGTGAACATACACACAAAAACGTGTCTAAATACATTTGTGTGCATGTGCATATGGACAAAAGCTAAAACATCTTATATTAAAAAACGGAGGGAGTAGCTGTAGCTGTTAACAACCTTAACATGAGAATGGAGACTAGTTAAACTTATTGATTAGTTTTAGACGTTGCCATCAACTTTATAGTGCTCCTGCAGGCATTATTAGATTAGATTGCTGGATAACATAGTTAAGGCACAACATATCCATGCATGGCAGCACAAACATACTGTTGTCGGTGAGATGACAGAAATAAAACATAATCATAAGATATATGGAAAACTATGTGTAGCTCGGTAGCATTAAGGTGAGCACAAAATATCTGTGAATTTAGTATATCATAATTATGGTTTCTAGTGTTTTTTCTTAAGCTGAAACCTGGCCAATGCAGGGCGACTTTGGTTTTACGTAGTTCGCCCTTTCTTTAATTGTGAAATGTACAAACATATCATTCTTTGTGCAAATATTCAGTGGATCTTAAAGAGTCCTTGTTTGTGTATATGAATGTGCACGGATAACTTAGTTGTTGCACTATATGTGTCATAGTGTACTAACATATTATTGGTGCTAGAGAAAACGAGGCATGGAGCAGCAGAGTTTTGGCGGCGGACGAGTGATGATGGACACACGCAAAACGATGATGTTGTCGGGCATCATGGAGGCTTGGACGATAGACATGGTAAGGTTAATACGTTGATCCTGTTCTAAAGATGGGTCGGCTGAAGACCGGCGATTTCTGGAGCATGCACATGTGTTGCGCGTTGTGTGTCAGCTGGACATGTGTTGTGCCCCGACTAGCTGTTGGGAAAATTGCTGAGGACTCAGGATTTAGATGTTGGAGCATCATTGGGAAGTTAGGCCTCATGGTCCCGATCATAGCCATCCCCATCATCAAACTTGTAGGTTATAGCGACACATGACGTCTGGAGGATGGCTTCAGATTGATCAATATATTCTTTGTTAGGTTAGTTGAATTATAATAACAAAAGTTGTATGCATCTTTTTAATATAGAGGTTAGGGGTTTGAACCTCTTTTCAGAGAAAAAACATAATATATACATTTACTTAATATATAGCTTGGTACTATTAGAGTGAGTTCCAAATGTTCATCGAAATTCAGTTTGCCATGCTATCATTGGTGCAATATATTTTGTTTATGGGTATATATGACACCAGGCGACCACATAGATCCATATATGTCAACGTTTAATGGCGGTACATTTGTCTGTTGAGTCATAACTATGTGTGGAGGTTAACTGACTCAGGTATTTTTCGGTTAAATCTATGTATGCTGACATGATGAATGAGCACAAAAGTTTTTTCGAATATATCTTTGTAAACTAAAGATACCGTTGAAGTTAAAAATATTTCTGTGGTTCCTTCATAGAAAGGTGTTACTTACTAAAATATTTGGATAGGATTTAAAAAGTGTTGTTTTTGTGACTGAGAGGAGTCAATTGAACATCTCTTTTAAAATGTCCGCTTGCAAAGATGGTTTGGCTTATTTCCAATTTCTTATGATTTACCTCCACCAATTAATAAAAATAATATGTTTGGGAATTGGTTGAATGGTGTGGAGAAAAAACAAAAGCGAGATTTTGTATTGGCGTTTCTGCTTTGTGTTGGCCCATCTGGAACTTTCGAAATAATTTGGTGTTTAAAAAGGTTCAAACTACTCATTTTTTGCAGGTTTTCTACATGGCCAATACCTGGATTATAGAATGGGCTTGCCTTCTTTCACCAGATCAGAGATATTTAATGGCTTCTGGATGCAGACGGCTGTTGACGTCTCTTGGGATACTATCAGACCTGCTTTCTTTAGTTTTTTTTGAAACAAGCCAAAAGCTTTTCCTTTTATATTGATATAGGAGGAGCAAAGGCAATTACACGACCGAGGCCGAAAAAACGAAAAGACATGAGGAATCCCCCTTGGCGGGGAGATAAGCTAAGCTGACTACTCGCAAATTTCTGCCAGCTTCTTGGCACGGCAAGGATCCAACTCTTGCTCTCACTTTTGATGCGTGAAAGAGGATAGAGGGCATTATGAAAGTGTTGTTGAAAACCCTCGTGTTCCGTTATTTTCAGAGTTCCCAAGTGATTAGGATGATCGCCGTCTTAAATCCCTTGCGAGAGGGGGATGGTGTGGCGGCCAAGTCTTTCCAGTAGTCGAAGATGGTGGGTTTAGTATCCCCAAGGCTTTGCATAAGCGTTGGGCACTTTAGCCACGTGGATGCCTCTGCCCAGATCCTCTTGGAATAGCGACATTCGAACAGCAAGTGCCTCCCGTCTCTGGTTGATTCCTTCAGAACTGGCAGATAGGTTGATGTGGCCCCCTGATAGCCAGGCGGTCGGAAGTCCAAAGCCGGTTCTGAACGTTGATGGTTGATTTATGTATCGACTTTATATGATCGTTGATGGTAATAAGCTATACTTGTGATTTTTTTTTAATAAAATGTTGTGTGCATCATCTAATGCAGAGGCTGGTGTTTGCTTCCCATTTCGAAAAAAATAGATGATATATACACACATAAGCTGTAACGTCGAAGAATGGATAAACCGCACGTCAAACCTGGCACAGATCGACAGCGTGACATGAAGAAGATACCGCTCCATTGAATCCCGGTTGAATCGAGTGGCACACACTGCTCTGGCGGTGGTCGCGACGGTGACCTGCCACAGATCTAGCTACTTTCTGGACGTGTCCGTCCCAGGGGGTGACGGTTTGGTTTCCTCTCGCGACGTTTCAGGCGATCGTGGCGATCCCGTTCTGGGGTTCATCGATCTGATCCCTGGTCTGTCTGAATCTCGAATCCTCCTGGTCTAGTTCGACCCCCCCATCCTCGGTGACGCCCAATTATCCTGTTTCTCCCATCTACTTGCTTAAGCCTTTCGTGTGTGACTAGGGCATACGATCGTTAAAACACAATTCCTAGGACTTGGTCAGGTCGCGGAAGGTAGACTGAAGGTTTTGGGAAGGAGGGGGAAGGCTGCTGCGGGGATTGTGGTTTTCTTGGTTCTGAAGGGGAAGAGCGTGTAGATTGGAGGGTCGGGTCCTGATGAAAAATTACACTCTGTTCTGGCAAGCTCTCGAGTGGTTTACTATAAGTTTCAATGAATATCCTAGAGCTGAACTGCGGGGTTGCGGACGCCCGAGTCAGTTCGTGCCATCTGTAATTGATACGTCTCCAACGTATCCAGAATTTCTGCTGTTCCATGCTTATATTATACCATTTGCTACATGTTTTATATACACTTCGTATCACTTTTATGCATTTTCTGGGACTAACCTATTAACAAGATGCCACAGTGCCAGTTCCTGTTTTCTGTTGTTTTTGGTTTCAGAAAGTTACTTCTGGAAATATTCTCGGAATTGCACGAAACAAAAGGCCAGGTCCCTATTTTTCCAGCACGTACACGGAGTCCGAAAGAGAGACGAAGTGGAGCCAGGAGGTGGCCAAACCATAGGCAGGCGTGGCAGTGGGCCCAGCCGCGGGGGGTTTCTGAAGCTCTTCCCGGCACCCTGCCGGAGAGGGGAATCATCACCGGAGGGCTCTACATCGCCATGCCCGCCTCCGGAGTGATGCGTGAGTAGTTCATCCTTGGACTATGGGTCCATAGCAGTAGCTAGATGGTTGTCTTCTCCACTTGTGCCATCATGTTTAGATCTTGTGAGCTGCCTATCATGATCAAGATCATCTTATTGTAATGCTACATGTTGTGTTTGCTGGGATCTGACTTATATTGATACCTATGTGGAGCTGAATATTATATTATCATGTCTATGTCATTTGTGATCTTGCATGCTCTCCGTTACTTGTTGAAGCCTTGGCCAGTGAATACTTGTAACTCCAAGAGGGGGTATTTATGCATGATAGTTGGGTTCAACCTCTATTTAACCTGGGATAGTGACAGCAAGTTCTAAGGTTGTAGATGTGTTGTTGCCACTAGGGGTAAAACAGCAATGCTTTATTCAAGGATGAATGTATTGTTTACATTACGCACATTACTTAATGCAATTGTCTGTTGCTTGCAACTTAATACTGGAAGGGGTACGGATGTTAACCGGAAAGTGGACTATTTAGGCATAGATGCATGCTGGATAGCGGTCTATGTACTTTGTCGTAATGCCCAAATGAATCTCATAGTAGACACCACAGCTCACACATGCATGTTATATGCACTTATCAATTGTCAATTGCCCAGCTGTAATTTGTTTACCCAGCATGTTAGTTATCTTATTGGAGAGACACCACTAGTGAACTGTGGACCCCGGTCCATTCTTTTACATCTGAAATACAATCTACTGCAATCATTGTTCTCTACTGTTTTATGCAAACAAACATCATTTTCCATTCGATACGTTTAACCCTTTGTTTTCAGCAAGCCGGTGAGATTGACAACCTCACTGTTAAGTTGGGGCAAAGTAATTTGATTGTGTTGTGCAGGTTCCACGTTGGCACCGGAATCCCTGGTGTTGCGCCGCACTACACTCCTTCACCAACACCTTCGAAGCAAACCTCGTTTTCCTACTGGTTCGATTAAACCTTGGTTTCATACTGAGGGAAAACTTACTGCTGCACTCATCATACCTTCCTCTTGGGGTTCCCAACTGACGTGTGACGTACAAGCATTGTTTCTGGCACTATTGCCGGGGAGATATTCCCTCGTCAACTTAGAGCCACCAACACGTTTTCTGGCGCCGTTGCCGGGGAAAACCGAATTGCTTCTGCAAGGGGAGTCTCTCACACCCAATCTCTTTACTTTGTTATTTGTCTTGCTTAGTTTATTTTTATTTAGTCTTGTTTGCTCTCTTTATCAAAAACACAAAAAAATTAGTTACTTGTTTAATTCAGTTTGATTTTGTTTTTCAAAATGAATGCTCCTGAAGTTGAAGTTCGTTCTTTTAGGCAACTAGGAGGTGAAAATTTGAAAGATGCTTGGTATAGAATTAGTGATGCTCATCATAGATGTACTAAGAAACACTCTACCACTATCCTCCTTAGGAACTTTTATGTTGGTATCTCTAGTTGGTATAGGTATGTTCTAGACACTCTTACAGGTGGAAATTTCTTGGGTACTCCTGCTTTAGAAGCCTGTAATATTATTGAAAGTTTGGTAGGAACACCACCCACTAAAGATATTAAAATTGAGATCACCTTGGAGGATGTTATAAATAAGTTAGACTCTATGGAGAATTTTTTTCCAAATTTTCTTGATTGTATTGGTAAGACTAATGAATCAATAGCCACCATCAATGAAAGAATCACTGTTCTTGAGGATAATAATATCCATGACACCCAAAATCATAGAATTGATGAGTTAGAGGAAGCTATTGAAACCTTAAGTTCAACCTTTACTTCTCTTAAGTCTAAAAAGGAGAAAGTTTATGTGGGTAGAGAGCAAAAGTTTATGTATGTTCCTAAAGTGCCAAAACCAAAGACTCATTATGAGCTTAAAATTGATAAAACTTTTAGTACGGTTAAAGGTAATGAAACACCTCCAGGAACATCTAAGATACCCATTGTTACAAGCTGTGTGTTGGAAGAAGCTTTTGATGATTTGAATGATTTGCCACTTGACAACACTTGATTTTCACTTTCTGCGCCTAGCTGAAAGGCGTTAAAGAAAAGCGCTTATGGGAGACAACCCATCGTTTTTATTTGCTGTTATTTTTGTTTTCTTTGAGTCAAGGAGTTTTGTTACTTCTGTAGCAACTCCTTTGTATCTTTATTTTATCGCAATGTTGTGCCAAGTAAAGTTCTATATTGAAAGTTGATGCAAGATTTGGATTTCTGCGCAGTGACAGATTTTTAGCTGTCACGGATTTGAGCTTATCTCCCTGTAGAAAATTCAAAAAATTCTGAAAAAATCACGCATATTCCTGAGATATGTACGCAACTTTCATTATTTTAGGCCAGATCCATCTGAGCAACTTAAGTGCCTCGAAAAAATTCGTCATTCCAGACTGTTCTGTTTTTGACAGATTCTGCCTTTTGTTTTGCATTCGCTCTTTTACTGTGTTTGTGTGGATTTCTTTGCTCCACAAAGCATTGGTGGCTGTAGCTAATGTCCAGAAGCTTTGGGATTGATTGTATCATTACAGAATATGAGAATTTTTGATTATGCACTAACCCTCTAATGAGAACTGTCTTGAGTTTGGTGTGAAGGAAGTTTTCAAGGATCAAGCGAGAAGGGTGATATTATGTGATCAAGAAGAGTGAAAAGCCTAAGCTTGGGGATGCCCCCGTGGTTCATCCCAACCATATTCAGAGAGACTCAAGCGTCTAAGCTTGGGGATGCCCAAGGCATCCCCTTCTTCATCAACAAACTTATCAGGTCATCTCTAGTGAAACTATATTTTAATTCTTTCACATCTTATGCGCTTTACTTGGAGCGTCTGTGTGTTTTTATTTTTGTTTTTGTTTGAATAAATTCGGATCCTAGCAATCCTTGTGTGGGAGAGAGACACGCTCCGCTTTTTCATGTGAATACTCATGTTCTTCACTTATATTTGTTGAGTATTCTTAACTAGCTACTGCAGTGCTTTTAGCTCCTGTTTTTCATGCATCTCTTCGAGCTGTTAGCACTTGTTTATAAATACTCTCTTGCTGCATTATATTATCATTTGGAGAGTTTATGTTTAAATAAATTATTGGTGTTTGTTTGGAAGAAAGAAAATGCTACATGTAGTAGTTGGTATTGGAAAAGACATATGCATTCTTGTAGATCATTGTCTTGTTTTGATTTGATGCTTTGCAATTGTTTTGAGCTCTCAAGTAGATCATGTTTAAGCTCTTGCATCATGTAGTTAAAGCCTAGTAGTGGAGAACTACCGTAGAGCTTGTTGAGACTTGGGATGCATATTTGTTCTCTCTAAGGTCTAGATATTTTCTGGTAAAATGTTTGAGCAACAAGGAAGACAGTGTAGAGTCTTATAATACTTGCAATATGTTTTTATGTGATTCTTGCTGTACCGGTTTATACTTGTGTTTGCTTCAAACAACCTTGCTAGCCTAAACTCTGTACTGAGAGGGAATGCTTCTCGTGCATCCAAAACTTGAGCCAAAACCCATGCCATTTGTGTCCACCATACCTACCTACTATGTGGTATTTCCTGCCATTCCAAGTAAATATTTCATGTGCTACCTTTAAACTATTCAAAACTTTATTACTCCTTATTTGTGTCAATGTTTTATAGCTCATGAGGAAGTATGTGGTGTTTTATCTTTCAATCTTGTCATTTACTTCTGACAGACTTTCACCAATGGACTAGTGGCATATACATCCGCTTATCCAATAATTTGCAAAAAGAGCTGGCAACGGGGTGCCCAGCCCCAATTAATTACAACTTTCATTAATAATTCTCTTCACATGTTTTGCCCTGATTTATCAGTAAGCAACTTAATTTTGCAAATAGACACTCCTCCATGGTATGTGAATGTTGGAAGGCACCCGAGGATTCGGTTAGCCATGGCTTGTGTAAGCAAAAGGTTGGGAGGAGTGTCATCTATAAAGAAACTAAAATACATGTGTAAACAAAAGAGAAGAGGGATGATCTACCTTGCTGGTAGAGATAACGTCCTTCATGGGAGCCGCTCTTGAAAGTCTGGTTGACAAGGGGGTTAGAGTGCCCACTACCATTCGTTGACAACAACAAACACCTCTCAAATACTTATTTTGTGCTCTCTATATGCTTTCGAAAACTTAAAAAGCTCTAGCACATGATTTAATCCCTGCTTCCCTCTGCGAAGGGCCTATCTTTTACTTTATGTTGAGTCAGTTTACCTACTCCTTTCTATCTTAGAAGCAAACACTTGTGTCAACTTTGTGTGCATTGATTCTTACATATTTACTTATTGCACTTGTTATATTGCTTTATGTTGACAACTATCCATGAGATATACATGTTACAAGTTGAAAGCAATGCTGAAACTTAATCATCCTTTGTGTTGCTTCAATGCCTTTTACTTTGAATCTATTGCTTTATGAGTTACCTCTTATGCAAAACTTTTTGATGCTTGTCTTGAAAGTACTATTCATGAAAAGTTTTTGCTTATATGATTCATTGTTTACTCTTTATCTATTTGTTAGCAAACTATAGATCATTGCTTTGAGTCACTTCATTCATGACATGAGCCTTGCAATATATTGATCAAGATTGTGTGAAAGCATGTCTCCTCAGAAATTATTTGTTGTTATCGTTTTACCTACTCGAGGACGAGTAGAACTAAGCTTGGGGATGCTTGATACGTCTCCAACGTATCCATAATTTCTGCTGTTCCATGCTTATATTATACCATTTGCTACATGTTTTATATACACTTCGTATCACTTTTATGCATTTTCTGGGACTAACCTATTAACAAGATGCCACAGTGCCAGTTCCCTGTTTTCTGCTGTTTTTGGTTTCAGAAAGTTACTTCTGGAAATATTCTCGGAATTGCACGAAACAAAAGGCCAGTCCCTATTTTTCCAGCACGTACACGGAGTCCGAAGGAGAGACGAAGAGAGCCACGAGGTGGCCAAACCATGGCGGCGCGGCAGTGGGCCCAGCCGCGCCGGTGGTTTGGGCCCCTCGGGGGTCCGCCGACATCGCCCCTTCGCCTATTTATTCCCCGAGACGCGAAAACCCTAAAACACCGAGCCTTTCATCCAGAACATATTCGCTGCCGCCGCCGTCGTCAACCCTAACTCGGGGGGTTCTGAAGCTCTTCCCGGCACCCTGCCGGAGAGGGGAATCATCACCGGAGGGCTCTACATCGCCATGCCCGCCTCCGGAGTGATGCGTGAGTAGTTCATCCTTGGACTATGGGTCCATAGCAGTAGCTAGATGGTTGTCTTCTCCACTTGTGCCATCATGTTTAGATCTTGTGAGCTGCCTATCATGATCAAGATCATCTTATTGTAATGCTACATGTTGTGTTTGCTGGGATCTGACTTATATTGATACCTATGTGGAGCTGAATATTATATTATCATGTCTATGTCATTTGTGATCTTGCATGCTCTCCGTTACTTGTTGAAGCCTTGGCCAAGTGAATACTTGTAACTCCAAGAGGGGGTATTTATGCATGATAGTTGGGTTCAACCTCTATTTAACCTGGGATAGTGACAGCAAGTTCTAAGGTTGTAGATGTGTTGTTGCCACTAGGGGTAAAACAGCAATGCTTTATTCAAGGATGAATGTATTGTTTACATTACGCACATTACTTAATGCAATTGTCTGTTGCTTGCAACTTAATACTGGAAGGGGTACGGATGTTAACCGGAAAGTGGACTATTTAGGCATAGATGCATGCTGGATAGCGGTCTATGTACTTTGTCGTAATGCCCAAATGAATCTCATAGTAGACACCACACTCACACATGCATGTTATATGCACTTATCAATTGTCAATTGCCCAGCTGTAATTTGTTTACCCAGCATGTTAGTTATCTTATTGGAGAGACACCACTAGTGAACTGTGGACCCCGGTCCATTCTTTTACATCTGAAATACAATCTACTGCAATCATTGTTCTCTACTGTTTTATGCAAACAAACATCATTTTCCATTCGATACGTTTAACCCTTTGTTTTCAGCAAGCCGGTGAGATTGACAACCTCACTGTTAAGTTGGGGCAAAGTAATTTGATTGTGTTGTGCAGGTTCCACGTTGGCACCGGAATCCCTGGTGTTGCGCCGCACTACACTCCTTCACCAACACCTTCGAAGCAAACCTCGTTTTCCTACTGGTTCGATTAAACCTTGGTTTCATACTGAGGGAAAACTTACTGCTGCACTCATCATACCTTCCTCTTGGGGTTCCCAACTGACGTGTGACGTACAAGCATTGTTTCTGGCACTATTGCCGGGGAGATATTCCCTCGTCAACTTAGAGCCACCAGTAATCTCATAAGGTTACACCGTCCGGCACTGGTTTTTCTCTCGGAAACCAAGTGTTCAAACAAGAGAGCCCAAGATTTGAGATTGAAGTTTGGTTTTTCCAGTGCGTTTGGTGTAAGCTCGAATGGCTTGAGTGGAGGTTTGGTTCTCTTCTGGAATCAAGATTCAGTGGTTAAACTCAATTCTTTTAGTAACAATCACATTGATGTGTTGATTACTAATGTTGCTCTCGGAGAGGTGGAATGGAGATTTACCGGGTTCTATGGTGAACCGGTTAGATCTAAAGGAAGAGGAGCTGGGAGTTGCTAAAATTTCTGAGAAAGGAATATGATAGGCCATGGCTTTGTGGAGGTGATTTTAATGAAATCCTTGATGCTAATGAGCAGTTTGGAGGGATATGCAGAGAGGAGTGGATGATGGAGGGATTTCGTGATGCGGTGGATTCCTGCAATTTGATGGACCTAGGTTATACAGGCCTTCCATACACATGGGACAACAGGCAACATACTGATAGAAATATCAAGGTCAGGCTGGATCGTGTGTTGGCTGATGATAAGTTCATGCAATTATATGACAACACGTCAGTGATACATGTGCAGACTACCGAGTCCGATCACTGTGCTCTCCTTGTGGCAGTTAAACGGTCAAATTGGACTGATGATAATGTAGGTTCTCGTCCGTTTCGTTTGAGATGCATGGACAAGGCACAGCCAGTATAATGAGGTTATTGAGCAGGCCTGGCTACAGGTTGAGGGTGACTTGGGAGCGGTTGCTGAATCTCTGAATCATATAAGAACGAAGCCGAAGACATGGAGTAGAGATGAGTTCGGCTCAGTCCAAAAGCAGATGAGAAATTTGAGGAAAAAATTGGAAGGTGTAAGAGCAAAGTCGCTGAGGTCAGGACCAAATAGAGAGAAAAAGTCTGATGAACCGAATTTCAGAATTAATGGCGAGAGAGGAAGCAATGGCCAAACAACGGTCACGTATTCAGTGGCTTGACGAAGGTGACCGCAACACGGCCTTCTTTCATGCGAGGGCAATGGAAAGGAGCAGAATAAATAAAATTAAATCTCTCAAACTGGATGATGGAAATACTGTGACGGAACAACAACAACTTGAGGCAGCGGCTTCCTCCTTCTATCAAACTTTATTTACTGCTCAGACTGATACAGACCCGAGAGTAGTCACAGACTGGGTTGACAATAGAGTGAATGATGATATGAATGCAAAATTATGTGCTCCTATTTTTGATATGGAAGTGGAGAAGGCCTTGTTTATGATGCATCCGAACAAATCACCTGGTCCAGACGGATTTACAGCCGGCTTTTACATCCGACACTGGCATATCCTTAAGAGGTCTGTTTGTGCAGGTGTTCGGAGTTTTTTGATACAGGAGTATTGCCTAAAGGTATCAATGAAACCATCCTGGTTCTTATACCGAAAGTGAAATGCCCACAAGAAATGAAACAGTTCAGGCCGATTGCACTCTGTAATATACTATATAAAATTGTTTCTAAAGTGCTTGCCTTGCGGCTAAGGCCAGTGTTGGAGGAGATTATCTCTGAAGAGCAGAGTGCCTTCGTACCGGGACGGTTAATTTCTGATAATGTCTTGACAGCCTATGAATGTATTCACTATTTGAAAAAAATGAAAGGCAAGTCTAGTGCTTGTGCGATCAAGCTAGACATGGCAAAGGCGTATGACCGGGTTGAATGGTCCTATCTGCGACAAATTATGGAGAAAATGGGTTTCACTTCGGTGTGGATTGATAGAGTCATGGCTTGTGTACAGTCAGTTTCTTTCTCAGTCCGTGTGAATGGCAAGTTCTCTGAAGTTTTCCTACCTTCAAGAGGTATTAGACAAGGCGATCCAATCTCACCTTATTTATTCTTATTATGTGGGGAAGCACTAACCAGTTTGTTCAAGCGTATCGAATCAACACATTTAGCTAAAGGAATAAGAGTGGGAATACATGCCCCCTGGATTTCCCACTTGCTTTTTGCGAATGATTGTTTGGTCTTTACACAAGCTTCCGAGCAGGGTGCTTGGAGAATACAAGACATCCTTGATTTGTACAGAGTTGGTTCGGGACAATTGGTTAATAAGGAGAAGTCTGCAATTTTCTTTAGCTCAAACTGTGATGATGAAACTAAAGGAGCAGTGCATGTGGCTTCAGGTATCAATACTGAAGCACTAATGGAGAAGTACTTGGGCCTCCCAACTGCTTTGGGAAGATCAACTGATGATCAGTTTGAGCATATAGTTACAGCAATCCAAAAAGTGTTACGTGGATGCTCACCAAAAATGCTAAATGGTGCTGGTAGAGAAGTCTTTATAAAATCTGTTTGTCAAGCTATCCCCACATATACTATGGGATGTTTTCGGCTATCAAAAAAGATGTGCAAAAAAATAACCAATGTTTTTGCTAGGTTTTGGTGGGGCGGAGATGATGACAAAAGGCAGATGCATTGGAGGAAATGGACAGAAATAGCTATCCCAAAATGTGTAGGAGGAATGGGTTTTAGAGATTTCGAGTTGTTCAACCAAGCTATGCTTGCCAAGCAAGGGTGGAGACTACTCACAAACCCGGATTCACTTTGTGCAAGGGTCTTGAAAGGAAAATATTTTTCATGACAAGGATTTTATGTTGGCAACAAAGAAGAAGAATTCTTCTCATACATGGAGAGCTATTCTTCATGGGAGAGAAGCTCTAAAGGAAGGCATTATTAAAAGAGTTGGTGATGGTTCAACTATTGATCCATGGTCTGATCCTTGGATACCCCTCAATCATAGCAGGAAGCCGTTGGTGAAGAAGGACACGGCTACCGTAACCCATGTTGAGCAGCTCATCGATACTATTTCGGGTGACTAGAATATAGCAGCTTTGGAGGAAAACTTTATTTACCCAGATGTGAAGGCTATAAGCTCAATCCCTCTAGGCAGGAATTACGATGATTGTTGGGCTTGGCAACCAGATAAGAGCGGATTTTTCTCGGTGCGGTCGGCATACAAATTACTCAGTATACGCCGGCATGAAAACGAGAATGGATCAACCTCTCATGGAAGAAATAATCCGGTTTGGAAGAAGCTGTGGAAAGTGCCAGTACCACCGAAAATTCGTAACTTTTGGTGGAGAGTGATCCATGAGTTCATACCAGCTAGATCCGTTCTACGGAATAGACATATCGAAAAAATTCCTTACTGCCATTTCTGTGGGGTTGATGAAACGATTCAGCATGCCGTATTTGATTGCACCTGGGCAAAATTATTTCGGAGTGAATTACAGAGTATGACAGGCCTGAAAGTCCCTGTTCTACACCCTCATTCCTGGGCAATGGATATGATTGGATCCGAAGATTTAACACAAGATCAGTTCTGTCTCATTTTATGTGGATGTTATGCAGTATGGACTGAACGCAATGCGAAGAAACACGAAGAGAAAGGAAGATCACTTAGTCAGTCCATCAAATGGGCTCTTGATATTGTTGCTGATATGCAAAAATCTGGGCAGGAAAAGAAACCCAAAGCAAAGATCAAGGCGAGATGGAAACCTCATGATGCTAATGTGTTAAAGGTAAATGTGGATGCCTCTTTTGATGAAAGTTTGAACCAGGGTACCACATGAGTGGGAATTCGTGATCATTCTGGACACTTGGTTAGAGCGCAAGCTTTATGGTATCCGACTGCTGCAGATCCCATGACTATGGAAATTCTGGCTGTCCGAGATGGTGTGCAATTAGCTCATGATTTGGGCTTCAGAAACGTGATTATTGAAAGTGACGCTGCTCAGGTCGTAAAGCTTTGGAATTCTGGTTCTTTTGACAGAACGGAGGCTGCTTCTATCTTCAATAATATCCAGGAGCTTAGTGCAAATTTCAATAAGTTTAGTTTGGTTTTTGTGGGAAGGGAAGCCAACTTTTTAGCTCATCTTTGTTCCAAGCGTGCTAGCTTCTAGGAGAAGGTGTCTTTGGGTCAATTACATCCCAGAATTCTTAGCTGCTTGTATTACCCAGGATTGTAATTCCGCTGGTTAAGTGATGAAGTTCGTGTTATATTGCAAAAAAAAAAAGCTACTTTCTGGACGTACCTCTCATGCTCCTTGGCGCCATAGCTGCCGGACGTACACGTCCACGTACGAGCGCATGCAGCGCGCGTGCCCTTGTTTTTGTCACTACATATGAAGATCCAATCAAGATTATGAGAGTTCCCTAGCCAGCATGGCAGGCGTCAGCTTCCTGAGGTCACAACTTGACCAAGACCACGGCGTCCTACGATCTACATGTCGACTGATGCGTGCGTGCCAGTGTCTAAGTGTTTTGTGTCTTGTCTTGGGGCAACCGTTTCGGATATATGCAACGACACAATTATCAGGGCCGCGGTCTAGCTAATAGCCCGTATATATCATGTGGCTATGGCTTCGCCTCCTCCTTTTATTCTCCGTTGTCGTTGTCCTCGTCTTCCTGACGGCTTGTTGTAGTTTTGTGAAATTGACCATAAGCACCTTAGTGAGATATTTTTGTATCGGGGTAAATTTATCGATGTTGCATGATTTTTGCCGCACATCTTTCTCGTAGCGGGGTAAATTTATCGATGTTGCATGAAATTTCTCTCCATCGGCACACATGCGGTGACCCCTTCTTGAAGGTATAGCATAAAAGTTGTGTAGTTTTTGATTGTTTCGATCTTTTACCTAAAACTTAGTGGTAGCCTACAAGTGGAGTTATTTTCATGAGGCACATGGCCTCAGGGTTTATTTTCTGGATCATGTTTGTTTGGCTTTCAAAGATAGACTGTTAAATAATATACGATTATGTGCATCAGCCGGTGCAAAGGTTGGGTTATCTTTTTTAACTAAAAAACTTGTAAGTACCATTTATGGTATATAGGATATATCTCTTCGACTAGCCATAGTGGGGGTATCATAGGTGCCATCATGTATGGCATGTTGGCAAAAAACTGACGTGTCACTGCAATTAATGATGAGAGAGATGATAGTGGTATCATAGGTAGATACCGTGACATAACGGATTCCGATACAAGATGAGTCTACAACCTAATAAATGTTGTATTATATGATACCACACATATATTACTACCCATTTATTTTCTGGATCATGTTTGTTTGGCTTTCAAAGATAGACTGTTAAATAATATACGATTATGTGCATCAGCCGGTGCAAAGGTTGGGTTGTCTTTTTTTAACTAAAAAATCTTGTAATTACCATTTACGGTATATAGGATATATCTCTTCGTGATCCAAAGGGTTGCTCCAAAGAAAATGGAGCGGAACAAATACCTATGGATGAGAAATTGGTTGTCTATGATGGCCAAATTTGGTTGTGTTCTACTTATGCCATGATAATTACGAAAACATAAAACGTCCGCTACACAATAAATAAGCAAAACAAATGTCGAGCATAATAAAAATATCAAAATCGCGCACGTTACCAGACGCAGCAGGTTAATTAATTATATATATGTACTAGTAGCCTTGCACGTGCACGCACGTCTCAACTAAAAACGCCTGTGCGACGGGAAAAAATCTACTATTGTCGGAAAATGTCGCTGTAGCGTAAATTACGACCCAAAATTGCTTGCCTTCAGGACAATAGCAGAAACTAAACTGTAATGCTTTCTCAAATTGTACTGTAGTTTGGATATCAATGTCCCTTCTTCATTCAGACAAGGCTGACGCATGAGAAACCGGGGATGCAAAGCTGCAGAGACTTAGCTACCACTAAGATAATTAAATACAGACTTATTCTAAAGTTTTCACAAGAAAATGAAGCAACCTACACAGTGCAACTACCACGGATCATCTGGGCGATTAGCACCCATAGCAATATTACGTTGCACCATGATTTCACTTTTGAACCATGCAAAATTCACACAGGAAATAACTAACCATACTAAATGAGCATGTTGAATGCATTCTCAAAGGCTACAGAAGACCCATATATATAGACAATTATTATTAGATTTAGAGCAAGGGTTGTGGTTCATACTGTTTTGGAGAGTTCACTGCCCATCTTCAATAGTACGCAGACATAGAAGAATTATTTCAGTTCGAAGCAGAAATCCAATAACTTCAGAATCATCAGCTGAACAAAACAAAGCACTGTTATCTTATGATATGCAAATCTGGTACCCGGTAAAGAGACAACATAAGCTCTATCACTGGCCCACATATATTGTTTCTGTCGGACCAGTCCATTTGGTTAACATAAATAAGATTACTGTAATGAAGTTACAAAAAAAACAGCTTCCATGCTACAAAAGAAAGAAAGCATACATCCACTCCACAATATTGTTTCCCCTTCACCTCATCCCACCCACCACCACAAAGCAACCATCTGAAAAAACTCAAATCCTGGATTGGAACCTCTACACTGCAATACAAATCTGATTCAGCTAAGATCCGATGCGCCAACAAAATCCAATCGCGACCACGGGCGTGGAGAAACTGACCTGAGGAGAAGATCTGATGCATTAACATTTTTTTCATGATACGTGCATTAACAAATAAAGATCATGCACCATCAGTACATCAAGCATCATAAAACATGGGGTATTAGCAAGAAGTTTCGGGATCGTGCATTAACATAAATTAATTTAAATCATGTATTAGCAAAAAATTGAATCACTGCATTATCAAGAATTTTGGATCACTGCATTATAAAGAATTTTGGATCACTGCATTAACCAAAAAATAGTATCATGTATTCACAGAAAAATTCGGATCATGGATTTAGCATAAAAATAGTACGGTGTATGATGTATTAACAGACAATTGGATTAAAAAATCTGCAGACACATGGCATGTTGATGAACAAAGTCCACACATAAATTTGGGATTTTTTTAGTTTGCATCTACAAGAAAACGGATCTATAACATGACAAAAGAAGAAATCAGAAAGAAAAACCCACAAATCAATGCACGACCTACCACAAATCAAGAAAATCCCCAATATGGGGGCTGCCCTGGCCCCCTGCCCGCCACCAGCCGCCATGGCTTTTTCCATGGATCCAGACGACCATGGACCTGCCTTGCCGTCTCCATGGATTGACCGAGGGTGCGGCTCGGCCGTACGGTGGTATTGGCTCGAGGACGTCGGATCCGGGGCCGCCCGCCGTAGGTCGCCAGATGCGGCCTCGCTCCTCTCCATGGCGGCCGTCGCCGGACGCGCCGCATCCCTCCTCGCCCATCTTCCCACCGGCGCAGAAAACACCCTCTCTGAGCTCCCTCCCCGTGGCCGTACGAACTGGCCGCCGCTCTGGAGAGGGAGAGGACGCTCGTGGGGGAGATAGGGGCGGCGCTGGAGCAGGGGGCGGTCGCGGGGGACTGTTGTTTCCGTAGGTGAGACGGCGGCCATCGGGAGGATTATGCGCGAGAGGAGGTTTCCAAATTAATGGTAGAAGAGAAGGAAATTACGTGTGATTACAGGAGCTTTCCTTTTTCTTCTTTCCCATGGAGCACCGAAACTGCTGCGGACGCGGGCGGTGGAGATTTGGCAGAACATCTTCTGCCGGTCGACAGGATCAATCACTCCCGTCCGACTAATGTAATTGCTACGTGCACACAGCTAGCGTGGGGATTGGTTAATCTGGATGGTTAATTTAAGTTTGTCAGGTCAGATCGTGTGGTGGGAGTCTGGCCGTATACATTTGTTGGGGTGGCTGTAGGATAGAATATGTTTGCTTGTTTAATAGTAGTAGAGATGTGCGTCATTCTCTGGATGTATTTTTTTTCCTTTTTGCTGTTACTGTAGTTCATCTCTACTCTCTACTGGTCATCCCAGCATGTATCAAAACCATTTTTTGTGCTGATGCATAAACACGGTGTTCCTCGGAATGGGATTAACTGCTACCGGCAAGGGTTGCCGTCTTGCAAAAGATGTCGACGGGGATGCGCCAAGAAACGGAATTTTCAAGTGGGTCCGGGTGTTAAATTAGTGGTCGGCGGGCTATGTAACGTGAGAGCAAACGAACAAACGCTGTGCGCGTGCATGCCATAGTCCCCCGCCGCTCCATGCCATCGCAGGGACCACGCGCCAAAAAAAGAGAGGGGTTGAGCATCTATAGTGGAAGTGTAAATTTGATGGTGTATATCTTCATATACACCACCATTTAAAAAAGATTCCATTTTACACCTTTTAGTTTTTCAGCCGAACGTCTATATCCATAACGTGTATATTCTCTCTCCTGTATTTTAATACTCCCTCCATTCCTGAATGTAAGGCGTATAGTTTTTTACACGAATATTAAGACGTGGGAATTTTGTATACGGTGGACTCATTTTCCCCTGTAAAAAGTTGGGAGAGGGGAGTCCCTAACAGTCACAAAATGAAAACAATCCTGTAGATCTCTCCGTTATAAGTTGAAACTCATTTTTGGATGCGTAAATTTGACTATAAATCACTAAACACCCAATATTTTGGAATTTTCGTCAAAAACTATACGTCTTACATTAAGGAACGGAGGGAGTAGTTTTTTATAACTAACAATTCATCAACCTTTTCAACGGCTTCATTTTTCAACAATTATGTTTTTAATTCAACAGTATCAATTATGATATAAATTTTGGAGTGCATTTAAATTAAAAAGTAATTTAAATTTTCATATGAAATAATATAAAATTCAATTAATAATTTGTCAAACAAGATGGAAAAAACAAAGATATATGAATTATGCACATATATCAAACATATGCAAAGTAGACATCAAAGAGGGCACTAATTACATGGAAAGATAGACTTTAATTGACCGTGGTTTGGCCAACTATCTTTTTTTGTTTATTCTATGTTTGTTCAAGCACATTTTCCATATTTGATCATTCATTCATCTGGTCTTTAAATTATGTTGGATATAAGTGAAATTACACATTTAAAATGTTACAATATTTTATGATATTGAGTAACGAAAAGTTTAAATTGTATAATGATACAAAATTGGGTTGGAGTATAGTTTATGGAAAACGCTAGAAATTAGCCGGCTGTATATCTGAAAATTATCAGCCACCTCCGGAGCCGTCCGATCCACTTAAGTGAACGGATCTCCTGCGTTTGATTAATGAATTTTGCAAAAATGTTTCAGGCGTAGTGTTTTTTTCTCTATGTATGTAACGTCTCAGGTAGCAAACAACATTTGTGCGCATGTAGCAACCATGTGTAGCAATTGTTTCCCCAATCTGTAAAAGCTTGGGATGTGACCAAAAGATTGTTGTAGCTTTTTGGAACGGCTATATAGCAAAAATCAAACTGTATGTAACAACCCAATGTGTTTCTAGCAAAACGTCAGTAAAGCGTGTCAGTTTTGCAACAAATGACCACCAAAGCATCCAACATTTGTGTCCAAGGCATCCAACAATATAAGAACACATAAGCAACGTTGGAGCAATTTCTGTGTAGCATGCGCCCAGAAATCATCGTACCATTTTTCTCGTGCTTACACAACAAAAACAATGGACACATGTAGCAGTTTGAAGCACCTTTGGTAACATCAAAAAATCCTCATAAAACGCTGGCCAATTCGAGCTCTTTGACCACACGCATATGACTCACTAGCGGTCATCAGAGGGAGATCAAACGAAGCCACGACCAATCCACTCACGTAGCGAGGTCTTCTAAAAATCCGGTGGCTTGTGGGGGTGGTGAGCTCTGTCATGGTGTCCACGGCGAGGTCGCTGGCTATCGCGCGAGGATGCATGGTGTCCATGGTGGCCGACCTGGAACTGCGGCGCCGGCGCCGTGAGGTTTGGGGCGGAGAGGAGCCGCGGCCGGAACTGGGTGATGTCGCTGGCCATCCCGCGAGGATGGCGTCCATGGTGGGAAAAAGATCCAAGTTTTCGAGGCAATGGGCAATGGCTAGAGGCCGGCCGGCCGTCCGGGAGAAGATATTGTACTTGGGAACAAGTACGTCAATTCTTTTTTCGAGGATAAGGCCAACATCTCTTGCATTGCATCCATGCGTCCACGGATGGCACACCAGCAGAAACTAGGCAACATTGTTCAAGCGCCCCACGCATATCTTCGATCGCCCCAACAGTTTGGTTACTTACCGGCCTGTGAAATCGATCATCATCTGATTTCAGAAAGAAATAAAGGAGCTAGCTAGCTAGCTCTCTTCTTTCCTTTCTGGCAGCACTCGTGAAGATCGAGATGACAAGGAAGTGTATAGATGGAGTGGCGTGCCGAACATAGGGTGTTCGCACTGGCAGCAGAAGTTTCTGGAAGTTGCTTTCCTGTATATATGTGCAAGTGCCAGATCGTAGGTGCAAAAACCCACGGAAAGCAACAAGATTAGCACCATATATATATGCGTACTGATTTGCTGTCCTTTCTCCGAAGCTTCTGTTCTCTTCATTGTCATCTGTTGCGACTCGATCGGTTACTAGCTCGCCACTTGCTCTGCATGTAGTGACCTGTTCTCGTAGCTTAGTAGCTACCGACTTGTTCTTGTTAGAACAGATCAAGAAAAGGAGAGAAAAGTTTTGCCATATTGGCCGTATTGCTATTTATTTTTCATGCTATACAGTGTTTACAGCCTTACAGGACGTATTAAGCCGGGACATCACTGTATTTTATTTTTTTTAGAAACTGTGGGGCAAAAGTTTTGCCCCTTATATTAATTAAGAGAGAGTTGGTACAACGAATTAGAACACCCGAAATAAGATACAACCGGATTACTCTCCCGGTAAAATTTCACCTAAACGTTTTGCGCCCACAAGGGCCCAAATCTTCGCTTCACTTTTGATCTTGGAGAAGATGGCTTGCGAGGAGGTGTGCTTGTTTCGGAATACCCTAGCATTCCTCTCATTCCAAATTTCCCAAGTAGTTAAAAGCACAAGAGAAGCCATCGCCTTACGGTTTGCAACTCCAACGCCGGACATTTGCTCCCACCACGCCTTGAAGGTAAGAGTTGGCCAAAGCGATTGATCAAGCGGAAGACCCATCCAATCCTTCAAAAGAGACCAAATCCGGGTGGTGAAGCGGCAATGAAGAAGGAGGTGGTCGGCCGTCTCGGGCGTTGCCTTGCAAAGGGGGCATAGCCCACAATTTTGCCAACCTCTACGAGCAAGCCGGTCCGCCGTCCAAAGGCGGTTTTGGATTACTCGTTCCTCGGTCTCTTGTAAGACCAGACGATAATCTATATCTGAAGGAAGTTGTAAGTTGAACGGCACTGTTTTGTTTTTGTTGGCTGAGAAGGAAGAGCGACTGGAGCTTTAATGTTGCTTACAACTTGGAGGAGGAGGGAGCAGCCGGAGGGTGTCTTCTTCCCGGCTGTTTTTTTTAATGTTGCTTACAACATGGGAAAAAAGACGGAGTTTTTTAAAAATCTTTTGGAAGCGAGGACGCGCGGTAAAAACGTATAGTAAAATAAATAGGAGCTTTACAGCATTGTAAAACATTGGGAAAAGTAGCAAGGCAAAGACTTGCATGTTCTCAGTGTGCCAAATCTGCAAGCTTCTTTCACTGCCTTCAGCAATGCATAAATTAATCGCTGACCGGTTATGAATTACAATGATACGGTCATATTCAGCTTAGTTCCCCACGCTTTTTGTTGTACATTGTGGGATTTAAGCCGTGAAAAATAATCTGAAATAATGCCGAGTGCCCAAGACACAAGGCGTAAAAAAAACACTTGGCATATGCTGAGTGCCGCCCACGGCATATAGCCTTCGGCACAAAATTGGTCGCCAGCAACCTGTTTGCCGAGTGTCTGACAAAATTGTAACTACTTGCAAAAAAAACTCCGAGTGGTCCTTCTATGTAATGACTATTCTTGTACGTACCTAAAAATAAATTTCGTGAAGTTAATGGACCAAAATATAACAACCTTGCAGCTAAAATTTGAATTAATGTCGGGAATCGGTATAGTCATTTAAATACGCAAACGAAGCAAGAAAGGTTGAAAAATCATAAAACTTGGAAATTCTGTATCATATATGGTCTAATGTTTGTAAAATCTACAACTGTCATCCTGCTCCATATTTTTGCACATTTCCCCCAACAAAACCCCCATTTTTGGTCTCTGAAATTGATAAAAAAAATTATTGTAAAAAAGTTTATAGAGTGTTTGTCGTGACAAGACGCACCTCAGTGTACAATTTGGACAGAACATAATAAACTATCCAACATATATGTCCAAGAACGTTTGTCATATTGTTCATACATTATAAAGGATTTTAAAAAACATGTCATATTGAAAGTTTGTTATTTTTCATAACAACTACTCCCTCCGTTCCTAAATATAAGATGTTTTAGGTGTTACACATGTGGTCCACATACACACTAAAGTGAGTGAACATACACATGAAATGTGTCTAGATACACTTGTGTACATGTGAATGTGTACAAAACCTAAAACATCTTATATTTGGGAACGGAGGGAGTAGTACAAATAATTTGTGTGAAAATTCCATATTATTTGCACTTTCGTCACAAAACCCCATTCCGGGGATCAGAAAATGAAATGATTTATTCGTGAATAAAAGTTGGAAACTCTGGTTGGAAAAAAATTTGTCATCAAAAGATGCACCTCCGTGTACGATTTGGCACATTATAATAAATTGTGCAGCATATAAGCCCATGACTTGACCATTTAACCTAAAAGTCATGAATTTTCATACATGATTGCCCATTTTGTGAAGGTTCAGCTTAAAAAATTATAGCAAGTTTGTTATTTTTAATGACAACAAGTACACATAAATGACTCCATGCGAAGGATTGCATTTTTGAAATTTTCTTCATTTTATTTTAGTTTGTTTTATTTCAGAAATGGCCGGCATGGCTATTCATAGGAGGTAGTTGGATCTTACAAAATTATTAGCGGTTACTCCATATAATGACTACTTTCTGAAAATGATTTTGTGATTTTTGGGGCCAAGATATAGAGTTCAAGTTTAAATTATTTTGTTAAATCGACATAAAGTCATTTAAGTGCACAAAACTAGCTAGAAAGTTTGATAATACAAAAAAACTGGAATTGTCCATCAAATGTGGTCTACTTTGTGTGAATAGTTATTTTAAACCATTTTCTTTACACTTGCTTCACAAAAAATTCATTTTCGCACTCAAAAAATGGACAATGAATTTTTGTAAGTTGGAAACTCTAGTTGCAAACATTGTTTTTCATGACATGATGCACATCCGTGCATAATTTTGGCACATTATGCCCATGAGTTGAACATTTGGCCTGAAATTTATGAATGTTCATGCATGATAGCCCATTTTGAAAATAAAAAAACAGTTAAATTTGCATATTGCAAGTTTATTATATTTCATAAGTACTAGTACATATAGAAGAATTGCATTTTGGAAGTTTTCTTCATTTTCTTTCATTCTTGTGAAACAAGTTCAAAATTGTCGGCATGGCTATTCATAGCGAGTGGTTGAACCTTTGAAAATATTAGAGATTCCTCCATTTAATGACCACTTGTTTAAGTAGTAATGAGTTTCGCAATTTTTTGGAACAAAGGTATAGGACACTTGAAGTTCAAATTTGAATTACTGCACAAATGTAGTTAGAAAGTTTTAAAATTCATAAAATTTGGTAATTGTCTATCAAATATGGACTACTTTGTGAGAAAATTGGACTAATGCCATTTTGCACCATATTCTTTGCACTTGCTTCACAGAAAATTGGTTTGGCACGTTGAAAATGAATAATAAATTTGTTGTACAAAATAGTTGAAAACGCTATTTTGCAACATTGTTTTTCCTGGCAAGCCTATCCGAACAATTTGGGAACTCTATTTTGCAACACTAAATATATGAAATAAAAAAACAATTTTTGCCGAGTGTCATGTGAGTTAAACTAGGCAAACAACCTGCCGTCAATTTTTTGACTGCAACGCGACGTTGCAATCTGCATGATTTTCCGAGTGTGGCATTCGTTATATATTAGGATATGCCGAGTGCACTTATTTGCCGAGTGTGGCGGCAAAAAAAACTAGGCCTATCTCCCTAGTTGCCGAGTGGAGTTGATTGCCGAGTGATTTTCGGGGCTTCGGGCCTAGGGTACGTTTTTTGGCAGTGCCCAAATTGGACTCGGCGAACATTATTTTTTTGGTAATGATAGTACTCATGGATGGTAAGAAGTGAGGCTAACTCCAGTCTCACATTGCTAGAGATCTTTCCGGGGTATGTATTAAACTCAAAGGTAAGCACCAAACTGATAAAAATATGTAAGATCTCTGCATAGTTAGAATGCACAAAGTCGCAAAAAAAGAAAAGAAAAAACAAAAAGGTATATTGCAAGTATGTCGAAACTCGTAAAACGTATAGGACGATGGAAGGCTAATATGTAGGCTACAACGTATCCATGTGGTATATAAAATGTTTCCCACCACCTACTCCAACCATTTGTAGACGTCCGTATGTATTGCTCGCGATGGAGTTGCAGCACCATACAAAGTTTTCTACTCTTCACTAGAAGCTTGAGGATATGAGTTGTACACGCGAGCGCCCCCGCCACTGCACGTCAAGCCCACAGAGGGTGAAGTCTTGCCCAACCAACTATATAAGAGGAGAAGGTCAACCATATCCGTCGTCCCGACATACGGCATATGTTTCTCCTCATGCACTGCCGACGTAGTTTTTTGTTATTGTGCTGCTCACAGCGGCCCGACAAAGCAGGCCTCCGGAACCGCGTCTATCGTGAACCTACATTGGGAGAGGGCTAATACGGTTTTTGCTGAGTTTCTTGGCTTGCCTTCTGGTTTAATTTGCTACCTCTTGCACGATCAACTCCCACACTATTGTCCACCACCATGGACATATGTTGGTTCTTACCTCGATTGGTGGTACCCGCTTTATTGCTTACTTCACATGCAACCGTGATAGATGTGTTATGTATTTAGTGTTGATACATTGCATGTGTAATTTGATTATAACTAGCAAGGTGGACCTCGCAAATGCGAGGGCCTGTTCTTTATTGACATTTAAAAAATGTGGACATTCACCATTTGGATGAGAAATAATATCATTGTATATTCAGTAAATGTTGTGCTAATTAAATTATCGCATGTGCAAGAATTATTTTAAATCGTACTTTTTTGGGGGGAAAATGATGACTATATGATGATCATATATACGATTTGACAAAATAATATATTAGTATATATAATTAAGTTATAACTATGAGGTACCCGATAAGTTCATGTAATATTATATTGGTACGGGTTCTCTAAATCTCTTAATGCTATCTCTACGCTTTAGTTCAATCATTAAAAAAAATCTCATGTGTTTCTCACATGTCACGTGACATGACTAAATCGCAATGAATTTTAGCGCCTCTTTGATTTATTAAAATACCCTTTTTTTTATTGTATTAGCCTTTTGAGTTACGATCCGAACAACTTTAATTGTGCGCTTGGATGTATTTCTAAGATTTGCATGGCATATAAATATGGGTTGCCACAGAATAGAATTGTCGAGCACGTGGATTGTACACGTGCATACATCAATTCGAAGATTTAATTTCCAAAAAAGATGTTTTGGAGAGATTTCCAATTTAATAAATATAACTCAAATTACTCAATTCATAGCATGTCCTCTCATGAAAAATATTTTATTATCCCATGGAACCACCAAATTGTTTCCAATGAGTAATTAAAACTCCTCGGTATCGTCCTCATACTACACAGGAATTTTAGTAAATTATGGGAGACATATGAACTCAATAAGTCCTAAGGAAAGATATTTTTCTAAAAACTGCAAACTTTCTATCTCACAAACTGAAAAAGCAAACCATCCACATTTTAATCTCCGCTAGTTCCTTTCAAGCTTAGCAAACGATCAGATGTCTGGTAGGTGAATCTGTGTGAGGTGGAAGTTTCCGGATGATTAATATAATGATTTATTGATTTTTTTTGTATACGAAATAAATAGGTTTGCATCGTATAGTTTTATGTGTTCGACTTCATTGTTCATGCGTTAGGCCGAACTACAAACTTTCTCTCACACATATTAAGATAGAGCGTCGTCCATATTTTAGTCTCCTCGGTTTATTTCAAGCTTAGCGGTCGATCAAATGTCGGGAGGCAAATCCATGTGCTGGAGGCTTTATGATATGTTCTTGTGTTTGTATTCTATCTAGTAATATAATTATCTGTTAATTATTTTAGAATGCATTTTATATGAAATAAATAGATTTGCATTGTATAGTTTTATGTGTTCCACTTGCCATGTCCTAAGTTTACATTTCATGGTATAGCAACTATTTTACTCTTGCACGTCCAACTGTAGACACGTACACTAACCATATTGATGTGTACGTACATGTACGTTGTGTAAAGCTTTTTTTTCTTCTTGAACTGTCCATGTGGATCACGTCTTTTCATTTGGACACGAAATTTCAAGAAATTTTTTTTTTTGGTCAAACAGTCCATGCACCACACGTATCGTTATTTGGATACGCACCATGAGTTGCACGTCTCCTTAGGCACCAAACCTGGTACGTAATTACACGGTCCTGTTTAAATCGTAGCCATATATTACACATCTAACCGTCTAAAAAAATTAAGATGATGTGGATCAATGTGGTGGCTCTATTAAAACTCTCTTATTTTGCTTTTACTAGTATATAATAGATACATATTTTGTTTTTTGAAACGGGGCAAAATCTTTGCCTTTGATTATAATAGTTAACCTTGCAAAATTTCTGTCATTATTATTATATCAATATGGATTAAATTAATTCTAAAATTGCAAACTATTTCAACACATTTCACCTACAAATTCATCACTGACGAAATTCAGCCGACTTCACCTCACATTTCACTGCAAATTCAGCTTGGTGGTCTCCAATCATCAGATAGAACCCAGAATTTAAGGAGAGAAGGGGTCAGTGTGCACCACCAGACAAAAACATGAGCAACCCCACTGATTGGAGGAGAAAGCACAAAAAGGCGTCTTATTGTGCCACCAACATTGCCGTGCAAATAATGCTGCCGCATGAACAGAAAACCAACAGAAATTCCACAAGCAGACACCACACACATTTGGCGAGCTCTACAGTTCGGCCAGCCAAAAAAGAAAACAAAGGTAGAGAATTTTGGTGATCACAGTTCAGTGTAAAAACAGAGAGGCATTTCTTGAGCAGAGCAAGACACAAACTGGAGATGAACATGATCAAGCTTTATTATTACTGCTGCTACTGGTATGTGACACTGATCATGAGGAGTGTATATGTAGTAATACACAAAGTGGAGAAATGGAATTGTGTCCCAGCAAAACCTCAGTCAGTCCTGCAAGCAACTAACTGGGTGGTGGTTCAGTTCACATCTCTCTAGAAAAAACAGAAACCAGCTGAGCTCTCAGCATCCTGTACAGGCAACGGTGCCAGAGCTTCAAGCTGTTTCTCTCTCTAGCTCATCTCCCTCTCTACACATGCCCTGCCTAAAACTACTACTGTGATCAATTTACCATGTACCACTAGTAAAAAAGTGTAAAAGGTAAAAAAAATAGTAGTAACCAAAAAACCAAGAGATGAAGAGTAACCGCCGCTAACTGTATCCGACCGGCAGGGCAACCGCTTCCGGGGACCTCCTCTGTGGGCATCCCTCTGGTAAAGCTTTTCCCTCCAAAGTTTTGATCTTTTTTTTCTGTCTCCTCTTCCTCCTCCTCTGCTTCTCTGCCTCCGAGATGCCTGGAGACAGAGTGAGAGGACTAGTGGCGGGGGAGACCTTGTATTGTACGATCCAAGAAAGATCCAAGGAATGATGATCGGTTAGTGCTGGGCGTCGATGTCGGCGGCGCCGATGAAGGTGCCGTGGAAGCCGTAGGGGACGCGGGATGGCAGCTGCACGGTGGCCTCGAGCCGCATGTCGCGGCGTTGACGACCAGGAGCTCGGAGGTGCCGGCTTCCTCGTCGCGCACGAAGGACAGCACGTAGCCGTCGTCCTCGGCGCCGGGGCGGGCGTGCGCGCCGTCCATGGGCACGAAGCACGGCTCGCCGCCGAACCGGCCCTCGCCGTAGTCGAACCGGGTGAGCTCGCCGGTGGCCAGGTCCACCTTGGCGAACCCGGAAACCTTGGGCCACGGCTCGGCCACCGCCAGGTAGGCGTACTTCGTCTTCCGGCCTAGCATGTTGCGGTTCACCATGCCGACCTCGAGGTTCACCTGGGTGTCCGGGGAGAGGATGGCGCGCCGCGTGGACTCGCCGGTGCGCGTGTTCAGGCGGATCTCGGTGAGCACGCTCTCGAGGCGGTCCTCGCCAGAGTCGTTGAAGATGGAGTCGGCGGGGTCATGCAGGAGCCGATCACCACCACCTCGTCGCCCTCTTCCCACGAGTTCCAGAGGTGGAAGCAGAAGCAGTCGGGCACGTCCACCCAAACCATCTCGGACGAGTCCTTGGCGTACTTGGGCAGGACGCCGAACCGGGAGGTCTTCTCCTTGTCGAGCACCACGGGCGAGCCGCCGCGGAACATCTCGGCGAGCTTGAAGACGACCTGGTGGTCGGGCACGACGACGAAGTTCTCGGTGATTGCGAAGTCGTGGATCATTGTGGGCTGCTCGAGCTCGATCTCGACGTCGGCGGACTTGGTGCCGTCGGCATGGAAGTAGAAGTACTTGAGATACGGCTTCTTGATAACGTCGTAGCTGAGCGCGAAGAGCTCGCCTGTCGCCTGGTCGAGCTTCGGGTGCGCGATCATTGCGCAATCGAGCTGCCCATCGAAGTCGTAGCGGCCGACCGTCTCGAGGTCGCCACCGGCGGTGACGCGTACCTGGTACGGGAGGTCGTCCTCGACATGGCGAGGAGGCGGCCGTTGAAGTACACAAGGCCGGCGTTGGCGACACCGGCGCCCTGGGACGGGTCGAGGAGCCCGCAGAGGCCGCGCGCGTAGAACAGTGCCAGCCTCGCGATGCCGGAGTGTCCGTGGAGCTCGCCGATGGTTTTGGGGAACACGGCCCGCCCCGCGGCGCGCTCCTGGGAGAGGCGCGAGGTCTGGGTGAAGCGGCAGGCGTACGACTCGGCGGCGCCGTTGCGGATGGAGATGGCGTGCACCATGCCGTCGCCGTCGAACAGGTGGTGCCCCGCGGTGGGCTCGAAGCAGGGGTTGGCGCCGTTGCGCGCGTACACCCCGTTGATGAACGGCGGGATGCGGCCCGTGACGGGGAGGGATTGCACGGGCTCCTGCTCGCCGACAGGGGCGAAGTTGCCGGCAATCTGGACCGCCGGGTCGGAGGTCCGTGGCAGCGCGTGTGGCCGCTCCAGGACGTTGTGTACGAACCCGGTCTCGAAGGCGTCCAGCGCCGCGGCCGCCGCGCGCTGGAAAAGTTGAGGCCCTTGGTGCTCTGCTCCTCCACGTTGCGACCGCCAATCCTCGCCGGCGCGGCAATGGCCGGTGTGGACTCGTGCCAGGTGGTGTTTTCCTGGCCGTCGAGGGCGACGCCGGCGAAGGCTGGTAGGCCGGCTTTCGGGCCGGGGCGCTGATCAGCGCCGAGTTGGCGGCGGCCGCGCGGGGCCGCGAGAGTCGCACCGAATTGGGCGTTGCCGACAGGCGTCGGCGTCCATGGTGGTGTTGTATAGAAGAAGAAGACGAGGAAGAAGCTGACAGAGTCTGCATCATTGATCCAAGAAACAGAGTCCGGTCGATTCGGAGTGCTTGCGGATGCTTGGTAGAGAAGAGGATGGAGAAGGGGAGAGAGAATGGTGGGTGATGAGGGGGAGAAGAGAGGATGGTGGCATATATATAGAGTTTGGGCGGGGGGAAGAAGGGACAGGGGAGAGCTGCAGGTGGAAGGAGAACAAGTGCGGTGATGAGTCGTCGGAGTGGCGGGAGACCACGTGGTAGCTGCCTTCCTTCCTCGCCACTCTCAGGAGAGCAGAGCAGAGAGAGGAGACTGACTCACTCCTCCAGTCCAGTGTCATCGCTTTTCCTCTCTCTGTCTCTCTACTTATTATTTGTTTTTTCTTCTTCTTTGCTTTGCCTATGGCCCTTTTGGGGATTCTTCACCCAAGACAGAGACATTTTTTCTGTCTTGTGTTAAAAATTAAAAAAAACCATACAATGTCTCATGAAAAGCCATTTGGAGCACCGCAATTTATCTTTTTTACAAAGGTACAAAAAATGTTGTTTTTTCGTGAAACTTGGTACATGTACGTATAATGTCCATCCAAAAAATTTGTTCGGAATTTTTTACATTAAAAAAATAACTTTTGCATAATAGGTCTATCTAATTCTACGAGCCAAAACAGCTCCTCCAACAAGTTTTTTATTATTTATCATTGGCTGTTTCATGGAAACCGGTCAAAATCACGGAAAATCATGTTTAAAAGTTCTTAAAAATCTCAACAAAGATGCATATTATATTGGGCAGGCCTCGTATACATGGACTGAGCAAATGTTGATATATATTTTTCGTAGATAAAAAAACTTAATTATTAGCCTATAAGCCGAGCGTGGCCCTCGACAAACACCTCACGCCCGGGAAACGCCTGGATTCTGATAGTGAGATGGAAGCCATAAATGGGGTTCGTGCAACTAGCAAGCCTGATGTCCCGTCTTGGTCCAGCCGGCCGGCATTCGTCTCTCCTCCACACCACCCTTCATAACCTACGATTTGTTTCACTCCCCAAAATGCTTATCGATCTAGCGTTTTCTGATTGTTCCCAGCCATGCATCCATGCGTCGATCTCCATCGACCTACGTACCTACCGTTGCGGCTGCAAGCACGCGACGAAACACTTGCTGCAACAGGAAGTACTCGACCGCTTGCTGAGGATCGGAGGGATTTCAGTTTCTCAGCAACACCATCAGTTTCCACTGTCAAGTGCTAATCATGGCTTACCCTTGCTCACACGGAATCGCCTGATTTAAGAAACCAGAAACGATGGCAAAAAAGAAAAATTTAGGAAGCCTTTGCCGGAAAACATGCTCTACTACTACCAAAAACATTTGTCTCTGCTCGAAATCATCATCTCCTTTACTTTCTCAGGTGTCAAATTAAGCACGATGAAAATGTATGGCTGAAGGTTTTCCATGAATAAATCACGGGAATATCCAATTAGCACGAGAACCACGACGCATGCATCAGGCACACGCGCGCCGCCCGGCAGCCTTGCATGGGGTTCACTCGTTCTTTGGTTCGTTTCTCACTGTTGATTTGGGGGCCAATTGGACGCATCCCCTCCGTTACCATTTATTCCGATCTTTTCCGAAAACAAAGCTGTGAAAATATATACTCCCTCCGATTCAAAATAACTATCACGGTTTTAAACTGGGGTTAGTTGAATACTGCGACACTTATATATGGATTGGAGGTAGTATGATAGGTTCACATCCTGATGAAAGTGTGGTACGAAGATAACACCGGCAAATTTGCACGTTGCCGTGTTGGCTAAAACGTTTCCCTTTCATGGCTGTGAGCTCTTGTTATTGGGTTCTCCCCAAGAAGAGAAACAAACAGAGAGAATAGAAACAACCTTGACCACTGTGGAATCAGTTGTGATGGGGACTGCTCCATATACTTTCTGGTGGGGTGCGCCTTGCAATTAGTTTGGAGCCTCGCAAAGAGGGAGAGGACCAAGCCACCGCCCACGCTTTCTTTTGGATGTGATTCACGAGTCCAAAATTCTTCTAATCTCTTTCTATCAAAAGAAATATTGTTGTTAGATTCTACCAAGAAGATATTTCTGCAAGTACTACAAGAATGCCGCATACCTTTTGCAGGAAAACTACATGGTCTTTATATTAATATATTCCCTTTATAAAAAAAAACTGTGTGGTATTAGTTTAGAACTTGCAACTTGTGTCAGAATATTGGCTGCTGATGTCGTATTGCCGACAAAGGAAGAAAAAGAAAGAGTATTACTGCAGTGACATACGCATGAAGAATATAATGTTCAAATTCAATTTTATGGACGTCTTCTTTTTATTACTGAAGAGTATTTTTCTCGGTATAGTTTGTACATTTCATAGACTGGCCATGTATTATTCTGCCACTTCAGTGGCATTCATTCTATCTGTATATATAGTCTTGCTACTATAACATAAATATGTCTCACAGTTAAGAAGTTGATGAAAATGTAAGAACAGCTGACTCAGCTTTGTCAGTTGTCTTCAAAATGACAATAGCAGCAACAATCCATCAGCTGTGTAAGTAAGAACTTGAGCTTTGCTAGCTGCAGTCAAGTATATATTTTCCTGTCAAACCAAATCTAATGGAACACTTAACAAAATCACAGGGGGTCCATTTCATCAGACGACACACAATGAACCGATCTGTAAAATAATATTTGAGACAACCCCTACTGATATAGTGTGCCTAATTTTTAGCAACCTGCAGTCATCAGCGTTCTAATAAATTTAATAGTAACCACAGCTTAACGAGATCTTTTCATGATCTTGTAGTCAGGTCGCCTATAACAACAGTGTGATTAAATTAATGGGCGATTACGTGGTAATCATGCCATAATTACTCCACCTTGGGGAGCATAGGGGCAGCTGTCCCGCTCTCATTCGCGGCAAATAGTTTACTGTTCAGATGCCTAGTCCTACCAGTACACCTGTCTGATCCTGACTCGCTTCACTAGATTGATCTTGATAGTTTAAATAAAATTAACAGTGGTTTGTCTGACACAGAGTGAAGCTTAGGCTAGCATGCATCGGTAGTTTTCGGCAAATGCAAGAGAGAAGTATTAATAATTGATCAACTTGGAAAAGTTTAATTAACTAACCAAGGTGCAAACTAATATTAAGATTTTTTTGCGCTAGCCAAGCATCTCAACTAACACACAAATTTATAAACTTAATTAGACATGCGTCCAAATGACCGCAAAAAAATAATTAGAAAAGTGCACAACACGGATACAAAATTAATCTAGCGCGTCGTATAAACTCTTGTCCACATTGAGGTACAATTCAAAAAACAAAAGGAATTTCAAAAAAAGTTGAAAATGAAATCTAAAATAAAAGGTATAAGAAAAGCAGCGTCCTCATAAAATTTTCTTTTCATTCTCTCCCAATAATTAGTTTTTTCCGTACAAAAATTTATAGGGGGTCAACATATCTACATATTTAAAAAACATTTTTCATAAAATTTACTCTATTTTTTATATTTAAAGATTTTATCACCACATATAATCACAAGAGAACCTTTAGGAAATAGAGTTCCTCTCTGATAAGTAGATTTTGATTATGTACGTGGTAATTAGTGAATAGCGAGAACAGACCAACAGTTTCAACCAGAGGTGTTATGCTACAACAATACATATAACCCTCACCAGCTACCTTCATGATGTACGTAGGTTCTTGATGACCAGATTGATTAGGTTAATTAACAGAGTGCCTTTTTGAACGAGTCTTTTGGACGGCACTACTTTCCCTGCATTGTGCTCCAGCACGGGATTCCTCTCGGCCAGATGAGTCATTTTCCACACAAATCTAGTTCCGGGACAGCAACTAATACACCTGCTTAGTTAAGCATATCTTCCATGTCCCAGATAGCGAAAGCGAGAAACCGTGTGTAATGACTTCGTAATATTTTGATGATATTGCCTATGCCTCGAACAATTCTATTTCCTTCCTCAGTGCATGGAGTAGAAATACATCTCAAGATTTGATCCTAGGTAAGTTGTATATTTTTGTTTCCTGATGTGTTAATTATTATTTTTTCTTGATATTGCATCCTCGTCACTAGAAATAGGTATGTTTTTGCAGCGTGTATCTCTACATTGGGATTGACCAGACATAGACAGTGTATACGTACATGCAGATAATAAGTCTACGGATTGGGCCTCTCGTGCCTTAGGATGTTTTCTTCTTTTTGTTTGTCGCAGGAAAAACATTTTTCGTCTTTAATTATGGGATGTGTGCACTTGTTATGCAGAGGTTGGGGTGTAAATTCTCTTGCTTGTTCCTCCTTGATGCGCTTTTGAGTTTGTACATTTCTTTTATCAAAAAATGATAACAAGTCTTAGTACCTTTAAGAAAGTACAGCGTAGATGTACACAACATAAATATGCTAAAAGACAGTAAATACAATGTAGATGTACATATACATATTCAAATGATAACATCTTTTGCATTAATTAAATCCATTTAAAAATCATAAAAGCACAATCTAAAGAATAACTAGCATAAGCAACTTAGACATGCATATCAATTTGGTAGCAGTTCCTAATTAACATTCGTCGTGGAAGAATGCCAAAAATAAAGAAAGAGTGGGCTAGAAATGACTATTTATAGGGCATTAATGTAAAAAAAACTCAAAAGGATAGTTCATCATCTATGTTTATTATTTTGTAAGCTGCATCACCTCTCCTTACTGAGTAGTGAGATTTGGTAAATAAAAATATGGATTGCTCCCCGTAGACGGGAGCTCGTCACGAAACGTTGGTGGGTCATTTCCACTTCGAATGTTAGCGGTGCCGGCCCAGCCTATGTTAATAGCTGGTGCCAAACTCGTGGGTGGAGGGGTTTAAGTGGTTGTGAGTGAAGGCCGGTGACTCTGAGTGTTTTTTCATAGATACATACAGATGTCTTCTGCAAACTTGTAAAAAAAAATTATGTAATACATTATATTTTAACTACGCAAATTACAAAAACGTGACTCTATGTAGGAAAAAAACTAGATTTTGGTCTCCATGTTTGAAAAGATATTTCAATTAAAAATTAGGTGAACATAGTAGACATTTAAATGTACTTTTATATAATTAAATAGATTTTTTTGAAATAAAATAAAGACTTTATATTTTTTCTTAATTTTTCTCCCATAGCCCGAGCTCCATTATGAATGCCCGAACAATGCATTACGGGATTCAACATGTTTTCATGTAAAAAAAATATGGAGTAACAAAACCAAATCACCACAGGCATGCCAACATATGCATCAAAGGTCGGATAGACTTATCCATCTTTCATCCATGAGTCAAAAATATGTGACATGCACTCCGAGGTGGAGTCAGATCGATCGCGGTAAAGGAAGAACATCGTACACACACCACTCAGGACATCGGCGTATAATAGGATCGAAAGCAGCGGTTGACATTCTGATAAGAGATCATGCATCATGTTGTCAATGGTCGCAGCATTACATTTGATCGATCGATCCGACGCATGTCAACCAAGTTGCACCCAACATTTGTTTCGCAGGGTAAAAAGGCACTCCAGAAGAAGCACTTTTGCTTTGATAGCTAGATAGAAAGTGGGAATCAAATGAAAGCATATTTAGCAGTGGGGAGAGCACCTCGTGACCTCACCTTGTAAGCTGCATCGCCTCTCCTTGCCGAGTAGTGAAATTGTTGGTAAAGAAAAATATGGATTCTCCCCGTTGACGGGTGCTCGTCACAGAACGTTGGTGGGTCGTTTCCACTTCTTATGTTAGCGGTGTCGGCCCCTCCAAGCCTCTGTTAATAGCAGGTGCCAAACTCGTGGGTGGAGGGGTTTAAGCGGCTGTGAGTGAAGGCCCGATCACTCTGAGTGTTTTTCCACAGATACATACAGACGTCTTCTGCAAACTTGTAAAAAAATTATGTAATGCATTATATTTTAACTACACAAAAATTACAAAAACGTGACTCTATGTAGGAAACAAAATCGATTTTGGTCTCCATGTTTGAAAAGATATTTCAATTGTAGGAAACAAAATCGATTTTGGTCTCTAGGTGAACATACTAGACATTCATAAGTAGTTGTATATAATTAAATAGAATTTTTTGAAATAAAAACGAAGTTTTTATCTTGTTTTCTTAATTATTCTCCCTTAGCCCGAGCTCCATTTTGAATGCCCGAACAATACATTTCAAGACTCAACATTTTTTCATGTAAAAAACAATATGGAGTACTAGAAAAACCAAATCACCATAGGCACGCCAACATGCATCAAAGGTCGGATAGACTTATCCATTTTTCATCCATAAGTCAAAAATATGTGACATGCACTCCGAGGTGGAGTCAGATCGAGCGCCGGTAAAGAAGAACATCGTACACACACCACTCAGGACATCGGCGTATAATAGGATCGAAAGCAGCGGTTGACATTCTGATAAGAGATCATGCATCATGTTGTCAATGGTCGCAGCATTACATTTGATCGATCGATCCGACGCATGTCAACCAAGTTGCAACCAACATTTGTTTCGCGGGTGTAGAAAGGCACTCCAAAAGAAGCACTTTTTTTCTTGATTGCTGGATAGAAAGCGGGAATCAAATGAAAGCATATTTAGCAGTGGCAAGAGCACCTATGTGACCTCACCGGGGACACGTGGCATTGCTCGGGCATGGGCACCAATCATACGTCGCCACGCGTTAATTATTGTACTGTTTTTTAGAGCAACTTAATTATTGTACTGTACTGAGCCTCGTCCAGGAATTCTGCGAATAGCTAGAGAAGGATTGTCGCTCGCTCGCAAGATCATTGTCATGTACAGAAACAGATCGACCGGTCATGTGCTCTACACTATATTAACATGGCCCTCTAGCTAATCATCGAGCGACGCCGGCCGTTTCTACCCAGCTAGCTCTTGCTTCTCGAGTTAACTTTGTATATAAAGCAAAGTAATGTTCTTCATATTATGAAAATTTAAGTAGTAGGTAGAAAGTAGGTAGTTATGTATGGGGATCCACTTACTCGATGCATGACCCAGCCATTGATCTCTTGTTTGTATGGAATCTTCACAAACAAACAATGGAGGACAGGGAAAAACAGAGGGGCTTATGTGTGTTGCTTGAAGTTTTGGTGTTCTTGCTGCTGGGACGTTGGAGGAGAAGGTCCTGTGATATACCCCTTAAATCAATAAGTAATTAAGAGCTTGTTTCGCTTTCGCATCATTGAGCTAGCACATATATCTATTAAAATTCAGTTTAATTCTCAACCCATCAGCTCATGGAGGCCCTGACACGTATTCGTCGCAGGGTTTACGTGGCCGATGCATGGCTGAGTGCAGTTCACCTGATCAGCAGCTGAACTAGCTAGGTAGGTAGGTGAGTGCCAACAATTATAGTGAAGCTTCACTTTTGTATTTTTAGTGTGTGTGATAACACCCTGCCTATATATAAGTGGTAACAGTGTTTCTTCGTAGCTCTAGCTCTACCAACTTTAACATGCGTATTGTCAAAAATATTGAGCTAGGAGTAGCTTGCAACTGGTGGAGGCGTCAACTAGAGAATAAGAACATCGCCTGAGCTTTTTTTTGTTTTTGTTTTTGTTCTGATCTGGTCTGTTGCGTGTATATGAACGGAAAATTGTTTGTTACGACTGATTGATTGATGGGTGATATATATAGGTGTAGTGCTCGCTTAGTGATGGTACGTCGTCTTTCATGTCTAATTATGGGGTGACTTATTATACCGAATTTCAGCCGTCTGCCGTGTGCCATGGCTAACCTGTCTGTCAAAGACTTGTTTGTGATGGTTCTCGGCAAGATAAAGTGCATAGTCGAAGAAATGATATGTGGGCCCTATTATAAATATTTTTCAGGTGTCACATATGACATGCTCGTCAAAGAGCCTCCAGGGACGCTGCAAATGTCATATTGTAAAGGCTTTACTTAGTGTAGAATTGTAGATACATGACTTTGCTGAGCGTAACCACCCTAGACCAAGTGACTCCCAAAATATCAGATTCTATAGGCTTTCACCGCGTTTCCATGTAGGCGAGTGCTACACTCGAAAAAGCTATGTATGTCTGAGTGTAACTTTCTGCAAAGTGGCCAACATATGTATTTCCCTTTTTGATTTTCATAAATCCATGTATTTCAAAAGCATTAGAATATATATGCACATAATTTCAAAGAACACAAACATCCAAAATATCAAAAACGTCGTGACAACACAAACGGATAACTATAGTTCACAATTATCACATATCACAAGTGCGCAAACAAGATCAAACTCACAAGTACACCCAAGATCGTCATTGACGACAACTTGTACATCCACCATCAAAGGCATCCGTGATGGAAACCTATAAAATGAAATAGGATCACTAAATACAAAGACATATGGGGTTCATGGATAATATGTACATGACAAGACAAGTAGTACCTAGAACAAGTAGAAACGTACGACGTAATCATTTCATGGTAGGATTGTAATGTTTGTGGATCTGGAGTTACGAAATTTGGTAATGCAAAGAATTGCTTTCTTTCCTATCATAACATATGAGCTGAATCTATTGCAGTTAGACCCATAGTTGCTGGTTCGACCACCGGTTCCGCCGGTTCGAAGACAATTATTTTTCATTATAAAAAAGTCAATTTTGGGAAACATCGAAGTATGTGCTTATATAGCTAAACACAATACAAACCCAGCCGGTTGGTATTGGGGCTAAGATGTGCGTAGGCACGAGGGTACATGTCACAAGTTAGATTGTGGCCTCTGGGAGCGGTGAGTAGAGAGAGGGAGAGGGTGAGGGCGCGCGATCTAGAGTTAACCCTCACGAGCCGTTTAGGTGAGATGACTCTGATGGGTTCCTCGTTAACGGACTAATATTTGAGAACCAGCTATTACTAAACTTTGTGATTAACTGGGTCAGTGCATGCTCTGAGTCTGACTACAACAATTACGGTCAAAATCCTATATCTGAAGTAGTTTATCGTCTTACCAGGATGGATTATTAACTTATTGCTTTAGTTGGCAGCGAGGTTTGTGACGATCTTCTTTTTTTTCAAAAAAAGGAGACCTTTCACTCTCCGATTTCTACAATATAAACCACAGGTTTTTCTACAACATCCACATCATCCACTGGGAATAGCTAGAGTTTTATTACATCATTATCCATTAGGAAAAACCAAAAAAAAAAACAAAATTGTTCGATCTTCCAACTTTGAGAACCATGGTGACACATGAAACCATCATCTCTTCATCAGCAAGCAATTCTTGGAACTGCAGGCCGCCAAACGCGCGATGCATTGAAGACATTATTTGCTACCCACTCGAGAAGTTTTGCCCCCCCCCCCCCCCACCCACCCACCCACACATACACACAGCCAAAGGCATAGCCAGGCCCCAGGCTACAGGGGCTTTGGCCTGGGGCGTGGTGGTAAAATCTTTCGTTAATTGTAGCCATAATTACACTATTTGACACTGTTGATGACTGTAGCACTCAAGCTGGCCTGGGACGTGACTCCTGGCTAGCTACGCCACTTCACACAGCGCACGCGATGCATTGAAGACATGTAGATCATTCCTAAAAAAATAATGTTTGATGGTTTCCTGTAATTCTAGGAAATCCACATGTCTATCAATAACAACATCTCTAACAATTCTCTTTTTCCTATCATCTCCAGCGCCGATGCAGGTTCCAAATGAAACCAATCATTTTTATTAGTTTATTTATTATTTGATTTGGGATCAGCAACTTCCACACAACCCAACGCTGGTGAGCTACTAACCCATTTTTTCTTGGCAGAGAATACATGTTCAATTCGCTGAATTCTAACTCATTTTCATCATCCTTTTCATTTTCTTTTTCAGGCCAAATTTCTTTCAAGTCAGCATCTCGAGTATCAATATGTACTAGAGAGCTAGGTGTCATTTTTTTTCTTGTCCACACACCTTCAGTTTTGCTTTGAGGATATCCATTCTTTCTTATCTACATTTGGAGAGAAAAAAAAAATCAATCCCTACTATAGTTGCCATATTAGCTAAACAAATATAAGAATCATTAAAAACATCAAGAACATTGGGTTATCATAATCATCTTTCACTACCGCCCTTTGCTTAGCTTGATCCTCCACTCTCATATCATCTTTAACCTTCACCATGTCACATCTTCTAGTCCATCTTCAACAACAACAACGAAGCCTTTCAGTCCCAAGAATGTTGGGGTAGGCTAGAGTTGAAACCCATAATATCTCAAAACAAAGTCATGGTTCTGACACGTGGATAGCTAACCTTCACACACCCCTGTCCATGGCTATTTTTTTTTGTGATATTCCAATTCTCAACAGTTAAGTTTTGTGATCCCAACTGTTTCTCATTTTCTTTTTTGTCTAGCTCTTTCATGGCCAATTGAAGAAGCTCATTTTTGTTTCGCAATTTCTAGCTCCAGATTCTTCTTTGCATTCTCTGCTTCCTACCATTTCTTCTCCTCAACGGCCATTTTAGCTGACTGCATTGCAAATTCCTCCTCCAGTTGTTTCAATCTCTTCGGTGTATCAGTTGTATTATTCCCATTCCTCAGGATATCTTATTGGCTTTTTCTCATGTTTGCATTTTATTAGCATGGATTTTATGCTAATTTCTTTTTGCATCGTCTCAAATTGTGCCAGCGAGTCACATTTGAATTGTGATGATCTTCTCAATTAATCTTCAAGCTCGAGGTTCAAGTATACACGTCGTATGAATGGAAAACAGTGTGTGAGCGCGTGATTGCAAAGCAGTGTGTGCATATCGTATTTGAAGTTCATAAAATCATATCGAGTAACATATATCTCACTCTTGAATTCGGCGGTCAGCATGTAGATCAGAGGTTTCGGTTAGTGATCGGTCCTAATTAAGTTTCCAACCCTATTAATTGCATGTACATATACTAGTAGGCCTATGCCAATGCAAGTCTCTTAGCACGATTTCATATGTGTTTTGCTTATGTGGCATAGTACTAAATGAGGAGAGAGAGTGAGGTTGTATCTTAGTTAACATACAACCTTTGCACGTGGCCATAGGCAAAAAATGTTGTTAGCCCAGTCAAATGCATGCATGAGACCCAAATTATTAAATTTAGATACAACCTCTAAGATACAATGCATTGTACTAGTTGTCTCTTAAATTTTTAATGCTACAATGTGCTAAGAAACGATGCATTGGCACATGCCGTATACAACATGTAGCAGTCAGTTAACTCGATCGACCTGTTCGGTTTTGGTCGGAATAAAGCACTAACGGTCAGCCATTCCTATCTCAATTTGCCATTTGCTTAGGCTGATTAGTGGTTACGAGATTATATTAGTACTCGCTAATTAGTTTAGTAACCATTAATGGTATACAAATCAGGGTGGGTTAGGTCTGCGCTACGGTCCAAACCATTAGTTTGCTCCTCGATTGAGCACAGCAACTAATTCTACAGGTTTTTTTTCTTTTGACGAATCTATTATACCTGAAAAAATATCTCGCGCCTACATGCATGTGTTGAGCAGTGCAGGCATGCATGCCAGTCGGCTGGGTCGATATCGACGGCGGGGGCCGTGCGGCGGACGGCCGGCCGGAGAGCCGGCCCACATCCGACGACGGACCGCCCGCCGTCCGGCCGCACGCGGGCACAGACGCACATGAATCTAACCCAGTACCCCTGTCTATCTGCAACCACCAGTCGACCTCGATCGACCTCGACGGCGACCCTCCATGGATGCAAGGACGGAAGATTAATTCCGGCAGACCCTGCCCGCGCGAAGAGATCGATTGCATGTAGGGTCGTCATGCATGCATTATTCTACGACTGCATGTGCCTTCATGAGTGAGGGGCACATCGCCGCGCTAATGATCCTCTAATCATATGATTAGTGGTAATACTTAATTCAGTGCAGGGATGCACATCAGCATCGATCATCATTGCGGTGGAGAAGAGAAACTCTCAGATTATCATGCATCTATCTATTTTCGAGTCCAAAACCAACTCTAGTTTCATATGGTGATATTTACTTTCTTTATGTATTAATAATAACAGATTAAGTATATGTGGATGGATTATTCGCAGCAGATCGATATCATGTGGGCAGTGTAGTCCCACATGCAAGTTAAGCTACCTCAATCTGGACCCTCATCATGCACTTCTGACATCTTCTTTCTCATATGGCAAATTGGGCATATTTTTTACAGTAAATAGCAGGAGCTCTGCCTATGCATTATTAGAAGGGGAATAGAATTGATCCAGTTAATTAGGGAAACCGGACTCAAAAATCATACAATGCGCGGTTAAACAACCGCACACTCTCACACTCTAACTCATGGAGCGTCGTCTGTGCCTGAAACAAGGGAACCTATACCCAAGCTAACAGGCCACACCTCATATCCAACTCACAGAAACTCTCCAAACACACACACACACACACAAATTGGGCATATGGCCCTACAGAAATCAAGATCTTTGGAACCTTTCTCCCATCATTCATCCATCAGATGGATCTAGTTGGGCACCAGAAAAAACTACCAACTGCCATGCGAGATCGATCGATCTCACCTGCAGCCTGCTCTTCTTTAATTGCAGTATCATGCTTCCACTGATGATCGGCCGGTACAATCATTATGGAAACTGTTCTCTCTGATGCTTACATGTGAGACTGATCGAGAACTCTTCCGTGGACTAGTGGTAGCCGTGCATAAGCGCATAAGGAACAGGTCCCGGGTTCGACTCCTCACTTCTACCTTAATGACAAAGCCGGCGTGGAGTCCCCCCTCCGGTCTTGTTATTTTTTAGACTGATCGATCAACCGTGACAAGTGTGTCGACAGAAGACGACTGATCATGCATGAGTGTATGTGGCCACAACCATGGGCTGATCAACTGAACGAATAAAATGGTTTGTCTTGGTCGAAAAAGAGATTCATTTTACAAATACCTAGTAGGATATGCATCATTGTTGACAGAATAACAAACACTAGTTTGGACACATGAATCATGAATGGGGGCAGTGAGAGTGGAGAAAAACAAAGTTGACTGATCGCCACTGAACTAGAAGACATGATCACGAGAAGGACAATTAAACATGCACACATGTATACACTTGCGCGCATCTCTCTATGGAAGAAAGTAGATTAACCTCACAACTTGCAAGATATTAATGGAGGCCAACATGATGCATAAACGACACTTTACAAGTTGCAAAAGAAATTGCTTTCCAATAATGCCCTTAGGCCAGTAGTTCACCATAACAAAAGTTTAATTCTCAGTCGACATATACATAGCCATCCAAGAAGATCTTTTCATCCTTTCATGCTTGGCTAAAAGCAATCACCGAAGCCCTCACCCATCTGCTTCAACACTATATCCACTTTCTTGTCGACGAGGACCAAATTGCCTTTAGTTTCGGACGTCCTTTTCCGAGAATGTTGTCAACGCTGTTGACATTCTCAGATGTCAAGAATCCATTCTTCTTAGTGGAATTCTAGCTAGCTACTGGATCCATTGAAAAACAAACGGCATTGGTCAAGCCGACGAACCCTCGCCTAGCTTACCTTGTCATTATCGTTGCGGATGTTCTCCACCGTTTGATCAAGCATGCCCTCGGCGGCGCAGGTGATATATGATCTTTCTAATCTCATCATTCATTTTTTTGAGAAACACAGTACAGACGCAGACGCTCACAAACACGCACGTACAGACACCCCTATGAACGCACGCACGCAAACCCTATCCCTATGAGCACCTCTCCGAGAGACTGGTCTGGCAGATCTTGAGGTTGACGAAGTCACCACGGGCGCCTCGCTGTTGACGGGCACGTCACCTACCACTGAAAGCATAGCGCCGGTTAAATCCTGAAAAATCCAGGAAAATGCGAGCACCCATGCCAAGTCTGGGACTTGAACCTGGGTGGGCCAGTTCCAACACAAGGAACCAAACCAGCTGAGCTAGGCTCAGTTCGCTAATCCCATCATTCATGTTCTCTAGTACAATGACGATCGATCTATCCGTTGAGCTAAACCGAGCGGCGTCTCGAGCGTTAAAAAGCTTGCGTGGAGTCCTTAATATATTTGCCTCGGCGACAGGCCTGGTTGAAGATGTGTGTGGGTCTCACTCTCACATGCATCTGCTGATCATGTTCATTGTCCCCTCGAAATAATATCCGGCGACGCATATGTTCTATCTGTCCAACAAATATCTGGACATGTCAAAAAAAAAAATCTGGACGGACGCTATCTTTGGCCGACTGAAACGGGTCAGCCAGGGATCGATGATCATGCGTGGAAAATTATTTACTCGACAGACCTTTTCTTGTATACCTGCTGAGTCAAACACCCTGGATCGAGCGTGCCTGCTAATAGTAGTGGAGTATTATTTGATGCCTTTTGACTGGCTAGCTGAAACGGGTCAGAGAGATGTTGCCGGCCGATATCAGGCTTGTGTTTCTAGAAAAGAGTTGTTTTGCTTGCCATCGTAGGGTTTCACTCGTAAGAGTGTACATCACACGCACAGCATTTCGTTTTGGACTCATCGGCTGGCCGCATGCAGGCGTCGGTGAATATTCGGAACCATGGCATCGTGCTGCATTGGTCAAATGCATGTGCTAATTAAAACTCTGACATGCGGAGGCCCCGGCGATAGAGACGCCGGATCGGCCGGCCGGCCGCCCGCCGCTGCATGCATAAGCGTCGGTGCACGACGTCGGTCCGCCGCCGCTGACTTCTCCCGCCGGCCGGCCGCGCGCCGCACCGGCCCACGTACCACGTCGTCGACGTATGTGCATGCATGCGTACCATCTATCGACATGCGTGCGTGCATGTCCATGTCGTCGTAAGTCGCATGTTTGCTCGTTTTCGATTGCGTGCGTACTCGTTTTCGACTTTTTGACGACATGGATGATATATAGTACAACCAAATATTCCAGGGACCAGGGCATGCTAATCTACGCTAGTTGTTTAAGGATAGTAGTTGAGCTCTTGCATACTACTACTACGAGCTAGTGGAAACATCGCAGCCTCGCCGATGTTGCACCTGACCTCTTCAAATGATGTACCAAACGTAACCTGACTGTTGCACAGGCCCTCACGGACATCAAATGGATGAGGCACTTCAAACAAAATCTCTCGACAGCGGCTCTACACCAATTCCTGTTTCTCAGTGATATTCTGTTGACGTGCAGCTGCAACAGGACATTCCCGATACGGTTACTTGGCTGTGGTCCTCCAATGGCAAATACTCCGCTACATCTGCCTATGAAATGTAGTTCGAGGGATCTACTCGTTTCTGCTTTCGTGACATAGTTTGGAGCATCGGGGCTCCGTTGAAATGCCGTGTTTTCAGCTGGCTGGCGATCCGCGGCAAATGTCACACCGCTGACTGTCTTCAAAACAAGGGTTGGCCTCATAATGCAGCTTGCGTCTTCTGTCTGAGCGAGCAGGACTGCTCTACACCTACTTGCTACTTGCCCTGTAATCATCAGGCTTTGGGAGAAGATTGTCCAGACGGCAAGACTACCCAATTTCTTGATACCCGATGTTAACACTGCAAGTTTGGAGGGTTGGCTGCTCTCTACTCGCCAACGGCTTCCTCAAAACGCGAAGAAGAGCTGGACCGCCGTAGTTCACCTCGCCTGGTGGTCAATCTGGAAAGAGAGGAATGCCAGGATTTTTAACAACAAAGCGGAACCTCGCAATCGTTTACTTTCATGCATTCTGGAGGAGGCTAGATGGTGCAGAGAGGCTAGGAGATCATGGGCTGCAGACCTGATTCTAAGACCCCGGGAACCTGACTAAGTTTTTTCCCTTGTATCTTTTATGGTCCACAGCCTTTTTTGCTGTTGGCCTTCTTTTCTTTTGGGCTCTCTTTATTTTGTTTGTATTTTTGTACTCCTGTACGTCCCTTCTAATTGAATGAAAAGCAGGCTAGACTGCCTTTTCCGTCAAAAAAAAAAAGATTTTGACCTAATAAGCGCTATCGATCGACAATAATCCTTGCGCACAAAGAAAGCCATCACTAGCTACTTGTCCATCCTGGCTTCTCCGTGTCTTTCGACTTCTTGACCACATGCATGATAATGCGCAAGCTACATATTCTTCCTAGTTCCGTAGCCAAATTAAGTGCGACACGACCATACACACACATTGTGATTTTCTAGCATGAAAGTATGATTAATTTGTTGACTCATGAGAAAGACTAAGATTAAATACTCATATAGTTACCCACTTTTTTATTATGTAATAAATATTTTATTAATTCCAACTGCTAGTACGGAAAGCAAAAATGACTATTCGATTGTTGCTCTGTAGTTTAAGTCGGTCAAGACTCCCCGTTCAAACTATGTGTCCAGTCCGGCCGGTCATCTGCTTACTAGTCCAGTACTCGTATGCAACTATGCATGTCTAAACTCTAATTGATCCCCACTGCTTAATATCGAAGATTCCAGTTCATTTAGTGTATACCATTGCTTTGTGACGACAAAATCTGAATAGAATCTCGGAGAGTACGTGACTAACATCAAGGGCTCGTTTGGTTGTGATGGGTAATAAAACCAGGGAACTAAACCCCCTAGCGGAATTTCCCTGGGCACAAGGGAAACCCCCGCTTTCCCCTCCTGCTCAGGAACACCAACGATTGTTGTTTGGACAGCAAAACAGGAACAGATGGGAATGATCCGAAATACAAAATAATCCGAAATACTCACAACTTCAAGTAATACTCAATCTTTACATCACAACAGATACGAAAATTCAGGCATACAAATTAATACACAAATAATCCGAAATACTCATAATTTCAAGGAATACTCAATCTTTACATCTCCAGGCAAATAAACATAATTTTAAACAACCGCCGGCGATCTTCTGATCGGCATCAACACCATCACATGACACACAATGAAGAACAACAATGAATTAGCTCCAGATACCTGCAGAGGGATCAAAGCCATCTTGGTCAAATCAATTTGTAGATCTCAGGAAAGCAAGATTACAGTTTTGAAAGCAAGATCTCAGGAAAGCATACAACAAAGCAATACTGAAACATGACAAGAATATATAAAGAGCGTAAGGAACAGTTCAACCAGAGATTCAACAAGGTGTCATATACTTAGGATTGTATTCCACGGACAAGTAGCATGAACAGTGCATTTTAGTTTGGAAATCCAAGGTACAACAAATGGTTCCAGGGCAGGCTACTCATTGAGAATTATGAACAGTTGGTATACAACAAAAGCGGGGGAACCTCTAGGGAACGTCTGCAACCAAATGAGCCCTAAGATGTCGCGTATTAAGATGCATCATCCGAGCATGCATGTCGATCGAAGTCATCTTCGCACGTTGCTCATTACTTTTCGCTAGGTTTCCACTGACAAATCAAAATAACTTGCGTGTCATGTGTAGGCGCACCTGACCTTTACACGGAAAACAAAAAGGCAAGTGGAACTGAACCACGGCTATAGATACTACTAGTAGTCTCACTCCAGTAATCTTTATTAGTTGTGCTCAATTTTGACTTAAACTAGTTGTATGCTTGCAAACCAAGTCGCTAGCTACTTGTCCACTCTGAATAAGCATTTTTGTTTTTGCACTCCTCTGAATAAGCATTTGACATGCTTGCCATTAGGACTGGACAAAGTACGACACCGCTATATATCCTTATTATTCTAGTACAAAAGCCATACTGCCTTAAGTAGAGACTAAACGTATAGTACTGCATGAAGTCTTCACTTTTTCAACCCAATAACAGTATACTGCTTAATTAACTGCAACTACTAGTAGTGATTAACAACAAGTTGTTGAGCCAAGACGTTTTTTTTTTTGACGTGAGCCAAGACGTTTTGCTATCGAGGTAGAGTAGCAAGTCTCACCCTTCCATGTTATGTGTGACCATCTATTTTTTTCTTCTTCCGTGGGCACCGGTTTGCATTAATTAGGCTGCTCACAGTGGAGAGTAACATAGAATAGTACCATGTAGATGTTACTAGCCTGTGTTACTACCTTCACGGTGGGGAGTAACATATGTGTGATGTAATGCTATGCTTTATTTAGTCTATAGACTTATTTTTTCTTGATATGTGTGATGTTATAATAACATACTCACTCTGGTCCAGTATTCAGAACCCCTAGGGGATTTTTTTTTTTGCGGCAACCCCTAGGGGATTTCTATTTGTTCCGAAACAACAGGAAACTAAGGCCCGTTTGCATTTAATTAGGATATTAATCACAACCCTATAATTACTCTCAGCTGCAGCCCTCCTCTCTCTCCTATTTTTCCTCGCGGTGAAACAGGTTCGTGCATGCGGATGTTGACAGGATATGCATGCTGATTGGAGGAAACGTACGGTTTTCATTCTCTACTTAATGCGCTAATTAATCGGATCTCCTAACTAAAGCCTGATCGGAGGAAACGTACTAGGGCGGGTGATTGAGCGTAGACAGTCGAATTAGACTTTGGTCGTGCTGCGATTTGGTAGAGGACCTGAATGGGAGACCGGAGGGAGTATTATGTTACCATAATCATTTCTCTCCTCATTAACTACACTAGTCGTAAACCCGTGCATCCGCACGGGCTATATGTACATCTACTCTTTTAATTATTGGGACACATGAAACAATGGTGTTTCCTTTGATCTATTATTAATCATAAAGATATAATATCATATTCTTTAACACACATTAATAGATATCTACCATAGCAGCATATTTCCTTTGTAGTCCCGCCAGGATCATATCTAACACATAAAAATTTGTGACTCTATTTTCATGTAAAAAGACAACATAGGAAAAGGATGTAGCTAAGATCCTTGTCATGAAAATTACAGTCTCTCGAATTGAAAATCATCAAAAGAAAGAGAATTCGTTTGCATCTCTCGACAACAATTAGATGCTTACTCTTGTTTACAAATTATCAGAAGAGAGAATTCCTTCATAGTATTCGAAATTAACAGTTGATTGGAGTGGTGATGCTAGGTTACTTCATAGTATCTACTTTCACGCAAAAAGGGAAGTATACCTTCATTCTGAATCATATTTTAGTTGACATAGGTCGAATATGTTGGAGGATCCATATTTGGTAACACGACACTAAGTTTTGCTTGACCTGCAAAACTCCCAACCAATTTGTACGATAAAGATAGAGGTAAGGAGTCTGGTTCTTAAAATTAATGCACATAAATATGGATGTATATATGTACAATTATTGTCTTTATAACAACCATTCTTTAATGTCTTAGGTTTAATCTAAAGATCAATGGTTTGCACCCTTCTGATCTTCTGTAGTTTATAATATAGAATTTTTGGGCTCATATAGATGGACTAATACTTACTAAACCTGCAATACAAAGAACGTATCATATTTATTTCATAAGCATAATACTTCACGTGAACAACAAAGTATGCGAATATCTTTATATATCAATATATTTGCTAGATAAAGGGCACCATTACTTCAAGCTGTAAGTAACGGAAGGCACCAGCCTGGTTCATGTTACCTTAATTAACACAATCAGATTTGATGTATAATACTGAAGAACCACAGCTGGAAATTTAACATGAAAACGGTGCACTAATTAGTTCTAATGGAACGGAAAGTAAAACAATCATACGTGCCAGTGCCTCTGTACCCAGCATGCCTACCTTTGTACGGCTCAATAAGAAATCTAGAGTCGAAGATGTGAAAATATCACAGCTGCTGATTAGATCTCCATATGGCCTGGAGAGCAGCATTTGATTTAAAGATTTTATAGGTCGACTCCCTATTTCCCAAGTAGAGATAACAGCATAACTCACCTTAGGTGAGGCGCATAGGACATAGGAGAGAACCGAGCAAGAGCCTATACACCGGGGCGACGGAGGCCTAGTATCCTGGTGGTGGAATTGGACCTTTGGCGAACATGTATGGCACGCTGCTACTGGATCGGACCTCAGGGCCATCAGCTTCATACTTTGAATGTGGAACCTGATGTCACTACGTGAGTGTTGAATACTATACCAATTTGTACCGAATAGATACATACAACTGTTTTCAGAGAAACACACTTGGTTTCTGATGTTTTTTTATTGATCCACGTATTTGGGCGAATGCCTACATGATATTCTGGTAGTAAAAGCAAATGGAAAACTATGATTCTAAGCTAATACTTAGAAGAACATCAATTAGGAATAGCACATATAAGACATTGTCTGAAGTATACACATGAACAAATAACTCAGTTTCCATGAAAAATTATTTGGTGGCCTGGTTATAATTGCTTCCCGTAATTAAGTATTCAATTGCAGGTTACCAAAAACAGATAACACGATGGTCATACAAAGGCTATGATGTAATGAGGAACCAAATGAAACTATTAAGACGCCTATAAAAATTAGTGTATAATTTAATCTGAGTTTAAAAAGTGTAGAACCCATACTTGTATTGATGAAGTGTCAATGCATGACAGCTATGATAAGAGTATCAGATGTAGTAGGGAAGTAAAACTACATAAACAGGAACTAAATTCAAATGCTAACCTCGATGGATCTCACTTAGCAAAACTAACTAAGCACCCAATGCAGGTATTGCTTATGAAAGAAGACAGAGTACACTTCATTCTCAGACGGAGCCGGCCATGTCTGCACCACACATCACATTTCGTAAAATAGGAATGCAGAAACAATGCCCAAAACTAAAATATAGCCTTGTAAACGATGTTTTTTTTTAAACATTGGTGGAGGGCCACTCTTCATCTGTTATGAGGATCTGCAGTCCATTTCTTCTTGTACCCCTTGACATCGCAACGTGAAGTTGGCCATGTGTGAACACTTGCTCCAAGGAGAGTCCAACCTATTTCGAAGATTTCCCCTAGCTCTTGTTTATAGTTACAACAAAGTATACAGATATTGGGTACTGTTTCCTTCTCAATATGACAGGCCATTTCGCATCATTTGTTGACATGATTAACTGATGGGATGTAAACTCTGCCACCAATGCTAGTACCTGGCCTTCGATGAACCACTTTCCTAGTTATTATTAGTCTTTGTTCCATTGCAGCTTCCTACACTTTTATTGGTGTTTTTCATTGGCATTATCAGCAATCCTATTTTCAACTTCAGTTCATGATTTTGTAATCCAGATAATTTAATACCATTTACAAATTCAGTTTGTGATACCAAATCTTCGTTTTCCAATGTCGACCATAGCTAGTGAATCAGTAAACACGATAGATATAAAAGTAAGGCTTTGTCTAGGAACAAAAAACATGGAAATAGAAGCAAGTATTTGAAAGTTTGAACTGTCAAGATTACTATATGGAAAAAACAGTAGCCAAAGATCTTACATCTATTCAATGTCATTTTTGTCACTGGTTATTTATATATTCACTACGGAGAGATTAAAATGCCGTTAAAACGTAGTTTTAAATAGCGGGCTATGCTATTTAGCGGCAACCTACGAAAAAAGCTAAATCGCCGCTATAGCGCGCTATTTAGCGGTTTTTGTACCTTTTAGCACGCTAATGCACTTAGCGGCACAACGCAGAAAACGTTATAGCACGCTATAGCGAAGCTATAGCCTGCTATTTAAAACTTTGTATGCATGTTGATGTTAGGCCATTGGAGATATCATTAATATTTGGTCCATGCTAGAACTTATTTTACTTGTCCACTGACCCAGATTTCTCATGAACTCATTATTGTTATTTTTGTATGGATGCTGAAGGCCATCTTTTCGAACAATCAGTTCCCTGTAGGGATTATTGGTGATAGAACAATCAATTGCCTAAAAAGAGTTTGTTCTATTATGGATAATTTTCCAATATAGTATTCTAAATAACCTAAGAACTATTCTATTGTAAAAGGAGGAGACACATGTATTATCACCTTGAAGAAGAGTCTGTATTTGTACATGCTCAGGTCCGTCGATGCATACGAAGTTAACGGATCAGCTATGGTTCAGCCAGGACCGGCTAGTGAACTACCTGATTAATTCCCCCCAAAAAAGAACAACGTGATTAATTTATGCTGCCCAGATCCATCTTAATTAGGAACTGAAACGCAGCCACGCAGGGCACCAGTCAAGCACCATGATGGACTGTGGATTGACCTTGTGCAGATTAAGATATATCTAGAGCAGAGAATTTCATAATACAGCGTTTCCTACCTTGTCCGCCTGAGTTCTCATCGCGGCTGCCTCACAGATGGCGAAGGCCATCCAATCTGCTTTAAAGAGCTAATACACCTCCTCTTCTTAATCAACCATCGTGGGATAAAGCTGTACTGGAACTTGGATATAATATTCAGAGTTTGTAGAGGAATGCGATCAGGAGATCTGGACATGCTTTACTGGATCGTACCTTTTCACTGGATCAACTCCATGACTGATGCATTATTCGCTGATGCATGACGTGAGAGCAGTATGGGCAATCCGCGATTGATTATTCGATCGCCGGCCGGTGAAATCAGCGTCCGGCGGCGGCGGCAGCAAATATGGGGACGTTCAGGGTAAGATTGGTTTTTGGCTTTAACGCGAGGGGTAGGGAGATTAAGACGCGATGGCGGCATGCGTGGAGAAACCGGTCGCTTAATCCAAGGGCTGTTAATGCATGAGACATATATCGGACGGAAATCGTTTGTTTTACCGTGAGGATTAACGTGGTGCTTTCTACGGTGCCTCCAATTAGTAAATATAAGATATAAGATGTCGGGGGCCTACCCTGGTATAAGCAAGGTCCAAGAGTGGATCGAGGTACGGAAAAACCGACTTAACCAGGCCCAGGAGGGGCCGGGTTATGATGTTGGTAAAAACCAACATGTGGTTACCGAGATACGGTGGTCGAGAGACGGTGGTCGACATACCTAGCCGACATATTCTGACCAATGTATAATGACCGACATATGTATGTTGGTATCTTGTGTTTTTTCTTATGTGCAGGGGAGAATATTCAGGAAAGTGAATCTAGCATATCCATGCCGGGTTAAAGAGAGGAGGCACATTGTGTCGGATTGGAGGTCAATGCATGTCACATCCAGTCTGACACGGGAGCATGGCATGCATTGTGGCGCGGGTACGAGATGACCGGTCACGCACGTCGCTGACCACGAGTGTACGTGGAAACAGGAGTACCAGGCATGGCGAGTCACGTCCATCGCTGACCACGGGCGTACGTGGAAACAGGACACGAGGTATGGGCAGGCCACGTCCTGTCCACTGCACAGGGTACAATCATGACGCGCAGGCGTGCGCGTCTGCAGTGCCGGTACGGCAAGGTGACCGTTGCTAGTGCTGGGGTATATATAGACCCTCACCCCCTCCTGCGTGAGGGACGGCCAGGGACGACGCCCAGAGAGAGAGACATTTCTCCCCTTAGCTTCATCTTCTTCCTTAGAGCTCATTGCCAGAGCTGCAAAGATACAGCTCAAGGAGCACATTTGTACTTGTGAGATACCGACCTATAGAGAGAGGCAGGCAGGAGTAGGGGTATTACCTCCTCACGAGGGCCCCGAACCTGGGTATATTGTGTGTGTGCTTGTATTTTCCGTGTGCGCTCCTTAGCGCGCTAGCCCTCCCCGGTTCCACCAGCGTCCATCAGCCCCAACTTAAGCCATCCTATGGCATCTGCCGTGATACCCCGCAAGCGGATGCGGCATTCACTGAGCTAAAAAAGATGTTGGTAACTGCGTCGATATTGGCCTCACCATTACCCAAAGAGCCGATGTTGCTCTACATTGCAGCCACAAACCGGGTTGTGAGTGTCGTAGTAGTAGTGGAGCGAGAGAAGATGGCAAAACCGTGCAAAGGCCGGTATATTACCTGAGCGAGGTGATCTCGTTATCCAAACAAAATTATCCTCACTACCAGAAAATGACATATGGCGTCTATATGGCGGTCAAGAAATTAAAGCATTACTTTCAAGAGCATCCAATCACAGTGGTGTGTGAAGCTCCTATCTCGGAAATCATTGGTAACAAAGATGCAAGTGGCCGAGTAGCCAAATGGGCCATTGAGCTGGCTCCTTATACGCCACATTATGAAAGAAGAGATGCCATCAAATCTCAGGCACTGCCTGATTTCTTTGTGGATTGGGCCGAGATGCAATATGAGCCACCATTGCCTGACTCCAATTACTGGAGAATGCACTTTGATGGTTCCAGGACGAAAATTGGTTTAGGTGCCGGGGTAGTCCTTACCTCGCCTAAGCAGGATCAACTGAGATATGTGTTGCAGATTCATTTTGCGGCATCTAACAATGTGGCCGAGTATGAGGCACTTGTTCATGGGCTCAATGTGGCCAAGGAAATTGGTATTCGCCGGATAGAATGCTTCGGAGACTCGGATCTGGTGGTGCAGCAAGTCTCGGGAAATTGGGATGCTTTAGACGCCAACATGGCGTTATATCGGTTTCATGTCCAGAAGATCTCGGGGTTCTTTGAAGGTTGCGAGTACAAGCATATACCTCGGGCAGAAAACGAAGCCGCCGATGTACTGTCCAAGCTAGGTTCATCTCGGGATCCAATCCCACCCGGCATATCCTTGGAGCATTTGAGGAAGCCATCAATCAAACCATCGCCCGAGTCCGAGTCAATCTTTATCCCGAAGAAACCGGAGTCTGATGCTGTTCCCATGGACGTCGATGTCGGATGCATTTGGGAGAACCCGGGGACTGCTTGGCAGAACTCGGGGACTGACCAGTATATGTCGGAGGATGCAATGTCGGTTGAGGCAATGGAGGTGGATGAACCGATATTTCCTGTGCGTCCTGTACCAGGATGGGCACAGCCTATAATGTCCTATATGATGGATGGGAGTTTTCCAAGTGATGAAGCCGAGGCCAGGCGAGTGCAAAGAAGATCCAAAGCATATACCATCATCAACATGGAGTTGTACAAGAGAAGTGCAACCACAGTGCTGCAGCGTTGCATTGAACCGGAGGAAGGGCAAGAGATGCTCTTGGAAATTCATCAAGGAGAATGTGGTCATCATGCTTGCTCAAGAGCATTGGTTGCTAAGGCATTCCGGCATGGGTTCTACTGGCCCACAGCTTTGCAACAGGCAGAAGATATCGTGAGGAAGTGTCAAGGATGTCAGAGATTTGCTCACAAGATCCACATGCCAGCCTCGGCACTCAAGACTATTCCCATCACTTGGCCTTTTGCTGTCTGGTGTCTGGATATGGTGGGAGAATTCAGACCAGCCCGAGGTAACATGACTCATATGCTGGTAATGGTGGACAAGTTTACCAAGTGGATCGAGGTGAAGCCAATCCGCAAATGTGACGGTCACACAGCTGTGTCTTTCTTGAAAGACATCATTTTGAGATATGGTTACCCACACAGCATTATCTCGGATAATGGCACAAACTTTGCTGTGGGAGCCTTTGCTCGGTTCTGTGCTGAAAGCAGAATCCGACTTGACATTGCATCGGTGGCGCATCCGGAGTCCAATGGGCAGGTGGAAAGAGCAAATGCATTGGTGCTATCCGGCATCAAAGCTCGGTTGATGGAACCACTGATGCGAACTCCGGGTTGTTGGATAGATGAGATACCAGCAGTACTGTGGGGTCTTAGGACCACACCGAATCGATCAACCGGCTATACGCCATTTTTTCTGGTCTATGGAGCAGAAGCGGTCCTGCCGACCGACATACAGTATGACTCGCCAAGAGTTACTCTGTACACAGAAACCGAGGCAAAAGAAGCCCGAGAGGATGATGTCGATTTGCTCGAAGAAGCACGAGAGCTGGCCTTATCTCGGTCAGCGATATATCAGCAAGATCTCCGCCGCTATCATAGCCGGAAGATAAAACCTCGGGTTTTCGAGAAGGAGATTTGGTGCTTAGGCTGGTGCAGCGCAAAGCCGGCATGCACAAGCTATCACCTCCATGGGAGGGACCGTTCATTGTAAGCAAGGCTCTGCACAATGATGCATATTATCTTATAGATGCACAGGTAGCAATGAAGAACAAGATGGACAAATCCGGAGAGGAAACCAAACGACCCTGGAATGTAGCTCTACTCCGTCCCTTCTACTCTTAAGGGCGCAATGTATGTATCTCGGTTTCCTTTGAATGAAATGTTGGCACTCCGAAAAGAAACTCGGGGACTGCCTTTGTCTATATGCATGTGTTTTATCTATGTTTTATCTGTGTTGTCCCTATGCCGAATGGTTTTAAACCTTGTCTCAAAGTTCAAGTAATGTATGCTATCTTGTTGTGATCTTGTGACTCGACTGACGAACGCCAAAATGGCAGTCAAGAGCAGAGGTTATGGAATATAGTAAACATGAAAACAGACTCGGGGACTCGGTCCAAAAATGATTCGGTATATGTTGTTTACTAACCCGGTTTTTTCGTTCCTTATCTTTGTGTCGGATGACTCTAAACCTTACCTCAAAATTTACAAGTATTGTATGCTATAATTTTATCTTGTGACTCGACTGTCGAACGCCTGAATGGTAGACAAGAGCAAAGATTACTAAGTATATAGAACAAGAAAGTAAACTCGGGGACTCGGTGAAAGGTGATCTGGCATCAAGCCTGTCTAGTTGAAACTAGCATGATAAAGTAGCACTGATAAAGCTTGAGAGTATATTTACATCTGCACCCGGCATTCCGGGGATTTAACAGTTCAGCTTGTGATAAGGTCAAACAGCTGCGCCGGAGGAACTCAGATCAGTTGGAGTGGTGCGAGTTGCAGGAGCAGTCTCGGTCGCAGGATCGACCGACGTGGTGGTTGTCGGGTTGCCGGTAGTGTCGGATGCTGCTTCCGAAGATATGTCGGCGGCTGGCTGCTCGGCAGTCTCGGCTGCTGTGTCGGTGGCAGTGTTGGGAGGCTCGGCCTCGATCTCCTCGTCAACTTCCTCTTCCTCGTCATCATCCTCTTCCTCGTCATCATCCTCTTCCTCGTCATCTCCTTCATCGTCGGAGTAAACTGGACCAGGAATGAAACTTTGGGTTTGGGCGTAGCTGGCCATGAAAGAGGCTGCATCCTTGCGGCTCTGGATCAGATTTGGATCCGACGTCCATTTCGAGTCGGCGCGCAGGGATTTCAGTGCGTTGAGATCAATTGCCTCGTACCAAGAGAGCACAAAGGTCAGAGCTTGATCTGCACCGGCACGAGCTGAGGAGGATCTCCACTCTCGGAGCCTTGTCTCGGCAGCCAGCAGGCACATGGATAACTCAGAGATGGAAGCTGGAGTCGCAGAGTTTGGCCATAGAATCCGGTAAACCCGGATACCAGCATCAAGGAGTTCAGTACCAATGCACTTCAGAGGGGATATGCGAGCATTCAGAGCAGTCAGATGATCTTCAATGTCCCATTCCTCCGAGATCAGGCCAGTTTCTACTCTTTTTTCTCGTGCCCTGCGGGTAGTGTTGACTGCAGCGGCCTTGGAATGGGAGAAGTGTTCTGAAGACAGAAAAGCTATCACCGAACTGAGTTATATACCGGCATATATTTAATGTCGGTACAAGCAATGGAAATAAAATGAAAGGATAAAGGAAACTTACTGTCCATCTCGCGGTTGATCCGGGTGAGCTCGGCCAGCCAGATGTCACATTTAGCCTTGAGGGCATCGAGTTCTTGTTGTGCCGAGGTAGCGCGGACCTCGGTCTGATCAAGGAGCTCCTTATGCTTCAGAACATCTTCTTCTCGCTGTTTCTTCTCCACAGCGGCAGTTTTCTCCATCTCGGATTTCTGACCCTGAACCCGGTCAAGCTCCTCCTGGAGCCGAGACACCTCATCTCGTTCCTTCTGGAGCGCAACGTTGTGCGCGGCATCGCACTCCTGGAGTTGCCGAGATAGTTTTGCGACTTGGGCCTCTATCTCGGTTATTAAGGACAGCAAAAGAGAAATATGGGCAAGTTAGGTGGAGATAATTTTGAGCAAGTTGTTTATGGCAGTAAAAGAGAAAGGTACCCTTGTTCTTCAACCCCTCCTGCAACTGCTTGTAGGAGGTCCTGAGCTTCTTGTGTTCCAAGAGCAGCTTGTGGAACACCTTGGTCCGAGTATTGGTGCAATCCTGAAAAAAGGAAAGTGTTAGTGTTACTACAAGGGTTTATGCCGAGTAAACTCGACATGAATCTCGGGGACTGGATGTCGGAATTTATGAAGATTCACGCCGAGTGATCTTTACTCGGTCGAGCATCAACCACTCGACCCGAATCTCGGGGACTGGGGATAATATATATATATCTATTATCTGTTATAAAAGAAAAAAGGACTGAGCCGAGGAAGGTTTACCTCGGCTATCTTGGTTGCTTTAAGGGCCGCAACCTGCAGCGTGTGCATGGACTGCGCAAGCATGCTTGGGCCAGCTGGATGTCGGGGCGCCGGATTCTGGGAAGAAACATCGGTGGTGTCGGCAGCATTCCAGTCCATGTTGTAATGCTCCACCGAGCCCAGGCTGTTGCCGCTTTGAGTTCGCAGCCAGGGAAACTCCCAGTCAGCTGTCTCGGCTCTGGAGACGGATGAAACTAGGGCCTGGGTCGGGGTCAGCGCCAATTGTTTACTCGGTTTGGCCGGCACATTCCCAGTGACCAGTTGACTCTGTAGTGGATCTGGCGACCGTCGTGGCTGTATCGGCTTTGGCAGTGATGCTTGTTTCCGGGATGCCGGTATGGGAGACTTCGGTGGCGGATGTTGCTGCTGTAGCTGCCGAGATGGCTGTTGCTGCTGTGGCTGTTCTTGCTGCGGCTGTTGTTGCTGTTGCTGCTGCTGTTGCGGCTGTGGCTGCTGCTGTTGTTGTTGTAGTTGTTGCTGCTGATCCGGTGCTACCGGAGTTTCGGTCCGCCCCGTCTCGGAGTCTCTGGTGCGGGCACCGGAATCATCGTCTCGGTCAAAGGCCGAGGTATCTGTATTAAGGCCAACCGGGTCAGTGACCTCGGTTTCTGGGGCGTCTTGGCCTCCCCCGGGTGCGGCATCAGAAGCCGGTGGCGGTATGTCGGCTGGAGTGGTGCGTGTCGGGGAAGGGTTCGCCCTTGCTGAGCTAGCAGCTCCGATGTCGGTTGACCTAGGTACCGTTGGCGGCGGAATAGGTGAGCGCACAGAAGATGCACTCTGGTTAATTTCAAGGGCGGCACTGCGTCAAACGGGAAAAGATGTTACCTCGGGGAAATGTTACCTCGGTTAAAGGAAGAAAGGGAAACGAGCATATATCGGCAAAGGATATCTTACCCTTTTGTAACTGGCGGCATCTTCCTGCCCCGTGGCTTATTCCCCGATTTCTTCTGCAGCTTCGTTTTCTTCGCTGCAGGGACTGAGGCTCCTGAGATCTCGGTATCTGAGGTACCGGTCCCTGCACGTTTGCGAGATCCGCCTCGATTGCCCGTGGTGGCAGGGCGTGTACTCGGAGCTTGGCCGGCCGGGTCAACTGGTGCCGAGGTTAATGGGTGAGCAAAGGTGATGGGTCGAGCATCAAGTACCTCTAAAATTTCACAATCATCGTCATCGTCATCGGACCAATCTCTGATTGAGGCTCGGGCTCGAGGCTTACCCGAGGCAGAGGCGCCAGCAGCCGGAATCGGCATGTGATCCTCATCGTCCGGGTCTTCAACCTTGGCGATGGCCGGGGCAGGTAGATCTTGGCCCCATTTGGCGGAGGGATCCGCTCCATCTTCAGTCTTTTGCCGAGTAAATCTCTGCAAGGTAGACGCAATAAAACCGGGTTATTCTAGGAGCAAAATCTGGTGCCGACATAAAAGTTGTCTCGGTAGGCAAAATATGTCGGTCTAGATTGCAAGTTACTTACAATCTCTGGAAGCCGGGTTCTGTCATGGGGCACTTTACCCCATTCCCACTCGTCCGTCATCCGAGTCCTGGCCATGGACTTGACGCGTCTCCGGACCTCGGGTTTGCTCAGCTCATGAGTGTTGACCCGAGTAGGGTCGTATCGGCCACTCATGTGGCAAATCTTGTGAACTCGGTTTTGAAGGGGGGGAGACTCGGCGGCTAATGAAGGTTCTCAGGAGGTCATCGGCCGTCAACCCTTCCGCCTGGAACTCAATGACGAATTTGTGAATCTGGTTGACCTCGAGATTTGTCTCCTTTGGGTTGAAGTTCCAGTTATGCTGCTCCGTGGGGGCAGAGAGAGTGAATGTCGGCAAGTTGAGGAGGTCGACATTGTCCGGGCTCTTCACGTAGAAGAATGTGCGCTGCCACTTCCGGCATGACTCCAGGCCTTGAATCCGAGGAAAGATGGAACCTCTCCGAGGTATAATTGTAGCGGCTCCGCACGGGGTCATCTCCTTGGGGAAGTTCTTGTTTTCCGGATCCGGAACACTCTGCTTTCGGAGTTGGAAATACTTGGCCCATAGCTCAACGGTGGGCCAAAGACCGAGGTATCCCTCGGAGAAAGAGACATATGCCGAGAGAGTGGTGATGGCGTTGGCTGGAAGATGGTGGGGTTGAAGATGAAATTTGTTGAGGAAAGCCCGGAAGAACGGGCTCACCGGGAGGCCAAAGCCGTGCTCGAAGTGCGCGACGAAAACAACGCGCTCGCGGTGTTCCAAATTCGGCTTGGCTTCTTTGCCAGGGGGCCGGCATATCACCCCTTCCGGGATACGCCGGGTTTGGATCAGCCAGTCAATCTCATCCTGGGTTACGTCGGAACCTTCCCACCCGGCGCGCTCACCCTCTTCGACGGCATCCTCGGCGGGATCCGGGATGTTGCTAGTAGACATCTCGGCGGCGCGCTGAGGAAATGATGCCGGTGGCGGAAATCTGCAAAGAAGGCAAAGGTTCGCCGGCGGTGAGCATCTCCCGATGTTTGCGCGGTGGAGGAAAAGAAGCAGACAAGAGAAACAAAAATCTACGGAGAGAAACAAGAAGCTAACAAGAAGATCTACGGAGAAGATCTAAAATATACGGAAAAGATCTAAGGAAGATCTGAGGAAGAACTAATAAAGAGCTAGGCGCTAGCCGCGGGAAAGGCTGCGATGAAGAACTCACCAGAGTTGCGGCGGCGATGCAAGGCGAAGAACGCAGGGCGTGCCGGCGAAGAGCTTGGCTTGGCGGAGGCGTGAAGAGCTCCGGTGGGCGGTGGCTCGCGAGGTCCGGCGTCGTGCGGTGGCGGAGCGCACTGCGCGGTGGAGGCGCTCTGCGCAGAGGGATGGAGAAGAAGAAGAGGAAGGAGAGCAGGGAAGAAGAAGAAGAGGGGGTTGCCTCCGCTCCCCTATTTATGGGCGTGGGAGGTGTGCGGTTAGCGAAATTACCGCGCACGATCCTGATGATCCCGAAGAGCAAGTCTTGATGACTGCACAAATAAACGGGATTAGGTTGAGACTCCAAGTGCAGAGTGTGTAGTAAGTGGAAGACAGTTTTCCCCACGAGGGGTGACTCGAGGTTTAATATCGAACTCTCGGGGAATCTGAAGTGGTAGATTTATCTTCTTATCCTTCTTTTGGTTACCTACAAAACAAGGTTAGATGTTTTGGTCCTCAACCTCACCTGCGGTTGTCAAGCACAAGGTGTAAGAATGATATCAGGATAGTTATGCAATGCAAACAAGAAATAAATATGCAATGATGGTGGATGCAATGGTAAATGATATTTTTGGGTTTTTGAATGATGTATGCAAGATGAAAAGTATTTTTGTATTTTCGGATTTAATGATGGCTGAAAATAGAAAAGTGGTATATGGTGTTGGAAAGGTGTTTCTTATGATTAAAAATGGACTGGGGTTCATGGTTTCACGAATGCACTCTCTCTTTATAAAGTGGTAGACAATGGAACACACAAAGTTAACATATGAGATTGCAACACAGGGTTTGATAACAAGTTACTTAGATATATGGGCATCACGTCCTAACATAGAGATCTTTTGGTTATTAACCTCTCTTATACTCCACCAAGATGCGAACTAAATCATAACACCTCAGTAATTAAGATAACTCAGAGTATAGCATTAAGTATCATGACATGAAGTGAAAATAAGAACATGCTAGATCTAGTCATGGAGTAGTGGCAATGGTCACACCCACATCCCCGGTAGTATGGTATTTTAGTTTATCCCTAGTGAGGTAACAAAGTAAGGTAAAGATACCAAAGTGGATCGCAGAACTTTCTCTCACGTTCACTGCACTAGCCACCCCCCGTTACTCCAACTAATGCACACGTTCCCCCACACACGCTCTCATAAACATGCTTGATCAAAACAGGTAAACAAGAACGGGGTACATAATATGCATCTATACTCATAACTGAAACAAACATTGCAATCTCAAACATATATTAACTCATAAAGATCCACCACAAAGGTATTACAACGGTGACCGTAATCATGTTTAGCAGCTCATACGGTGCTAATTAGTGAAGCTCAAGAGAGGAGAGATACATAAGTTACTTCCACAAACCCATAGTTCAGAGGTGGACTACTCCCTCTTCATCATGGAGACGGTGGAGAAGTCGATGGAGAAGATAGAGACCACGCCGGCAGCGCCCCGCTGGAGTTTTCCCCCTCCAATCTGCAGCTCCTGATCTCCGTTTCGGTGTTTCTGTGTTTGTGCGGCGCTCCTTCCAGAGAACGACGGGGGACCTTTTTTATAGGCGTTTTTAGGTCAAAACTATGTCGGTGGAGAAGAGATCGAAGGCAACGGAGCCACGAGGCCCAAACAGGTGGGTCCCACGCGGCCCATGTACCTGGCCGCGTGGGCCCTGCTCGTTTGGCCCTCGGGCCTCCGTTTGCTCGCTTCCTTTTTACGTAGTCCTTCTTCCTTCCAAATATTGACGCCCGTAAATTTCCAGGTGATTTCGTTGACGTTTGGGTCCCTGAAACATTAAAATACAAAACTAGGGTTTTCTGCCTGTGCAGGGTTAATTCCATAAAAATAGGAAATCATTAAGATATTTCCAAAATCATGATAAAACATTGATATAACCCTTATATGATGCAAATATGATTGGAATATAAGCAATTAAAGTGCAAAGTTCATGTATGCATTTTACATGCATCAGATCCCCGTAACCGCAGCGCGGATTAACTGCGCACGATCTGTGCGGTTTGCGGTAAAAACGGCCGCACGTTCGGCCACGTAGTGGGCCGCAAAGTGGAAACCGCCCAGGACGTGATTAATGGCGCGGTTATTGGCGCAAGAATCGAGGCGCCGCGCGGTAACGCGCACGCCTGTGCGGTCAAAGCACTCAAGTGCGCAGATGACATGACAGCACGTGGGGCTCACATGACGTGTGCGGCATGCGCGCAGAGGCATGTATGTCCACGCACCGGGGCCGAGGAGGCCCGCGGCATTTTGCTGCCACGTGCAGTGGCACAATCTTTGAAGAGATCGAGGAAATCTTCTTGTGTCGGAGAAACCGACATAAGGGCAGATGTCGAAAGCAGTTGGAGGTTTTATCCTGATGTTTGAGGTGGACCGACATGATTATGTCGGATAATTGGTTTAAGTTGAGTTGGTTGTGAAAGCTTGACATGGTCCTTCAACTGAGTTCTTGTGTCGGAGAAACCGACACAGGGCGGATGTCCGAAGGAGTTGGAGATTGGATGCTTGTTGATTTGACTTGGTCCGACATAGTTATATCGGATACTTTGGTCAAGTTGGTTTGGTTTTGTAAACCTGGTGTGGCCCTTCATCCGAGGCTGCAGGACCGCACCAGCTTCGGGGACTAATGTCGGGGGGCTACCCCCGGGTAGGGTCATGATATGGTATAAGCAAGGTCCAAGAGTGGACCGAGGTACGGAAAAACCTACTTAACCGGGCCCAGGAGGGGCCGGGTTATGATGTTGGTAAAAACCGACATGTGGTTACCGAGATACGGTGGTCGAGAGACGGTGGTCGACATACCTAGCCGACATATTCTGACCGATGTATAATGACCGACATATGTATGTCGGTATCTTGTGTTTTTTCTTATGTGCAGGGAAGAATATTCAGGAAAGGGAATCTGGCATATCCATGCCGGGTTAAAGAGAGGAGGCACGTTGTGTCGGATTGGAGGTCAATGCATGTCACATCCCGTCTGACACGGGAGCGTGGCATGCATTGTGGCGCGGGTACGAGATGACCGGTCGCGCACGTCGCTGACCACGAGTGTACGTGGAAACAGGAGTACCAGGCATGGCGGGTCACGTCCATCGCTGACCACGGGCGTACGTGGGAACAGGACACGAGGTATGGGCAGGCCACGTCCTGTCCACTGCACAGGGTACAATCATGACGCGCAGGCGTGCGCGTCTGCAGTGCCGGTACGGCAAGGTGACCGTTGCTAGTGCTGGGGTATATATAGACCCTCACCCCCTCCTGCGTGAGGGACGGCCAGGGACGACGCCCAGAGAGAGAGACATTTTCCCCCTTAGCTTCATCTTCTTCCTTAGAGCTCATTGCCAGAGCTGCAAAGATACAGTTCAAGGAGCACCTTTGTACTTGTGAGATACCGACCTATAGAGAGAGGCAGGCAGGAGTAGGGGTATTACCTCCTCACGAGGGCCCCGAACCTGGGTATATTGTGTGTGTGCTTGTATTTTCCGTGTGCGCTCCTTAACGCGCTAGCCCTCCCCGGTTCCACCAGCGTCCATCGGCCCCAATTTAAGCCATCCTATGCCATCTGCCGTGATACCACCACGACACTACATGACACATAAATAAATTTGTTATGTGTGATGTTACTCCCTAAGTTACTCCCACTGTGGCTAGCCTTAAGAATTCTGGTGCACCTTTTTTTTAATCAAGAGGAACTAGCACATAACATTCCCGTGCACATTTAGGGTATGAACATTATGTGTACGAAGTATCACTTCAATTACTCGTATGAGATAAGATGAATAGCGGACGATTGTCATGTGTATCATCGGTATCTCGCTGTATGCAATTCGTGCTTAGTTGGCACGTACGCATTAATAAAGAGAAAATGACATGATAATGTAGAAGGGTAGTTGTACCCAGCACATCAGGATCAAACCTCTGATTTGATGCCCGATGTGACTCATTGAGATGGAATATTCGTTCATCTTGAAACTTCACGACAAGAATGCAACGGTGGTGTACGTGGGATTTTTTTTTTTTAGGGAGGGTGGTGTATGTGAACGTATTGTACCGGGGTGTTTCTACGAGAATCTTGAGACATTAAGGGTGTGTTCAGTTCTGGGATAGAGTGGAACCATTCCATTCTCAGAACCCATTCTTGCGTTCGGTTGGAGCGAGAAACGAAATTAGGTGGTTCCACAAAAGGGCATATTTCCTCTAGATGCGGAACCGACCGGTCCGGCCAATTCGACCGGACGAGGTGGAATTGCACAGTAATGCTGGACGATTAACTCTTATTTAATCAAGTTTAGCACTAGTTAATCAAGATTAATTATAATTAATCAAGATTAGGAATAATTAATCAAGATTATGAATGATTAGTCAAGTTTAGCAATAATTAATCAAGTTTAGCAATAATTAATCTAGATTAGGAAATAATTAATCGAGTTTGATGCCGTTATCATTTCATTCCATTCTATCCATCCCAGAAAAGAACACAAGAATGGAACGGTTCCGTGACAATTTTTTATCCAAACTGAACACAGGAATGGAACGATTCCATGACAGTGGAATAACTGAACACACCCTAAGTGGTCACTGGTCTGTAAGAGTGAGAATTCAGGCCCACTAACAAAGCAACCTGCAGCAATAGAGAGAAGCAACAGAACATGCACGATGGGTCAGGGTCTCCGGGCCAAAAATAACCATCAATTATCTATCACTATATATGGTCGACATATATATATAGACGAGACGCACATGGAATCTGGCTCACAAAAGTCTCCTGCATACATCACGCATGGGTCTCACAATCCATTTAAGTCTGTAGAACATGCACTGGGGACTTGGGGTACGTAGTGCTCCAAATAATTGCATTGAGGGCTAGCAATGCATGCAGCTTATATGCATCGTTGTAACTAAACAAGAATATATAAGCTGTTCCTCTCCAAAACTATGCATAAGGTGGGGCCGGAGAGCCCCTGCAGTGAAAGCTATAGTTGATGATTTTCGTCCAAGTAGTATACTCCCTCTATTCCGGTTTATAGGATGCAACTCCAAAATCAGGTTTTTCCAAGAATAAGCAACATTTAGCATTAATTAAGAGTAGTTAATGTTGGGTTTTGGCCTTTTCAAAGAACAATAAGAAAACCGACTGGGTTTAAACGTTCCTTAATTAATGTTGTCAATTTTTTGAGGCGCGGAACAGTAGGGAAGGCCCCTACCGCTTAATTTTCTATTTTCACACGTATAAACAGGGTGTCCAGTTACAATTTTGGAATTACAAAGTGTCCAGCCATTGTAGCATACCATTTTTAAGAGAAGGATTAGCTCTATGCATAACAAGAGTAAAAGTCTCTTTAAAAAAAGTAAAACAAGTCTCCATGTTCAATTGTCCACCATCAAAGATGATTTTATTTCTGTGATTCCAGTGGCTCCAGCATCCAATGATCAAATATTTCTTGAAACATTTTTGATTAACTCTGTTTCTGCCATCCATAAGCAGTTCAAGAATATCCAAGTCAGCATTCCATTCCTGATTAAGGCGCCACCAAAATATCTGACTAAAGTCGCATCCAAAGAACAGATGGTTTAGTGTTTCATTAGTCTCTTCGTGACATAGGACACAAGATTTATCTTCTTCGTAGAAGTTTTTCCTCGTCAATAGATCTCTGGTATTGAGTCTGTCCTGGATAAGTAGCCAAAAAAAGATTTTGTGCTTTAACTGCACACATGATTTCCAAATCCAGGAAAAGGGAGCTGGTGCAGGTTGTGTAGACGCCAAGATATTATATACTTTGTTTGCAGAAAATCTGGCATTGTTTGTGAGTGTCCATCTATCAGTGGTGTCAGAGAGTTGCCTGTTATTGAGCTGAGCTGCAACCGTTTCGTATTGCTGATATGCAACCATGGATAGTGGCAGGTGAAAATGGTCGAGAAGATTTGTGCCATTGAGTTCCAATACCTGCTGGAGGGAAATATCTTGGTTTCTGGAGAATGAGAATAGATGTGGGTAGGTTGTGCTCATATATTCATCAGTCCGTTTCTCCTTCCAAAATCTGATAGTGACCCCATCTTCTGGTTTGCAAACAGTCATGCTAGCATATGAGTTCCAGAGTGATAAAATGTCCTTCCACCAAAACGATCCACATGGGGAGCATGACTGCGGCATTTTGTTATCATTGTAATGTGCTTGCCAAATGAGACTAATCCAAGGAGTATCCTCTCTGTTCATGAATTTATGAAGGTGCTTCATTAACAATGCAGTGTTGACCTCCATCTTTCTTTGGTTTGCAAACCTTTTCCCATTTTACAAGACATTTGCCGTTCTTCTCAATATCTCCCATTCCAGAAGAAATTCCTAGCAGAGAGTTCCACATGATCAACAAATCCCAGTGGTAGTTTTATAGAGCACATGGCAAATAGTGATATTGCCTTTATTATAGATTTAACCACGGTCGGTCTGCCATCATAAGATAGCATTGTTGAGATTCCAGATAGCCTTTTATCAATCCTCTCAGTTATATTAACAAAATCATCAATTCTCGGTTTTGTAGTACCCAGGGGAAGAAGCAAATATGTAAAGGGGAGTGATTCAGTTTTACACCCAATAATATCAGCAAGGAAAGTACATGTATGAGATGATATATTTATCGGCACAATTGATGATTTACTGTAATTCACTCTTAGACCGGTGGCAGCAGAGAATTCCTGAAGAATGGTTTTGAGTGCAACAAGCTGAACTGGACAGGCAGGCATAATAATTAATGTGTCATCTGCATACTGTATTATGTGGTAATCAAGCCCAAACGAGAATTCCAATGGGAGATTAATGTGTCCGTCTTGCCATGCTTTGTTGATGGAGTGCTGCAGTAATTCCGAGGCAAGAACATAAAGCAGTGGTGAGAGAGGGTCACCTTGTCTGACACCTCTTTTGCAGTGGATTTTCTTCCCCGGCACCCCATTCAATAGGACAACAGCAGATGCAGAAGAGACAATGATGTCAGTCCATTTTACCCATATATCTCCAAATCCAAGTCGCCTCATCATCTGTAAGATGGCATTGTATTCCCCTTTATCAAAAGCCTTCTGAAAGTCTATCTTCAATATAATAATCTCTCTCTTTGATTTATGACAGAGATGTAGATACTCAAATGACCAAGCAAGACAATCCTGTATATTCCTGGATTTAATGAAGCCATATTGGTTTTTATGAATGAACTTGGTAATTAGATTCTGCAGTCTATTGGCAAGGAGTTTAGTGAGAAATTTCAATGGAAGACTGACAAGAGAGATAGGCCTGAAATCAGAGATGTAAGTCGGACTGTCCTTTTTGGGGATCAGGGTGATGTATGCAGTGTTGATGCTGTCAATGGGCAATCTTCTCTCATGAAAATCTTGGCAGAGCTTGTAGAATTGATTCTTGACTGTACCCCAGCATTTCTTCAGGAAAGCACAATTAAAACCATCAGGTCCAGGAGATTTGTCAGATGGCATATGCTTGACAATGCTATCCATTTCCTCAATTGTGAATGGCACTTCAAATTCAGAGAAATTCACATTAGTGGCAGGATTAACCACATTGTTAATATATTCCTCACAATCTAGGGTTTCGGCTGTGCCAATTCTATTCTTAAAGGAGGTCCAGATGTAGGCTGCTTTACTATCATGGTCATGCAGTACAATATTATCATCAGTTGTGATGTTAGCAAAAAAATTACTCCTTAAACTCTATGTAGCTATTGCATGGAAGAATTTTGTGTTTTCACCTCCTAGTTTAGCCCATCTTATCTTAGCTCTGTTTCTCCAGTATATCCTCTTAGCTTCAAGCAGCATAAGGATGTGATTTTTCAAAATGGTTCTGAAATTTTTTTTCCTGTAATGAAAGTAATCTCTGTTCTTCAAGCCCCTCGATTATTGACAAAATATAATTGCAGGAGGTGATGATCTTTTGGAGCTGAGAAGGGTTTCTACTCCATTTTTTGAGTCCTGATCTGAGTGACTACAATCTGGCCGACATATCTTGTGCAGAGTTCTTGTATCTGCCAGTTTGCTACCAAAATTTCTCGACAGTTTCAGAGAAGCCATCGAACTCCATCCAGTAATCTTCAAAATGGAAAATTTGAGATTTGGGAATGGTTGAACCAATGGTGACCAGGATAGGGACGTGATCAGAAGTTAGCCTGCTCATTGGGGTGGCAAGTGTATTGGGGAATTCAGTGATCCAGTCAGATGAGGTGAAAATCCAATCCAACTTTTCAAGAAGTGGGGTATCTTGCATATTGCTCCATGTGAATGCTCTGCCTTTTAATGGGATTTCCTCAAGATCCAGGTGCTGAATAATTCTATTAAATCTCAGCATGTTATTAATATCTCCACCAGGCCTATTCCTGTTGTCAAGCGATCTCATAAGATTAAAATCCCCAAGTAATAACCAATATTCCATTTGTGACACATCCAAGCCATGTAACCAGATCAAGAAATCAGTTCTATCATCGTTACCAGTGGGTGCATAGATATTCGTGATAAACCATACTTTGGAGCTCAGTTTGCAGGTTAGCTCAACAGTGAGCTGATATTTGGAACAACTTATCATCTTTCCACTGAATAAGTTGCCGTTCCAAACGGTTAAAATTCCACCAGAATTTCCCACAGAAGGTGAATAAGCAAATTGATTCAGTCGTCTAGGGCAGAAATTTCGTAGGTAGGCATGATCAAATAGTTCTCTTTTAGTTTCTTGAAGGCACATAATGTTGCAGTTACTTTCATTAGCCTTTTCATGAATTTCATCCCATCTAGTTTGAGAGTTGATACCTCTAATATTCCAGTCCAATACATACCAAGCTCTATTATGTTGTGTACCTCATTGTTAACTAATTGGCAAGTTTGTAAACTGGGAGAAAATATTAAACCCAGTGACAGAGGTGGATTGCAGGACTGGATGGCGATATGGGCAAGTAATTGATGAATAAATGTAATCATTCCAGAGTGATCCAGCATAAGCATATATGATCCATGTAGGCAGTTATGCCCAGTTCTCATGTTGGAGGCCAAATACACCAAATAAATGAGATAAGCAAGCAACTGAATATAGAGGTTCGGAGTCACCAAGGACATTACAATAAAATCCACGAAAACATAAACATCCACTGACACGAGCACTTGGACTGATATAAAACCAGGGACAGATATAATGCAGCAAATGGAATCTAGGATGGGAGATGACAAAAGATGGACGACATAAGACTCGACAGACTGACAGAGGACACTAAAGATAGATAGGCAGCATATGGGTGCTGCGCCCAATTGGAGGCATAGCTTAGACACTATCATAAGAACTATCGTAGTTCAGTTCATCCTCCGAGAGCTCTCTAGGAGCAATCTGGCTTGGCCCAGCACCAAGAGCTTGAAGCATTGCAACTTGCAGATGGGGAGGTGCTGGAGCATTCCTGTCAATCACTTGTGCTTCAAATTCAGGCGGCAGATCCTTAGCAGTGGTCTCCTCTTCATCCTCTTCAACTCCACTTGGTGGTTTATCTTTAAACCAGCAGCTAGCTCAGCAAGTCTTGTACTGCGAAGTACATTGGCAACATTGGGTGGAACTTTCGCCCTCCTTTTCGGGGACCATTAGCAGCTTGCACCTCTGCTATCACCTCTGCTCCCGTAGGCTGGCCGACAGGTTCAATGATTGCAGCATTCTCAGTTTCAGTAGGCTGTGCAGCAGGTTCTATAATTGCAATGTTGTCACCATTCTGAACTTCAGTCATTGTTGCAGTTTCAACCACATCATTGGGTATCTCAGCGTCAGGTATCTCATTCATAATCACATCAGCTGGTGCTTCGTCAACCACAATGTTCTCTATCTCGTCAATGTCTTCTGCTAGATCATCCTAGGGAGCTGCAATTGGGCTCTGTGGTGGTGTCATGAGTACAGGATCAGCGGCTGCGGCAGGTGCAGCATTGGCATCATCAGGTACAACAACAGGGTTATCTAAGTTGGTATTCTGTTCCATGGCTGCTTCATTCTCAGCATGCCACATGTCAAAGTCATTGATGATTATTGGAACAGGGTGTGGGTTCTCACCGTCAGGAGGCAATGGATCTTCATCACCTGGGCTAGCACCAAGCATGTTTGTAGACATTATGATAACAGGGCATGACCATGATCCACCATGACCTTCATCAGAGGTGCTCTGTGTGACAACTAGGCTTAGTGGGATTCTATCAATATTAAAAGCTCTCAGTTTTATCAGAATCCTACACCTGTTTGATGCATCTCTGTTCCAAATAAGCAGACGTCCATACTGAGCTACAGAGGTGACAATGGTTTCTAGGTGCCAGCATTCATTAGGATAGTTCATAATCATTAACCAGCAGTCATGCGTGAAAGTAGCTGAACCGTGATTTCTACCCCTGTTCTGCGGTAAGATCCTTAAGACAGTATCACCGATGAAATAAGGGCTAGCTGCTACAGCATTATCTCTCTCCACTACATCTTGAAAACGAATAAGTGCAGCCCCCAGACCACTGCGAGAGATCGATCCCTCTGATGGTGTAATCTATGTGCCCTTCTAAGTAGTTTCTGAGCAAGATTGCAGTACCTTCGAATTGATCTGGGTGAGGTTCAGGCTCCAGGATGGCAATGGCCCAGTCGTCGCAGACATGCGGCATGGGTCCGCCGACGACCACATAGCCTCTCTGTGGACGAAGGCCGTTTGGTGGGATGTACCCGGAGCCAACAGGGAGGTGGGGGATGAAATCGCATGGGTTGTTCGCCATTGTCGACAGCGAGGCTGGTTCGGCGGTGTGCACGATGGAACCCTCGGGTTGGGGAAAGGGTGGACTAACCGCGTCTCCCTGGCTTCTGCTTAATATAGGGCCCTGGCTGCTGACGATACGCCGGTAGTTTAGGGATTTTTTCCTTTTGTTAAGGCAGTTCTTTTCGATATGCCCGTATCTGTAACAACTACGGCATCTGATTTTGCTTGAGCAGGAAGTAATTAAGTGTCCATGGGCTAAACACTTGGTGCAAATCAATTCAGAGTCATCGAAAACCTCTGTTATGACAGGTTCAGAGTTGGGAGGTGAAACGTGAGGCTCTCTGGTTGGAGTTGGGCTGCGACTGCTGCATGGGCTTGACACATAATATACAGGCCGAGGGCATATTGGCCCAATAACAGCCCAGTTGGAGTTTGAATCTCGAATCCCTGGGTTCCCGCTATCAGCGGAGGCGATGATCATGGATCCGATCCGCAATTCCCGATCAATGACAGGTGAGTTTTGCATATCAGATCGAGTACCAACCGGCACAGAGTTGGCACCAGTGAGTACAGGGCTCGGATCATTGCGTGTAGCGCGGTTTAGATCATTCCTAATACGGCGGAAAGCATGTCTAGTAGGGATGGAGGAGATGGGTTGAGCAGTCCGATGAGTTCTTCTACGGATAAAAGACCATTCAGATTCAGTCTCTGAGATCCAAGCTATCTCCTCTCTCTGCCAATTTGGCCCGCCGAACCCCCAAAAATGAAAGAAGCATTTGAAAAGTTTGCAAGAGTATGATCGGAGTTGATGGATAAAGAAACCCACGTTCCTGTTGCTGACAGAGAATTTGAAAACCCGATCCGAGAGTTTCAGAATGCCAATCTCATCAAATGCAGTGCCCAGACAAGCCGATAGTGCAAGACTTGCATTAAGATCAGATAGCTGGAAAGCAGCGACCAAAAGACACCACCAAGAAAAATCTGTGTGACCTAGAGACGGGGTTCACCGAAACGGCGAAGAGTTGACGAACCTTGGCCCGGATGCCATGTCCCGGGTTGAAATCCAATCTGTGGGCGATGGAGGATGGATCCAGGAAAGGGTCGACGGATTCGGCCGATCCAGTCGCCATTGCCGCCGTAGTGGAGCTGGGCCGAGAAACCAGCCCGTCTCTGGCATCTGCATCGGTCTTTTACTTCGTCTGCCTCGGATTGCAGAGTCGGGTCGTTTTAAAAACCATCTGAGGGTTACTTTTCCCAGTCGGATAGGGAAACCGGCTCCGAGCGTTTGGATTATCCCCAACTACAGCTCCGAGCCGGACGGGATAACAGCTGGAGGCATGTGGCCATGGTCCGACTGTAATAGTAGGTTATGTAGTAGTGTCAGTATAGAAACTCCTATCAGGGACTCTCATCCTCCTCCAATTGTGCCAAGAGGTTGAGAGCCGGCCAGATCCATGCATCCCCAGTGCCCGATTTGTTCATCTCAACTCACACCTAGATCTTTTGTGGTGATCCATGAGTGGTTGCATGCTTGTAATGTGGGCACACAAGTCCCGTCTAATTTGCTTAATTATGTATCAATTGGCCTCTAGATTACTACTCTTGCTGCAATTTGGCACGTGATATACTGATATGGAAACTAACTAATAGAATACTCGATCCCATGTTGATCTAGTATGCTATACTTGTGTGTTTATCAAATATTGGCAGGTTTACATGGGGGATACTGAGCAGGAGATTTTCAGGACGGGTGCTGAACACTCCAGAGAAATATGTTGGACGCGGCTACGGGCCTACGTACGGCTACTTCTACCACATCACATTCTCTGCTGGTGGTCCAAACAAAAGTATGCAAGATGACGTTGGTTCCAAGACTGGATACATTGGGAGCTCAAGCTGATTAAGAAAAGCTCTGAGAAGGTTTCGATGAAGCTGGAAGAGAAACTGTTCTCTCTTAAGCGATGAATCGTGACAAGTGTGTCGACGGAAGACGACTGATCATGAGTGGTATGTAATGTATGTAGCCACAACCATGGTCCGATCAATTGAACGAATACAATGTTTTATCTTCGTTGAAAAAGATATTCATTTTACAAGTAGTAGGATATACATCATTAAAAGATAGCACTCTGGACACATGAATGGGCGCAGTGAGCGTGGAGAAAAACAAAGTTGAGTGATCATTGCCACTGAAGAAGATGAAGATATGATCATGAGAAGGACAACAACATGCACACTTACACACATGCATACACAAATATCTGGATGGAGGACGCTACCTGCAGCTGGGCTGCTGTTGCTATGGTGGAGTTGGATGCTTTTGACCGGCTGAAACGGGTCTACCAGAGATCAATGTTCATGCATGGAATTTTTTTAACACGAGAGGCTTGGGTCGAGCTCTGCCTTTTGACTGCTGGCTAACTAAAACGGGTGAGTCAGAGAGATGTTGCCGGCCGTAAGTACATTTCTTGTGGTTGAAAAGTTGTTTCGCCACCGGCCGCGATGTGGATATATCGAAAACATTTGCTTTGCTTGCCGTCGTTCATACGTGGTTTCACTCGTAAGCGTGTACGTCACACGCACTGCATATATTGCATCGGTGAATATTCGGAACCAATCAAGGCACCGCATGCATTGCATCGGTCAATGCATGTGCTGAAGTTCCCGGCCGGGCCCAAACGACAGTGACAACGGACCAGCCCGCCGACCACGGCGAATTCTGCAGCGCCGCGCGACTCCACGTGGACCAGTCGCTGCTCGATCTACTGGCACGTGGGACCACGTACGTACGTTGGTCATGCGTCCATGTCGGATGCATGCATGAGCGTCGTCGTCCGTCTTTGACTTCTCCCGCCGGCCGGCCGCGCGCCGCGCAACATTGCGCCGCTCCGGCCAATGCACCACGTCATCGACGTGCATGCGTACCATATATCGACATGTGTCCGCGCATGTCGATATCGCATGTTAGGGCTTCTTTGATTCATAGGATTGGTAAAGGAATTGTATAGGATTAAAATCCTATAGGATTTTTTCCTTCGAAGCCGTTTGATTCATAGGGTCATATCGTATAGGAAAAATTCTCATAACAATCTTGTACTCCCTCCGATCCATATTAGTGGGCATAGATTTGTCTAAATTCATATGTATCTAGTTAAGTATTTAGACTAGATACATGTGTATCTAGACAAAGTTGTGCCCACTAATATGGATCGGAGGTAGTAGTACAAACTTCGTAGCAAAAAAACATGAGGTCATGAAAAATTTCTTCACCACACTCAAAGAAACTTACTATTCCCATAGGATTCAATTAGACACGTCATCTCAATCCTATGAATTTCCTATTCCTACACTTTTCCTATCCTACGAATCAAAAGAGCCCTTACTCCTTCTTGTTATTGGGGTTTGTACGAACAAATAAAATAAACTTGCGTGTTTTGTGCATCCATGCGTGCACCGGCCGCCGTTCACGCGGACAAGGAAGCCAAGCACGTCGGGTAGCAGCAAATCCTGACCGTCAGAAACCGACGATTCAAGATTACCGTTGTGCAAGCTCATTTTCATTCAACCACTATTACAATCATTCTACAAGTGCTACTAGTCTAGAGCAAGTGTGCAATCAAATACTCCTGGGCAAGTTTAGCCGGGTAGCTCGCTTGCATCATTGCATGCGAACCTGCCCTAGTTGTGCTCTTGCATACTTCGACTAGCTAGTGTAAACGTTCTGCATTTGTCTTGGTCAGTTTTGACCTATAGTAAGCGTGTTTTATCGACAACAAATCCTTGCACATGAAGCAAAACTACTCCCCAAAAACAAAACAAAAAGTGCGACACGACCACATTAATTCGGCATGTCTTTTGACGACATGCATGCTCGTAATGCGCAAGCGACATGCATGTCCTTCACCAAAAAAAAACAAACGCGACACGACCACATACAAACACATCGTCATTTTTCTAGCATAAAAGTATGATTAATTTGTTGACTGAACAAAGACTAAATATTAATGGAGTGTCTCATTCTTTCAGCTATGTATAATATTCTGCTTAACTAACTGCAACTGCTAGTACGGAGAAAGCAAGAAGTTGTGATTAGTCGATTGTTTTTCTAGAGTTAAATTGCGTCAAATACTCGAGTCTCCCCGTTTCACACTATGCCGAGCACCAAAGATTCCAGTTCATTTAGTGCATATCATTATCGCTGCTGATGTGTTGTTGATGAAAATATCCATATACTCAGTACCTAATGACCAGTTTAGTCGTGTGACAGTGTCTGGATAGAATCTCATTGAGTACGATATTAACATTAAGATGTACTCCCTCCGTACCACAATATAAGACGTTTTAGCAGCTTGCTAAAAATTCTTATATTATGATAAGTGGGAGTACGTATATATGCTGCCAACAGTAAACGCGTATTTTTTGAAACGAGACAAAAGTTTTGCCTTTTATATTGATATAGCAGAAGCAAACATGATACGGCCGAAGCCAAAAGAAAAATCCATATAGGTCAAGGCCTACTAAATGAGAGAACAGTAAACGTGTATTAAGATGTACTTATCACGCGTGCATGCATGTCGATAGATGTCGTCGTCGCACGTTGCTCGTTAATTTTCGTCGGCGCAACGGACCTTTACATTGACAAAGAAGCCAAGTGGAACTGTACTACTAGTCTAATCTATATTAGTTGTGCTCTTGCACAGTACTACTGCCAACATTCTGCCTTGGTCAATTTCGACTTGAACAATAGTAGAGCAACTAAGTAAGTAGCAATGCTTTTGCACACCAAGAGTCGCTAGGTAGCTACTTGTCCACTCTGAATAAGCATTTGGCATGCATGCTAGTCATACTTGTCCACTGTGTGGCCGAATTTAGTACGACACGGCTAGCTATATACGTATCATTATTTACTTTTCTAAAACACAAGTCTGACAGTCGTCGTAAGCAGAGACTAATGAAGCCTCCATTTTTCAACTCCATAACCGTATACTGCTTAATTAATTGCAACCACTAGTATAGTGATTAACAACGAGTTGTTGCGTCTGGACTTTTGCTTTTGAGTTTCTGTAGACTAAAGTTAGTCTCTCCCCCTTCCACATTCTGTGCGACCGTCTGTTCACCGTTAAGAGGGAGAATCCAGGCCCAGTAGCGATAAGCAACAAAACATGCACGATGCGTCAGGGTCTGTAGGCCAAACTTAACCGTCAATTATCAGCACGTACACTATTGGTCGACATATATAGACGAGAAGCACATGGAATCTGCCTCACAAGTCTCCTGCATACATCACGCATGGCCCTCGCAGCCCAAGCCTGCATGCATCAAAAACGACACAAAATAGGCATAAAAACGCGTTTCTCCCTCGAGATGTCAAAAGCTCCAATCTGATTGTAATGAGGTCATTAGCTAGTACTTTTGGAGTCAATTATTATGTACCCACAGCAATTCCTTCCTGCTCACAATTGTTTTGTGATGTCGCTTGACATCATTGTTAGTGTGCAGCTCCGCCACTGCCTAGTAGTGCTCCAAATAATTGACTCCAATGCATGCAAATTACTCGCACTACATTTCTCCCTCGAGGTTTTAGATATTTTGATACGATTGAAATGAGTGAATCTACACATAAAAACGCGTATAGATACGTACATCTGAATAAAAAAACATCTTATATTTCGAAAAGGAGATAGTACTCCCTCCGATCCTTTTTACCAACGCGGCGATACCACACCTAGTTGGATATCCACCAACTAACAGAACCGTTGAATTTGTATCCAACGAACGATATGATTCCTACTAATTGATGTATTGAAAAAATAAAAAATCGTGTTAATATTTGGTTTTAATTTTTATTAATGCATGTCCGGAAATTTCTTATTAGTACATGAATAAATTACAAAAATTCCAAAAATTATTGATAACGAATTGATATTTGAAAAAAAATTAGTAATTTATGCACGGATCGTGTAAAGTACTTGGACGTCCAACTAGGTGTGGTATTACATTTTCCTTCTTTTTATTCCGCATATTAAGATTATCTTAAGTCAAACTTTGTAAATTTTGACCAAGTTTATATAAAAAAATACCAACATTCGCAATACGAAGTCAATGTCATTCGACCCGTCATGAAATATATTTTCATATTGTATCAATTTGGGTGGAGATTAAAATCCCCTCAAAATTGTCAGAATTTTGTCATTTTTGTGTAGGGCGCAATATAAACTATTTCGCGTTGAAACTTTTCAGAATCATAGTTCAATTAGTTGTCAATGTCCAGTATTTTTTACGGATTTTTTGGAAACTTAAAATGGCGACAAAAAAATAAACAAAATACCGGGTGCCATGGCACTCGTGCGACAAAACGCCGTTCTCCTGCAATGCATGCCAATTACTCGTACTACATTTCTCCCTTGATGTTTTAGATATTTTAATACCACTGAAATGAGTAAATCTACACATTAAAACGTGTATAGATACGTATATTTGAATCAGAAAAAGATAACAACTTATATTTTGAAAAGGAGATAGTACTCCCTCCCATCCTTTTTACCAACGTGGCGATACCACACCTAGTTGGGTATCCACCAACTATCAAAACTGACGCATTTCTATCCGACGAACGATATGATTCCTACTAATTAATGTATTGAAGAGAAAAAAATCGTGTGAATGTGTGGTTCTAATCTTTTTATTAATGCATGTCCGGAAATTTCTTCTTAGTACATGAATCTAAAAAATAAATTACATAAATCCAAAATTTATTGATAACGCATTGATATTTGAAAAAAATATTAATAATTTGTGCACTGACCGTAAAGCAGTTGGACGTCCAACTAGGTGTTATTGCATTTCCCTCCTTTTTACTCCGCACATTAAGATTCTCCTAAGTCATACTTTGTAAATTTTGACCAATTTATAGAACAAAAATACCAACATTAACAATACGAAGTCAATGTCATTCGACACATCGTCATGAAATATATTTTCATATTGTATCCATTTGGTATTACAATTGTTTGTTGCTTTACTATAAACTTGCTCATACTTTAAAACGTCTGACTTAAAACAAACCTTATATGCGGAATAAAAAGATTATGTAGGTAGGTAGAGCCCCTGCAGTTCAGGATGCAGGCGGACACGGAATCCGCCTGTCCGTTCCGTTCCGCGCCGCTACGATAGCCCAAACGGACAAGTTGATGGGCCACCCAAATTACGCAGGCAGGCTGCAGTAAAACCGGTTGCGTAGATCGTGTGCGGCCAAATATAACCTCCACTTTGTGTGGACCTGCGCCCATTATTGGTAACATGCACAGTGAGCTCAAAGAACGTACAGTACTACCGACATGACCTGACGTCGTGTAGTCATGTGGCAGATAGTACCTTCGCCGGATTGCTTGGTAGGTGGATCAAATGATCGACATGCATGCGCCGGCCGACCTGTCGATAGCGATCAACGGTCCATCAGGACGTCAGTGATCTAGTCTACTAGAGAAATTCTTATCCAGGACTGTTCCAATTGTACCGAGCTGATTTGGCTTTGTTACAGGAAAAAAAAAAGGTGGCGGGCGTCTCACAAGTTGGGCCTGAGCCGTGGGGGAGCACCAGATGGTAGGGACGCCGGTGGAGGCCCAGATGTTTGGTACCAACAACCCATCTCACCCCTTCTAAGGAGACCAGGGTGAATCCTATATATTGCCCGCAGACGGCCGCGCAGATGGGCCGGCACATTTAGGCGGTTTCAATTTCGTTTTTTTTCCTTTTCTTTTCTGCTTTCTTTTTTATTTTATTTTTTACTTTTCTCTTTTTTTATTGTTCATATTTAAAAATACATATTATGCAGAATGTTTACTTTCAAATTAATGCAGATTTCAAACAATGTTCAAAACTGAAATTGTTCATATTTTGAAAAAAATGAAATTTGAAAATTGTTCAAATTCAAATTTTGAAAACGTTTAGGTTTTTATTTTATTTTTGAAAATATTCGTATTTGAATATTTTTTAGATTTAAAAAATGTTCAAACATTAAAAATATTCAACTTTAAAAACGCAAAAGGAAAAAAAATATGAGTACCTTTTTTATTGGGTCGCTTTTGAAGCGGCCTATCCAGTACTGCCTTCAGGCGACGTAAAGCCACCGCGCCGCGGCGGGGCGATATATAGGACCTCCCCCAGGCCAGCCAAGCGAGGCTGCACCAAACGCTCGTACTCTAGGCCGGTTCGGAGGAGTGGTAGGGTTCGTGGTTGCTGTGAGGAGCTCCTATCCTACGCTCGTAGAGTCTGAAAGGATCGGTATGGCCACCTAGATGGGGGGGTGAATAGGTGCTACTCAATTTTTAGCTCTCTTTTGAATTTAGGCTTGACACAAAGGTAAATTCTCTAGATATGCAACTACGGTGAATTTAGCTATATGACAAGTTAACACAAGACTATGCACGATACAATTAAGAGCTAGCGAGTAAGGAGTAACGAAACGGGAAGCACGCGGAGACAAGGATGTATTCCCGAGTTCCTCCTTTTTAGGGGAGTACGTCTCGTTGGAGGGGTGTGAGTTTCAAACTCAACCGTCACAAATGGCCTCACCCTATTCTCCGATGAACCTTGCCCAAAAGCTCAGTTCACCTTCCACTATCGGAATCCTTCAAGGCGAAATCCGGATCCCTTACAACAAACTTGAGGCTCAACCCACAAAAGGATTGGGGGCTCCCAAGCACCACAACACCTGCCACACAAAAATAGCAAGCAAGTAAGTACAACAAGATGCCTAGGTTTTCCTAGTGGACCCTAGGCTCAAATCACTCAAGTGAATGAGGAGAAAATGAAGACCGCTTTGGTGAAGATGTACATCCCGGCCTTCTCCTTCAATACTCCAAAAATCAACAAGTTTGGGTAGAGGAATTGGGAGATCTAGTGATTCTTGAGCTTGCAACATATGCCGACGGCTTCTATATAAGCCGACGGCCCCGACAAAATGCCGTCGGCATACATTTAGCCGTAGGCAACTATCTGTTTTCCTGTAGTGAACAAAGCAACCTGCAGCAATAGAGACAAGCAACAAAACATGCACGATGGGTCAGGGTCTCCGGGCCAAAATTAACCATCAATTATCTATCACTATGGTCGACATATATAGACGAGACGCACATGGAATCTGGCTCACAAAAGTCTCCATACATCACGCATGGGCCTCACAATCCATTTAAGTCTGTAGAACATGCGTTCGGGTACGTATATATCGTCGTAACTAAACAAAAACAGGATAGGTTATGTAGGTCAGGTGCCATCCGGCCGGCTTTCTGTCGATCGATCGTGTGCGGCGTGCGGCCAAATATAACCTCCACTTTGTCTTCATCTACATTCGACAATGGTCCTCTATATGCAGATAATACCGTCACCTGATTGGTTGATAGGTAAGTAGATCAAATGATCGACATGCATGCGCCTACGTGTCGAGAGCGATCAATGGTCAGTGATCAAGTCTACGACAGAAATTCTTATCCAGGCCTCCTCCAATTGTACCGAGAGGTCCAGATTCATGCATCCCTAGTGCCCGATTTGTTAATCTCAACTCACACCTTGATCTTTTGTGCTGATCCATGTGGCTTAATTTTGTATCGATTGGCCTCTACATTACTCCCATGTTGATCTACTATGCCATACTTGTGCCTTTATCAAATATTGGCAGGTTTACATGGGGATACTGCGCCGGAGATTTTGAGGACTGGTTCTAACACACTCCAGAGAAATGTGTTGGACGCGGCTACGGGCCTACGGCTACTTCTACCTAGTCTCATTCTCTACTGGTGCTCCAGACCAAAGTATGCAAGATGACGTTGGTTCCAAGACTGGATACATTGGGAGCTCAAGCTGATTAAGAAAAGCTCTGAGAAGGTTTCGATGAAGCTGGAAGAGAAACTGTTCTCTCTTAAGCGATCAATCGTGACAAGTGTGTCGACGGAAGACGACTGATCATGCCGTCGTTTGCTTTGCTTTGAGTATGCAAGTGCTCTTGCATACTTGGACTAGCTAGTGTAAACATTCTGCATTTGTCTTGGTCAGTATTGACCTATATAGTAAGCATGTTTTATCGACAACAAATCCTTGCAAACCAAGCAAGCCATCACTAGCTACTTGCCCATTAATTCGGCATGTCTTTTGACGACATGCGCAAGCGACATGCATGTCCTTCACCAAAAAGAAAACAAACGCGACACGACTACATACAAACACATCGTCATTTTTCTAGCATAAAAGTATGATTAATTTGTTGACTGAACAAAGACTAAATATTAATGGAGTGTCTCATTCTTTATTAAGCTAAGTATAATGTTCCGCTTAACTAATTGCAACTGCTAGTACGGAGAAAGCAAGACGTTGTGATTAGTCGATTGTTTTTCTAGAGTTAAATTGCGTTAAAGACTCAAGTCTCCCCGTTCCACACTATGCCGAGCACCAAAGATTCCAGTTCATTTAGTGCATATCATTATCACTGCTGATGTGTTGTTGATGAAAATATCCATATACTCAGTACCTAATGACCAGTTTAGTCGTGTGACAGTGTCTGGATAGAATCTCATTGAGTACGATATTAACATTAAGATGTACTCCCTCCGTACCACAATATAAGACGTTTTTGTAAGCTAAAATAGCTTGCTAAAAATTCTTATATTATGATAAGAGGGAGTACATATATATGTTGCCAACAGTAAACGCGTATTTTTTGAAACGAGACAAAAGTTTTGCCTTTTATATTGATATAGGAGAAGCAAACATGATACGGCCGAAGCCAAAAGAAAAAGCCATATAGGTCAGGGCCTACTAAATGAGAGAACAGTAAACGTGTATTAAGATGTACTTATCACGCGTGCATGCATGTCGATAGATGTCGTCGTCGCACGTTGCTCGTTAATTTTCGTCGGCGCAACGGACCTTTACATTGACAAAGAAGCCAAGTGGACCTTTACGTTGTGCTCTTGCACAGTACTACTGCCAACATTCTGCCTTGGTCAATTTCGACTTGAACAATAGTAGAGCAACTAAGTAGCAATGCTTTTGCACACCAAGTCGCTAGCTATATATCATTATTTACTTTTCCACTGTGTGGCCGAATTAAGTACGACACGGCTAGCTATATATCATTATTTACTTTTCTAAAACACAAGTCTGACAGTCGTCGTAAGCAGAGACTAATGAAGCCTGCATTTTTCAGCTCCATAACCGTATACTGCTTAATTAATTGCAACCACTAGTATAGTGATTAACAACGAGTTGTTGCGTCTAGACTTTTGCTTTTGAGTTTCTGTAGACTAAAGTTAGTCTCTCCCCCTTCCACATTCTGTGCGACCGTCTGTTCACCGTTAAGAGGGAGAATCCAGGCCCAGTAGCTAACAAACCAAGCTGCAGCAATATCTAGTAGCGATAAGCAACAAAACATGCACGATGCGTCAGGGTCTGTAGGCCAAACTTAACCGTCAATTATCAGCACGTACACTATTGGTCGACATATATAGACGAGAAGCACATGGAATCTGCCTCACAAGCCTCCTGCATACATCACGCATGGCCCTCGCAGCCCAAGCCTGCATGCATTGCATTCTGGTACCTAGTAGTGCTCCAAATAATTGACTCCAATGCCTGCAAATTACTCGCACTACATTTCTCCCTCGACGTTTTAGATATTTTGATACGATTGAAATGAGTGAATCTACACATAAAAACGCGTATAGATACGTACATCTGAATAAAAAAACATCTTATATTTCGAAAAGGAGATTGTACTCCCTCCGATCCTTTTTACCAACGCGGCGATACCACACCTAGTTGGATATCCACCAACTATCAGAACCGTTGAATTTGTATCCAACGAACGATATGATTCCTACTAATTGATGTATTGAAAAAATAAAAAATCGTGTTAATATGTGGTTTTAATTTTTATTAATGCATGTCCAGAAATTTCTTATTAGTACATGAATAAATTACAAAAATTACAAAAATTATTGATAACGAATTGATATTTGAAAAAAAATTAGTAATTTATGCACGGATCGTGTAAAGTACTTGGACGTCCAACTAGGTGTGGTATTACATTTACCTTCTTTTTACTCCGCATATTAAGATTATCTTAAGTCAAACTTTGTAAATTTTGACCAAGTTTATAGAAAAAAATACCAACATTCGCAATACGAAGTCAATGTCATTCGACCCGTCATGAAATATATTTTCATATTGTATCAATTTGGTATTACAATTGTCTGTTGCTTTCCTATAAACTTGCTCATACTTTAAAACGTTTGACTTAAAACAAACCTAATATGGGGAATAAAAAGCACGGGAGGGAGCACATCGTAGCTAGACAAGCACACGATAGATTACGCAGGTATAGGTAGAGCCCCTGCAGTAAAACCGGTTGTGTGGATCGTGTGCGGCCAAATATAACCTCCACTTTGTCTGGACCTGCGCCCATTATTGGTATATATGATTTACAGTGAGCTCAAAGAACGTAGTACCGACATGACCTGACGTCGTGTAGTCATGTGACCTTCACCGGAGCTGATTGGTTGGTAGGTGGATCAAATGATCAAGTCTACTAGAGAAATTCTTATCCACGAGTAGGACTCCTCCAATTGTACCGAGAGGTTGAGAGCCGGCCAGAACCATGCATCCCGAGTACCCGATTCATTCATATCAACTCACACACCTTGATCTTTTCTGACGACCGATGAGTGGTTGCATGCTTGCTTCTAGTTCATGCATGTGGGCACACAAGTCAAGTGTGATTGGATTATATGTCGACTAGCCTCCAGATTACTACTGCTCTCGCTGCAAATTGCTGGGGGGTCGATCTAAGGAAAAGGGCATATTTTGAAGGAAAATAAACTTATTAACTCCCATGTGTCTTTACCAAATACGGAATATTAGGCAGGTTTCGTTACAAGCATGGTAATAGTGAGCAGGAGATTTAGAGGACCAGCGCTGACGACACAATGCATGCGTTGGACACGGATGCGGCCACTTCTGCCTCATGCCCTCATCTACTCGATCGGTGTTCCATGCCACAATATATGCAAGATGACGTTTATTCCAAGATTGAAGCTCAAGCTGATTTGGCTTTCTTACAGGAAAAAACAAAGGTGGCGGGCGTCTCACAAGTTGGGCCAGAGGGCATCTCCAGTCGTTCGGCCCCCCCCAGGCCGAAAAACGGCGCTATTTTGGCCCGCCTGGGGGGCAACGGCGCTATTTCACGCGCTGGGGCGCCGATTCCCAGTCGTCGAACCCAGGCCGCCCCCCAGCCAGCGAGTTTGGGCGAGTTTGGGGCATATTTCGCGCATAAAACAAAGACCAACACAATTAAAATAGTTCGACATACAAATTCACACATAAGAATAGTTCAACATACAAATCCACACACAAATAGTTCAACAATGCAAGCAAATAGAACAAATCAAACTAGTCATTGGCATTGTCGGCATTGCCATTGCCTTTGCGCTCCCACAAGTGCTGCACAAGATCATCCTGCAGTTGTGTATGTGCTGCAGGGTCTCGAATCTCCTGGCGCATAGCGAGGAAGGCTGCCCATGTTGCTGGAACCTGATGATCTACATCTGCAAGAGGACCCTGTCGGTAGTATGGCTCAGTAGTCTCAGGCACCGGATGATCCCGCTCACTCTCAATGATCATGTTGTGCAAGATCACACAACAGTTCATCACCTACCACATGTTGGCCTTCGACCAAGTCATGGCTGGGTACCGGACAACAGCGAATCGAGACTACAGCGCACCAAATGCCCGCTCAACATCCTTCCTGCAAGCCTCCTGGCACTTGGAAAACCAAGCTTTCGCGCTTCCTGGCACAGGGTTGGAGATGCTCTTCACAAATGTTGACCACTTCGGATAGATGCCATCTGCAAGGTAGTAGCCCTTTGTGTACTGGTGCCCATTGATCTCGTAGTTCACTGGAGGGGCATGACCTTCAACAAGCTTGGCGAAGACATTCGAGCACTGCAACACATTGATGTCGTTGTGAGTTCCTGGCATACCAAAGAAGGAATGCCAAATCCATAGATCATGTGTAGCCACGGCCTCAAGAATCACACTGCACTCTCCTTTGTAGCCTTTGTACATCCCCTGCCATTCAAATGGACAGTTCTTCCATGCCCAATGCATGCAGTCGATGCTTCCAAGCATCCCAGGAAAGCCTCTTGCTTCGTTGCAAGCTAGGATCCGAGCAATGTCTTCCGCATTGGGTGATCGCAAGTATTTTGGCCCAAACACTGCCACCACTGCCCGGCAGAACTTGTTCAAGCAATCAATGGCAGTGGACTCGGACATGCGCAAATAATCATCCTGCGAATCAGCGGGAGCACCATATGCAAGCAACCTCATGGCCAACGTGCACTTCTGAATTGAGGTAAAGCCAACCGTACCGGTGCAATCCTTCTTCAATTTGAAATAGGTGTCGAACTCCCGGATGGCATGCATGATGTCGAGGAAGAGCTTGCGGTTCATCCGGAAGCGGCGCCGAAACACGGCCTCGTCCTGCATGGGATGATCGGCGAAGTAGTCGGAGTAGAGGATGCAGTACCCTTCGTAGCGCTGCCTCGGCTTGCTCTTGCGGCGGCCGGGCGCCGAGCCACCACGCCGCGGCCGCGCGTCGTGCGCGAGCAGGCCGGCGAGGCAGGCCAGAATCAGCAAGTGCTCTTCGTCGTCGAGGTCGGCCTGGGCTTCCTCGTCGAGCAGTTCGGCGAGCAGCTCGTCGTCGTCGGAGTCCATGGCTGGGCGGGCAAACCGCCGAACACATAGCAGGCGAGGTGGGCGCGAGCCTTCCCGAGAGCCTTCCTCCCGGCCAGATCACGGCGGAGGGGAGGGCGGCGCCGGCGCCGTGGTTTGGGGCGAGATGGTGGGCTTCCTAGCTGCTTGCGTTCGGCGGAGGGGGGAGGGGTGGTGCCAGCGGCGAGATGGCGGCGACGGGGCGGGATAGAGGAAAGGGCGAGGCGAGGGGTGGGAAATGCGCTGTCTCCCCGACAGTGCTGGCCCACGCGCGTTTTCCCTTCCGCCGACCCCCCCAGGCGCAACCCGGCGCGCTGGGTTTGGGCTGGGTGCGCCGGCGCCAAAACGGCGCTAAACGGCGCTATTTGGGCTCCTGGGGGGGCGACTGGTAGAGAAACGGCGCTATTTGGCCCAAAACGGCGCTTTTTTGGGCGCTGGGGGGGACGGCTGGAGATGCCCTGAGGTCGTGGGGGAGCACCAGATGGTGACGGATATTGCTTGCGCCGCCTGAAGGCAAGCGCGGATGGGCCGACTCATTTTGGCTATTGTTTTTCTTTTTTCGTGTTCTGTTTTGTTCTTTTTATTTTTCGTTCTTTTCATTTTTCTTTTTCACTTAATATTATTTCGAAAAATGTTTTCTCCAATTGTTCAAATTCAAAATTTGGTCATATTCGAAAATTATTCCAATTCAAGATTTTGTTTATATTAAAAAATTAATTCAAATTTATTCATATTTCAAAAAATTGTTCAAATTCAAAATTCGTTCATATTCGAAAAATGGTTCCAATTCAAAATTTGTTCACATTTAGAATTTTGTTCAAAATCAAATTTGTTCATATTCAAAATTTCTCCCATTTCAAATTTGTTCATATTCAAAAAAATCAGAAATTGTTCAAATTTTAAATATTGTTCATATTCAAAAATTGTTCAATTTTTTCATATTTGAAAAGATTCTCCGAATTATAAAAAACAACATGGGAAAAAACGCTCTGCCTTCTCTATTGGGCCGCTCCAAAGCGGCCCATGAGAAGACTCGCTTCAGGCAGCGGAGGCGTATCGCGCCTGCAGGCCCTCTCTCTTCGTACCCCGCGCACGACTATATATTGCTCCTTGCGAGCTGGAGTACCGTTTCGCCTGTAGTAGGATGCGCCATGGGCTAGCCCATTTTCGCCGTTTTTCTTTTCATTTGTGTTTTTTTCATGGAGGTGCGCTACGCAGGAGCGAGCGTCGTGTGCGCGAACCCCCCCCCCCCCCCGCCGCGCGCTATTGGGCTAAGCCCAAACTTCCTCCACGGAACTTAACCAAACTCGCATGTTTTTCGAAATCTAAATTTATTTCACATTTGACATATTTTCAAAAGCTGACTAATTTTCATAAAATGAATATTGTAAAATATGAATCACTTTCAAAAATGAGTAGATTTTAAATATAAAACATTTATAAGATGAACAATATTCAAAATCTAAACCATTTATTATTCTAAACCATTTCAAGTGCAAACATTTTTTTAATATGAACCATTTAGAAAATAAAGAATTTTGAAATCTGAATATTTTTAAATTGAAAATTTTGAAATCTAATTTTTTTCCAAAAAAAGTCGGTGAATCAAAAATAATAGTGAAGGAAATATAACAGTGGAAAAACTTTTGGTGAAAAAATAGTGAACCAAAAATGCTAGTGAACCAAAAATAATAGTGAGCCAAACAAATCTTGCTGAACCAAAAATAATAGTGAACAAAAAATACATGTGAATCAAAAATAATAGTGAACCAAAAATGTCGATGAACAAAAAATGCCGATGAACAACAAAAATAGTGAACAAAAATGCCGAAGAATATAAAATAATAGTGACCCAAAAAAGGAGATCGACTAGTCCAAATAATGTTCATGGGTTAATAAATGTACTCAACGATTTCTCTACAAAAAATCCGGAGTCCAAAAAATTGTATTGCCAAAAAATAGAAAATAAAAAAGAAAATAGAAAGGAACATGAAAATTGGAAAATAAAAATAATACAAAAAAAGAAACAAAATAGGAAACGGAGAAAATAAAACATAAAAGAAAAAGAAAGAAAGAAAAACAAAACAAAACTACAGAAACGGAAAAAGAAAACACAAAAAAGAACAAAAAGGAAAAATAAAGAAAACAAAAAAAAACTTGGTGAACACATAAGAGACACTGGGCCAAGCCCATAAGTCGCCCAGGGGGCTACGTGGGAGATTTCCAAAAATCGTTCATGTTTTGAAGAATGTTTAATTTCAAATTTCATGCAGATTTCCAAAAATGTTCAAAACTGAAAATACTCACATCTAAAATTGTCATATTCTGAAACAAAATAAAATTGTTTAAATTCAAAATTATTCAAATTCGAAAAGTATTCATAATTTAAAAAGTTTAGTTTTTAAAAAAGATGTCATATTTTAAACAAATTCAAAATTTGAAAAGATTTAGCTTTAAAAAATAGAAAAGGAAACAATAATACTCCCTCCGTTCCTATATGTAGGGTGTATAGTTTTTTTTGTACGAATATTAAGACGTGGGAATTTTAACACACAGTGGACACATTTATCTCTGTAAAAAATCGAAAGAGAGGAGTCCTAACAGTCATAAATTGGAACACAGGCTGTCAAATCCCTCCTTTCTTATCTCTACAACCCAAAATTCAGCTAAGGATACACCAGAAATGACCCCATAAATCCTACTTCATGACATCACTGCAGTTTTTTTTAAGCTTACGTCATTAGCCGGCACTCCTAGCTCCGCCACTGCACAAAACGTAATACATCCTATATTTTAGAATTTTTGTCAAAAAACTATACACTCTACATCAAGAAACGGAGGGAGTGGTACCTTTTTATTGGACCGCTTTTTAATAAGAAAAAGTAATACAGTACTATCACGTGTCCGTGGGTTCCCCTGTCTCATTTCTGATTTCTCTCGTTTAGCCTCTTTTTAATTAGCTATCACGTGTGTTTATTTATTTATACTAACTACCTTTTTTTTTGAGAATTTTATACTAACTACTAAGAGCATCTACAATGCTTAGACCCATATATGAAAACTTAAGGGACAAAATAATGCCTAAACTAGATAGCACCTCTACTAAGAGCTTTGGTCTCCAAGGCATGTGAACATAAGTGACACATGTATAGTGCTTCCTGCGCAACGGTCCAGCCGCGTAAATTAGTGCAAGCGCCTGACATCTGGTAAAGCGACGATGTCAACCTTCAACGTGGAGAAGAATCCCACTCTTGTAAAACAGTTACGATTTTCTAATGACCTAAGGGCCCCAAACAGTTACGAAGTCTCAGGACCGACCCTGGTGGTACCTTTTTATTGGACCGCTTTTTAATAAGAAAAAGTAATACAGTACCTTTTTTGAAAACTGCAAACATAAACCCAGCGCGTCGCGGCTGGGCGATATATTGGACCTCCCGGAGGCAAGCCAAGCGAGGCTGCACCAAACGCTCGTACTCTGGGCCGGTTCCGAGGATTTGTAGGGTTCGTGGTCGCTTTGCGGAGCTCCTATACTATGCTCGTAGCGTCCACTACAGAGAGTAGTCTAGATTAATGGGTCGGGAATGCTCGCTCTGATCTCCTGTTCATTTTTTTTACTGTTTCTCTGCTGCTGCTCCAGCAAAAACGTCTCATTTTTCTAAAATAAAAAGAAGTTCCCAGATTTGAAAAATGGACATAAATTTTAAAACTGTTCACAAATCTGAAAAAATATTGAAAATTTTAAAATGTTTATATTTTTTTAAAGTTCATGAATTTGAAAAAAAGTTTATGAATATGAAAAAGGTACATGAATTTAAAGTGTCCCGAATTCAAAAAAGTTCACGAAAAATTGTTCATGAGTTTCAAAGGGTTTGTGAACCTTTTCAAATCTAAACTCTTTCAACATCTGATCAGTTATAAATTTGAAAATTTGTCAAATTTGAACATTTTCAAATTCAAAATTTGAAGGTTTTTCAAAATCTGAATTTAAAAAAAAAAACAGAAAACGAAACAGGAAAAATCGGGAGGGCTTTACTTGGGGAATTGTTGGACATTCGTGATCTCCATGCTAGCCCTTGGATATAGTCGCCAGGGATTTCAACCTCATTACGGATCCGGAAGACAAAAACCAAGGTGCCCTTCATAGAGGTTTGATGGGTTGCTTCCGACGAACCGTGGCTCGCCTAGATCTAAAGGACATCACCTCAATGGGCGCCGCTTTACTTGGTCGAATAAGCGCCAAAACCCCATGTTGGAAAGACTAGATCTGGTGGTAGCAGTGGTGAGAAGAGTTGTTCCCAGAGCCCTTTCTCTTGGCTATCTCCTCTAGACCTTCGGACCACTGCCCCCTGGTGGTGCCGATCTATAGAGAGGAAGGAGGTTCTATTTTCAATCTTTTTGGACCAAGGTGGACAACTTCCAGCAGGAAGTTCGGGAGTTGTGGAGCTCGACTAAGCCTGAGTTGAACCCTCAAGAGGGATCTCAAGCTCAGAGCCACGGCTAAGCAGTTGTCGCGGTGGAGTGCGCGGTTTAACGACAAGTTGCAAATCTTGATGGTGAATGAAGTGATCATGAGAAGGATGCTACGAGCCTGCGATGGACCTTAGGTAGCTCTCACCGGAGGAGAGGGCTCTATGGCGGCTGCAAAAGAAGAAGCTTTTGGGCTGGCTTTGTGGGACAGTGCCATTGCGCGACAGAGGTCGAGGCTGTTGTGGCTCCGGGAGGGTGATTCTTGCACATTTGTATGCACAAGGGCCAAGGTGGGTTGGGTATACCCAACCTTCAGATGATGAACATGTCGCTGAGCACCAGATGGATCTGGCTCAGCACGGTGGATGACGCTAAACCCTGGAGGGAATTCAAACATACAAGTCCCTCCGATGGTTTAAGCTCCTTTTCAAGGCTGCTACTTTCTCGGTCGTCGGGGACGGTACGACCACGTTCTTCTGGTCTAATAGATGGCTTCCTGATGGTCGCATAAAGGACCTTGCACCGATCTTCCTCGAAAAGGTTTCGTAGCGCGCGATCAAGACGCGGCGTGTCTGAGAAGGTATCTAAGGTGGATGGATAGAGGATGTGCCACTAGACCTTGATGCCGAGGCCTTGAAGAAGGTGCACGGGCTAGTGGACATCCTTGCAACAGTCACACTCTTCGAGGGTGTGGAGGACACATACAGGTGGAACTGGGAGCCCAACGACACCAACTCGGCACCGTCAACCTACCTAGCGCTTTTCGAATGCAAGATCGTCTTAGATGGCAGCAAACATATCTGAAACTCCCGCGCACCGGCCAAGTGCAAGTCTTTCTTGTGACTCACCTTACACTGATGTTGGACCGCTAATCGTCTAGGCAGACGAGGCCTCCCAGGCCCAGCAGCTTGCTCCTTCTGTGGGACAACAGGAGGAGAGCATCGATCACCTCTTGTTGGGATGTGTTTTCTCTAGGGGGTCTGGACCGTCACCCCGGCCACTCGGATATGAGGTCCTGGATACCTAGGCATGATGACCGTCTGGTGGACTGACTTCCATCCCGGCGTATTGGACGAGCGTCAGACCGCGAGGTGTGGACGGCATTTTCACTCATCCTATGGTCTCATCCTATGGTGCCTATAGAGGCATCGCAGCGACGTGGTTTTCGAACGCACGACCCCTACTCTGGGTGCGGTGATAGGCAGCATTTTGGAGGAAGCGGAACGCTGGTGCGCGGCAAATCTGTTTAGGGGTAGCTTGGTGTAGTGGACAGGTGGAGGTTTGGCGAGTAGTTTTGTTTTCCTTTCTTGTCGGTGGATGCGTTCTCGACGTCTGTGTCGACCGCGGTGTAAACTAGCCTCTTGGCTTCTCCTTCTACGAAACTATGTTGATATGGGGTGATCATTTTAATGCAGAGACTGGGTTCAAACTCCATTTGAAAAATAAAAAAATGTTTGGGAGCCAATGGTCAAAGGATATCGGACACGCATGGTCAAAGGATATCGGACACGCATTAAGAAATGCGGCATATAGAGAACCAGGGAGCCTTGAATAAAATTAATAAAGCGGCCGTATGCATCATTTTGATGCAGAGCCTGGGGTGACCCTTTTCTAAATAAAAAAAAAAAGAACCAGGGAGCCAATGAATGCTTGAGGATTATACAGAAAATGACGACTTGCCACGAACAGACTACAATGACGATAAATGTTTGGTCTAGTATACACTTGACTATACAATCATTTATGTGCGCAGGTGCTTGTAGAAGAAACTTTGGCCTTGTATACACGAGGAATCAGAGAAATGTAATAGTACCAGAGATGATAGCAAGCATCTATCTAGCCATGCATACAGATGACTACTTGCACAAAGCCACAAATCGCGCTGCGAAAAACGCCTTCAGAATTCTAAAAAATCAACTCGATTTGTCAGCCTCGAGTTCCGTTTCAATTTGCGAGCTGCAAATTTCAGAGCACGCATGTGGTTTATGATGGTAGCCATAATCCAGGATTGCGCCTTAAAGTTTCAGTGCCTGCAGTCTTCAGCTGCGTTGTACGAAGAGCTATAACCCATGAACTTGATCCTTGCAACAAAAGAAGACCAGAAGTTGATCCTCTTTCATCGTTTCAACGGTCCGTCATCTCCTCGCTTCGGCTGGAGGTTCAGCCATCTCATCGTCCTCAGCGGTCTCAAGGAGACAGTACTTCACACCATCATCAGATTCAACGTTGCCGTTCAAATCTGGCGCCGGGTTCTCCGGAGCCGATTTTATCACCCGTACCTCGGGGCGTCTACTTAGACCCAGCGATTGCTCGCGCGGTATCATACCCGTGCCATTCCCATTTGTCTCAACCAAGTCCGATACTCTGACCTGCAAGAGGTATTTTAGGTCATATATGGAGTAGCTTCTAGGAAGTATGTATGAAATTAGGATAGGTATTGAGGACTAATTCTATGAACCTGAAGTGACTCCATCGCGTCTTCCTTTGGGTTGTTGAGTGCTTCCTGAGCCTGTAACTCCATCGAGTCCCTCACAAGCTTACTCAAGAAGGATACATCATCAGACATGACACCCAGCCCTTTCATAAGCATCGAGCCTAGTTTCAGGCTAGTCTGCAGGAAGAGACGAACAGGGAGAAGAGTTTATGCAAATCTTTAGTTTCATAGCCATATATAAAGAGCTTCTCGATTGACACAAACTTGTTTCTATGTTACCTCTGCATTTTCCAGAACAACATCTGTTGCACCTGCTTTCCTTAGATCTAACAAATGTGACATATCTTGAGCCCTAACATACACGGGAACCTGGTAAAAAGGGAATATCTAAGTGTTCAATCGTCACAAAATGGATTTATGAAAACATGTGCTAACTCGATAACTAAATTCTGAAGTTCTCGCAATCATGAAAAAGGTACTATTGCTTATTTTACCGCAGGAAAAGCTTGTCGCAATCTGTCGACAGACTCGACTGTTTCTTCCTTCCCAGTATACATGACCATAACAGCTTTAGGAGAAGATATGCCAGCAGATTGCATAACAGCAGGGCGTGATCCATCTCCATATAACACTGGAAATCCTGATTTTCTAGCTGACTGGGAGGGAACGAACACATATATAGCCTTAGGGCAACATATGAAGGAAGACGCATCAACTGTTATACCAAAATATTCTCTTAATGCCAACCTTAACCACAGCAGGATTTAGATCAAATGCAACATACGGCCATCCTTCCGTATCTTGCTCAAGCCCAAAAGATAACGGTGCGGACAAAAACTTTGCAAGAACCTGTACAAAAGATATAACGAGGCATATAATAGTTTAGTTGGCCAGATTTAACAACAAAGTAAGGAAAATAGGATACAAGATACCTGTCCCATTTCTCCAAAGCCAAGAATGACAATAGGCTCAGTTGCACCATAGTTTGCCACCTCAGCTGGTTTCTGTAAAATATTGCCTTAAGAGTTCACAAAAATAAGCTACAAGTATGCTTGATGTGAGAGTATAAAACATGGTAGACACATACTTCTTTTGTTTCAGATCTCTGATCAATCAATTCTGCTGCTTTTTTCCCAAGATCATTGAGAAAGGGAGTTAATGCCATTGACAACACAACAACGATAATGAGCAGCTTATTCAGCTCAAGCGGTAGGACGCCAAGCCTGGATCAACCAAGGTAGTATCTAGTAAGGGCCGAAAACGAGATGGCTGAGAAGACAAGAACAACATGGAAGATTTCTAACATAACTGACCTGTTTGCCAAAGAAAATACCACGAACCCAAACTCCCCTCCTTGAGAAAGCAGCAGTCCTATCCTTATGCTTTCTGGAAGAGTTAGCCCGACTCTTGTTCCTAATGCAGTAGTTATCGCTGTCTTGATTGCAATAAGGCCTCCCAACAACGATAGAACATTAGGCCACTCCCGGATAAGAAGCTGCAACATACCAGGAGAGAAGCCAAGAAGGGATAAATAAGGACCTGAGATAATGTTCCACTGAAGAAGAAAAATAAGGCAGCAAGCCAGCAATGTTACTTCCGATGATACTTAAGAAAAACAGGTCGCACCAACTTTCTGGAAGTGGCAATCTAGGTCTCTCCTACACGCATTGCTCACTTAGACACATGAAACATGAACTAATGTTCACTGACACACAGATCACAACAATGTCTTTGAAAAAGACCATGGGAATGTGGTTTAACCTGCGTGTCGATAGAAGTTCCTGTAGTCACGAAGAACAATCCAAGCAACAAGCCTCTGAACGGCCTTATGTCAGCTTCGATTTGTGTACGGAAATTTGTTTCTGCAAGGATAGCCCCAGCCAGGAAAGCACCTAGCTACATAGGGCAGAAGTTTAACAATCAACAAATAAGAAAAGATGGAAAAGCACGCATACTCTAGATATTTCCTTCAGCATTTCGAAATATGTGGATGGCTTACTGTATCACTAAAGCCCAACCATTGAGTGAGAAGTGAGGTTCCTGAGACGGTGAGAAGACAGAGGGCAACAAATGCTTCTGAACTCCTCGACTCTGCAACAAACTGCAAGAAGATTACCCGATAGCCATTGTATAGTAAATCAAGAGTTCATGGCAACAAATACGAACTTCTATTCAGAAAAAAAATGGAAAGCAGCAAACCTCAAAGATTCGCCTGATGATTAAGTTCCCTCCGAGGGAAAGTATGCCAAGTCCACCCAGTGCTTTTAAGCTTTCAGCTACTAGCATGGGCAACACACTTGTCTCCAAAGCATTCTGCAATAAAGCGTGGAGTTAATATTCCTCTGTAGCCTAATGCATAAAGTGGAAGCTAATAAGTTGCGCAGGCAGTGCCGCATTTTCATGCTTACGGACCAAATCAGAAGCTTATTAAGTACTTCCTCCGTTTTTTAATATAAGATGTTTTAGGTGGTACACATGTTGTCTATATGCACACTAAAATGAGTAAACATGCACACAAAAATGTGTCTACATACATTTGTGTGCATGTGCATGTGAACAAAAGCTAAAGAATCTTATATTAAAAAACGGAGGGAGTAGAACATAATGAGAATGAATATTTATACGTTTGCGGTCGGAGCTGATTCAGAAATTCAAGGACGAGGGTCGTGATTGGATCCTGGCTGGTGACAAGTATCTCACAGGATTTATCACTTAGTTTGTTTCCCGGGCCGGACATACCGCGCCCCTTTTTCCTTTTGGCCTTGGCCACCCCTATTTGCCCCTATTAAATTGATGCACTAGCCAATTATCTCAAAAGTCCGAACTGATGGAAGGGTTGTGCAATATATTATATTTCTGACACTCCCCCTCACGTCGAGGCTGTGGACTTTTTTCTTCACGAGCCTAGGACGTGGATTAGGGTGTCCGTAGATATTTATTTTAATTCTGCGTTGGCCAGGATTTGAACTTTAGACCTCTGCCTCTCATACCATATTAAATTGATGCACTAGCCAACTATCTCAAAAGTCCGAACTGATGGAAAGGGCTATGCAATATATTATATTTCTAACAGCCCCTACTATATAATATATTACGGAAAGTTTTTGTCTTGTTTGAAAAACAATTGTAGCTATCTGCAGATATAATGTTCCTATTTAGCAAAGTTGTTATCCCTGAATACGCATCAAATGCGGATGAGGCGTAAACTCTACAAACCACCCAATGGTAGCTTCAACGAAACAACCCTACAAGCTCCAAATAAGTATCTATTCTGAACATTTATCTTAAGCAAAGTGCCAAAGTTATTGCAGTGAACATATTCTTTCATGGTATTACACAGATCCTAAAGATCAAATTAGGATTCTTACTTAAGTTATATTTTGTTGTTTTAATGAAAAGGTCTATTGCGTAGATGTTTTTCGAATAACTTCCGTGTTGGCTAATATAGCAAGTGCTAACCTTTTGCATACCTGACTCTCTAGTACAGGAAGTATGACCAAGAGAGGAACAACCGCAATATCCTGCATGTATCAACAAAAATATATTCTGGAATTAATACACCATACAATCCTTGGAAGAATATTTTGTTCGAAGGGGACAGTTTAGAGAAAGGAATAGGAAATGGAGCTTCAATTAATCACCTGGAGGAGGAGGATTCCGAGTGTAGCTGAACCAAATCTTGTTGCAAGCTCACCTTTCTCAGCAAGAAGCTGCATACACACAAGCACTTCACGTCAATAACTAGTGCAGACACAAGATGAGGGGCAAAATATGTGCACTAACAGGTTTATGTGCTTGTACTAGAGGCATTGCAATGTACTCACATAGATAAGCTATCAATGTGCCCTACTGAAAAGTTCATCTCTTAATAAAGTAATGATATAAATTTTTTGCCAGAACACAGTTGTTACATTAAGTAATCACTAGGCGGAGCGTAGAATTAATATACACCTGAAGAACAAAAGCAGATGAAGACAACGAGAGTGCAGCTCCAATTACTATCGCTTCGTCGATGCTCCTGATATTTACCTGCAGATCCAGATTAAATATAAGTATTGAACAGAATAAACAGCTGAGTTGGCACTGATAAGAGAATCCTTAAAGCGGAATAACTTTAGTAACACACATATGGAAAAGCTGCTGTCCCAATTTTTGAGAATAGATTCTGCTATTGGTAAATATTTCCACAACGCATTTCACACATTCTGGAGGAGTATAAATGATCAGAATAAGCAAGTAAGAAACCATTGAAATATCGAACGTAAATCACATGGAAGATGGTTTGACCCACCACTGTAACAGAAAAATAAGCTAGACCACTATGCCTGTGCGGAAATATTCATGATACAGAACACTCCTTACCAGATCAGGTCTTGAATTGAAGAGGAACTGCAGGATTTTGGTTCCAATGGCACCATTAGGCGGAAGCTCGAACGCCGCGAAAGCGAGCGTTGATAGAAGAACCTTGAGAAATGTAGGAAGGTATAAGATCAGTCCCCATGGAACATTTCCAAAATTTGTGCGCAGAAGTCAATGGACAGAGCCAGAGAAATGAAATGTAGCTTAAGTGAAGTTCAGTTCAAGTCAAGTAACACATTCAGAGAAGGTTGTGCCTGGTAAGAGTTGATTTGTTTGGAGAATTAACTATAATGATCAGTATGTACGTATTTCTGTAACAATTCCATGCAAACGATTGTTTACCCCGATTTCTCTCAGTGTATATCATAAAACAGCTCTAAACTATCATGAGAAACTGGGGGGTACATGATTGGTAGGATAATGGTAACAATTTGTCGGTGATGGTGGTAACAACTGGGGGTACCTGAGGCAAGCCCATCCCGAAGGCGAACTTGGCAAGGGCCTTGAGGCGAGAGAGGGAGAGCTCCAGCCCCATCTCAAACAGCTGCAGAGGCAGAGCGGCAAATCATAATCAGACAATCAGTCCATCATGGCAAAGAAAGGCAGAAGTGGAGAAGGTTTGGGGGCAATATATACCAGGAAGAGGATGCCCCACTCGGAGAGGAGCTTGACGTCGGTGAGGTTCCTGATGAGGCCGAACTGGTTGAGCACGACGCCGGCGCAGAAGAAGCCGAGTATCTGAGAACCACCGGATTCGATTTAAGCCATGGTGGAATTCCGCCTGGAAGGAGCGGAGACGCAGAGTGGATGGGGGAAGGCTCACCGGGCTGGCCTTGACGACGCGGAAGGCGGGGACGACGAGGACGGTGACGCCGAGGAAGGTGAGCGTGTCGAAGCCCAGGTCGTTGATCACCCCCACCGCGCTGGCGATCTCCACGCCCACCCCCGCGCGCACCCGGAACGCGCGCCTCCGCCGCGGCCTCGTCAGCGTCGTCATCGTCCTCGCCGCCGCCGCCGCCTCCCCGGCCCTCCTCCCGCGGCGCGACGGCGGCTGCAGCACGCAGACCGAGACCGACGTCGTCATACGGGTCGAGGACCCGCAGCGGCAGCGCGCGCGCGCGGGGAAGTGCCCCGCCACCGCCGCCGCCGCGGCCATGGCGCCAGGGCAAGCGCTGCTTCGCTGTGTCGTCCGTCGGCTGTGCTGTGTGTGTGCGCGCGCCGGAACTCGGGAGCTGCTATCCGTTGGGAAGAAGAAGATAAGGAGATGTTGAGGCGGGCGGAGCGCCGCGCGGAGGTCTCGTCCGCCTCTCGTCGCTGTCGCCCTCCCTCCCGCGGTCACGGCCTCTCGCTCGCCGGCCCCGTTTCTCCTGCTCGCTTCGCCTGCCAGCCACTGATATTTTACTACGAGCCCAGTCTGAGCTGAAAAACACCCGCTTCAATTTCTCACCCAAAAGATAATAAAGATAATCTTTTCTTTCCAACCTATCACGAAGGGCTTCTCGAAACGGTCTTTCGCCCGGCTTTATCATAAAAAAGGGTTCGACTAGTGGTTTTCTTCGTTCTTTGAGCAAAATAGATTTGAACCACAATTGTAAAGATAACGACTACTATGCCCGCCCAAATCATGATCTTCACCAACTTGAAATTGTTTCTCTCATGAAAATCACGATAAGAAAACAGAAACCGAGGAAAAGAAGAATTCTCCCATTCTTTTGTTCTTTAGTTGCCGGAAAACCCGAATTCAAACTTTTACAAGGAGCGCGATTCCTGATAAAAAAAACTTCTAAGATCCTTCCACTTACATCAAAAGAAATTTTCAAAATAAAACTATAGAACCCCAAGCACTTGCGGTTCTAGAATATTGGGTAATCGTTGTTAAATCAGGTTGTATACTTTATGAAATGGGGAGAGTATCCGAAACTGTAGCTAGAGTAGTTATCTCCATAGTTGTCAGGAAAATGCCAATACGAAGTCAATTTATTCGATCATTTTTATATCTAGCAAATCCAATTTTTCTAGAATCTCTTTCTTGTCTGGTCCTTCAACATTTACGTGCAACCCTTTTAAATCTTCCATTAACCTTTTTTTTCTTTTCTTGCCATTTTTCTAAATCATATTTGCAAAAAAAACCTTTAGTTTTAGCTTTTTTCAATTCATCATGAAATATCTCCCTTTCCACCCAGTGATTCTCATATCCATATAGGTTGCAATGAGGTGGAGAGAAACCATTTGACAACAATAGAGGAACATGATCTGATATCTCTGTTCATATCTATTATTGTGGCAGAGGAAAAACTAGATCACACCCAGAAGAAACTAAAACCATGTCTAGCTTTTCAAGATTGGAATTAGACAAGTTGTTCGTCCAGGTATAAGTCTACCAAGTAAATTCAATTATTTTAATCCATTAGTTTTAAACTTTCAATAAATGAAATACAGATATGACTCCACTTAGGTAATATACATGTTTTTCTTTTTGCAAACTCAGCTACAAAATGCTCGGGGTGAGCTGCTCCATAAACCACTATTAGATGTCATTGTCTTGGAATGTTTATCCAAACATACCATTAGAATAAAATGGTCACCAAACTCGACTGAAGAACTTCATGCATTTTTTTAACCATTCTACCATAGGGAAAAACCCGCTACTATGTGATTTTCTATTAACTTCATGCATATCAGCATCACTTTCCAATAGAAACCACAAGATCTTACAGATGGGGCTAAATGTTGACATACAAAATTTCTATTGCCAAAGAATTTCCTAAACCGCTGATGTTGTTCCCGTACTCGGAGTTCTTGTGCAACCAATGCATCTGATGCCTAAAACACATGCTACAATTTCTTATAGATTCCAAAAATAATTGAGTACATAGATATATGCATCAAAATTCTAAATTACAAACTCAACTCATATGAAGATAAATAAAAAGATTCAGTTGGGTAGTGTTAATGTACTCAATTCATAGCCTGGTTTGAATTAACTACTATTCACAGCATTCGTCAATTTTATTTCTCAGGCCATGAGTTTTTTTTTAATTTTACACCCACTATATTAGGCAGCAAGCCGCCTCATTAAAAACCTTCCAGCCCCCTTAGGTACCCTGGTAAGGAAAAGAGTGTGTAAGAAACTTGTTGCCTCAGATAAACATAGATACATCGTTCATTACATCCGATCGAATAAAGCTAGAAGAATCATCGTCCCAGTACACCTCACTTTTTGAATCATAAACAAACCTAGCAATATTATGCGCGACCATATTAGCATCCCGTGAGCAATGTTGGATCTTCACCCTACCAATTCTCTAGGCTATCTCGAAACAATCCATAAGAATCGCAGAGTATGGACTCCACAGCTCTATAACTCCATTCATTGCTTCAACAAGTTCCAATGAGTCAGTTTCTACAATCACCGAGCGACAGCCAAGATCTTCAATTAACGATAAACCCTTTCGTAGAGCAACAGCCTCCGCTGATGCAGCATCGAATACGTGATTGAGACACCCACCCGTACCAGCAATAGCATCACCTTTTGAGTTGCGGATCACAGCACCTGAAGCACTTGTGCCATTAGAGAAGAAACATGCATCAACGTTAAGTTTATACGTACCAGAAGCCGGTCAGATCCATTTAATTTCACGTGGAGTTGCACTGGAGGCTGCTCCTTTATAGTTCAGTGCTAGTGCATGTATTGAGAAACTTGTACGTCTCGGAGGAGCAACGGTTTCACCCTTCACCGCCTCCCTACGCTGCCACCAAATATACCATGCTACAACAGCAATTATTTCTTTTAGACCTACAATTGCCAAGTGAACGGGGGTGATGAAATGATTTCGAAGCAACTCTTCCAACACAACCGAACCAGACCTATCCACCATCAACGCTTGATCAATAATGTGCATAATTTCCAAACTGTTCCAAACTTCCTTTGGTCTAGTACAGCTGAACATAAGGTGACCAATATCTTCTGCAGCGATCACCGATCAGGCCATGAGTTGGATCTATAACTAAATTTTATATGACGTTTATAAATCTGGTGTGGACAGGATACATCCTCCTTGTTATCCAACCAACGGTTGGTTCTTCATGTACTTCTGGATGTCCATTTGTATAACTCAAACCATTAAATGTGTCATTGCCATTTTGCAGATAATCTGTTGTCAGTTCTCATAAAATTCCAATTTAGGTGAAGACACAACACTTAGCGGGTCAATTAGATAGATGCCACTCCAATTTCTGTCTATTTGAGAAACGCCACTACAACTTTTATCTTTTGAAAAACGCCACTACAATTCTCTGTACATTCTATATATGCCATTATGCCCACTTAAACACATATACTGGTCATTATACTCGCGTATTTCTGTCATATATACGTATACAAGGTGGGCCCACCCAGATTGGACTTAAAATATGCACACACAAAAAAGACGGAATAAATTGGAACGCATGTTATAAATTGTGACATGATAATAGGGTACAAAATATTTGACATACGTACATTCAAATGGCTGCAGAAGATGCGCACACAGATAAATAGCTCATCCATACATCCAGGCTAGACGCGTACATCAGGTTCAGTACCAGGTTCAAAGCACTATTACAGGTGAAGATTTGGAGCCGAAGTCAGCTTGTTCTTCCATCCAATCGGAGAGGCAGTCGCCCGCCGGCACCAGTCGGTCAATGTTGTCTCTTAAAAAAAGCTGATTTGGACGGGTCCACTTTGTATATGTATATAGGACAGAAATACGCGAGTATATTGACCAGTATATGTGTTTAAGTGGGCATAATGGCATCTATGGAATGTACAAAGAATTGTAGTGGCGTTTTTCAAAAGATAAAAATTGTAGTGGCGTTTCTTAAATAGCCAGAAGTTAGAGTGGCATCTATCTAATTAACCCCAACACTTATTATATAGAGGTTGATTTTTTTAACAGATATCTCATCACCCACATAAAAATCTATAACGCATCTTAGTTAAAATAAGCAAAAATATGACAGAATGTTCTGGCTTGAAGGACAGATGTACTGATGTCATTCTTCACTTGACAAATATAAATGCAGCTCTGCTGAGCCATGTTAGTTAAGGTAAAAATATGATGGAATGTTCTGGCTTCAAGGACAAATCTACTAATGTCATTCTTCACTTGACAAACATAAATGCATTTACTGTGTCCAAATTTTGAAAGAAAACAGGACCGGTAAGCCCAGCCACCAAAATAAATAGACCATACATGTAAAAAAGAATCTGTTCAACACCAAAAACCTTTAAACAGAAAAAATGGTAATTGTACACAAGCGGCAGGGACAGAAATTACAGTGGGGGAGGAGGGGGTGTGATAAGACAAAGTCGATACCGCTATTATACAAGAGCTGGCAGTCAGGGCCCACAACAAATAAGTTTTTACTCCTTTCGCAACATGTGAGAAGAAAAAATCTAGACACAGGAAAAGAATACCTAGTACAATAACACTATTCCTTTCCGCCCCTCCAATCTGTTGACAAAACACATACACCCCACCCCTATCTGCTGGCATCTGAGTATATACAGGTGAAGCCTGGCAGGCAGGATCTATCGGTGATAAGCCGATGGTCGTCGGCTCATCTACTTCTCTCGTGTCAAGGGAAAAAGCTTGGAGAGCGCTGTCCGTGGTCATCAGCAAAACATTCCGCGCCTTTGCCTTTAGACCGCTAGGCTTGGCTCCCTGCAAATGATTCGTGTTGCCATTTCTGCGCGATAGCATGTCACCTGGGCATAGATCATCTGCCTGTGCTCATCGCACAATGGATAAATATAGCCCAAAACCCACTGACACGGACTTGGAAGAGATTGCTTGGGCTCATCAGGAAGCTGCTATATCCACGCAAGGGAGCCTCGGTCATTGTTGGCTGCTTGAGGGCGGCCCCTGGTTGGGGTTGCTGGCCTGTTGGCATTTAGTTCCTGATTTTAACACACGGGAGTTAGAAGTGGGCAGACAGCGTTATGGTATGACCTCGTGCAAATAAATCGGCATCTTCTAATAGAACGGCATACCTGCATCCAAGTGTCCTCGATATGCTCTGGGGAGGTCTCAGGTGATGTCAACGCAGGTGGCAAAGGATGAATGAGTTTCGGGACAACAACGAGATCCCTTCCGAGAACTAATATTGCACCTGCGTTGTTTGCCGTACCTGTGCACATACCATATGAGCAATGGGGCCAATCACGGCAAGAGATGATTGGAATAGAGCATGCAAGAAAAACATATTGCATACCACAGTAGTTTGTTGCCGAGAAGAGAGTGATCAAGTGACCTTGAGCGAAACGCTCAAAGCCATCCATCACACACTCGTGTGCTCGCACAATCAACTGTAGGTCATTGTTGTTGCAGAACTCCATAACACGGTCAGGCTGTGGCAATAGAGCATGTTAGTTTCACAAGCCACAGGAACCAACATGGAGGAAAGATCTAATCAAAACACATGACTTACCCCAAAGGTGACAAGACCTGGGCCCCGAGCATTTGGTCTGAGTCCTTCGACACTGTCATTCTCAGTTGGATCCGACCTTTATAAGCATATAAAATATTAAATGAGGACCTTGCAACAATAGTGTGATAGAAAGAGCTGTTCAATTGCTTACCATAGAAGATCCATTAGAACAACTGAGCCTGCTTCCATGGTGATCGGTCTTTGAAGATTCTCAATTTGCTCTATGTGGTTAATGGAGCGTCCAATACCACCATGCATGCAGATTATTTTCTTCTCTATTAGGGCAGCCAAAGGAAGCCAGTTAAATAACCTATTCACACGATGCCAGGTCCAGATTCCATCTCGCTCACCCTAATTTTCAAACCAAAGGACAGCGATTTAAGTACAAGATACAAATATTGCCAAATAAGAAATGTAATATGAAAGGATGAACCATTACCATTCGCTCTATGCACTCTATTCGGAACCCAAACAGAGCATTGATATCTGCTGCCTCATGATTCCCCCGAATCAAATGTACGTTTTGAGGATATTCAACCTGAATTGTACAGCGAGCTTGGCATTACAATTTGAAATAAACAAAAACTAACGGTGTGCTCACAGCTTGATATTTACTACCTTCAGGGCAAGGAGAAGAGTAATAGTCTCCAAACTATGTTGACCACGATCGACGTAATCTCCCAAGAAGAGGTAATCAATGTAACTGAGATTTTAAGAAGATACATATGAGATCAGGAGAACATTTTCAGATTCAAAGAAGCTTCATGCACAAATTCAAGACTTTAGGAGCACATGTTACTAAAATCAACTTGACATCAAGTGTTGTAGCAGTCCTTTAGTGTTCGTGTAGTTTTAGTGTCCCAGAGATACTAACAAATCCGAAAAATAGGAAAGAAACGGAAAAACAGAATCACAGTAATAAAAACTAAAAAGATAAAAAAGATACTCACGCAATGTCTCCTGCTGTAGAGGGAGAACCATACTCGTCGAATAAGCGCATTAGGTCACCAAATTGACCATGCAAGTCACCAAATATCTTAATGGGAGCTTTAAGCTTTATGACGCTTGGTTCACTTGAAAATATTCTTTCAGCACTATCACAAAGATCTGCAATCTCATTACAGTCCAAAAAGAACTGCCTTCGCACAGGGGGCTTCCAACCACGAGGTTTAAGGAGAGATGCAATTACCTGGTTAATTGAACCAAATATAGAACATTAAAGGCAGAATAGAAAATGAAAATTATTCTAAAGTTCAATATATATACCAGCAGCTCTCTCACAAAAAGAAGGGTGTACGATATAACCTTTTGTCATACAGATTGTACAAATCTACAACAAAATATATTCAAGCGTGTCCTGTTTTTCACAGACAACTTTATTTCTGAACAGTAGAATACCTTTTTGGGCACACTATTAATAGACATTTGGCGATCTAGTAATTTTCTAGCCGCAGTTGCATTCTCAGGAGTGCCATAGATAACCCTTCTTCCTTCGTTTTCAAATTGATCAATCGACAGCTGCCTAACCATGCCACCTAAGGCACCACCTGTTTCTGCTGCTACCACAACCTACAAAACACAGCAAAGAAAAGTGCTGTCAACCCCACCCCACCAAGCAACTTGAGCTAAACTGTTCAGAAGATATAGTTGAGCTAAACTGAATCTGTCAGTTGAGGAACAATCCACCAAGAAGAAAATAAAAACAATCTGAAGGACATAAAATTAATAAGAACAAAAACTCAGACTAGTTGTATCTACTCACTGCTCTATGGTGTAACCGAACCCCGGGAGGTGGTGTTGAATTGTTTGCAAGAGCAACATCTGGTTTGATGAGGCTTAAATGTTGCTTCCCACTTGGTGTGGCATCTGGAGACTGCTCTCTGTCAGGTGAATGCTCCATCTCACCGTTAACTTGTCTGGCTTTTACAGCAGCTAAAGTAGCACTGATTGCCTCAGCCTCTGCAGCAGATGCTTCAACCAAATAATCAACACCTTTACTCGATCTCCTACGCAACAAAAGGAGTTCGAAACACAGATCTCAGTATGTAAATCAGCAGACCATGCAAAGAAAAATGGTAAGCACAATCTAGGACGGAAATGATGCAAACCTCTGTCCCTGGATCACAGCATTTTCAGGGCTGATATCAGTATACACATCCCCATTAACAGGAGGAGCAACTGGGGTTCCAAGAACCACAGCTCCATCACCACTTGTCTCTGCAGTTTGTCCTGTTTGTTCATCATTGTAAGCAAACCTGCCAGGTGCTCCTCCGGCTTGCATGTTAGCGGTAGCTGCAGCTGCATGGTTAGCTGCACTTGTTGTCTCAGCAGCAGCAAGATCTTCTGCAGCAAGAAGGTCATCTAGCAGCACACCTGCGGTAGGAATTACATATGAAACTTAGCATCAATAAAAGGAAAACTAATGAACCTATGTAGTTCAAGACTGAAGGAAATTAAAAACTATTGTTTCCCAGATACTACTACCAATCCTTAAAAAAGACCAATCCAGAGTAATGGAGTTGATTTTACTAGGTTTTTTAATAACATGATGAAAAGTATGCTTCGTCAAAATTATACTTCCCAAGTGACCAAAATGGGTGAGATGCAGACATCGCATGGTGTAATTTGGTTCGAATTAGCCGTCTTTTGACTCTGCTAACCCAGATGTCAACTCTGAAGAATAAATGTGTATGCCAAAATTTAAAAGTTAACTCAAGGTAATTTACACCCAGAATAGGAAGTTTAAAATCAAATCGATGTAAACTAGAGATGCATTAAGCTTGAATCTTGAACACCTTGGCCACTTTTTCTGAGAGGAAAAAAAGGATATGCAAGTCAAATTTAATTAAGTATGTGGCAATCGCCTAACACTCGACATTCCTATTGTTTTCCGGACAAAGAAAAGGCTTAGAAGGAGCATTGCAGCAGCTTAACAAGTAAAGATGCCTCAATAGATGAACATTGGAATCACATGAATATTTTGTGAATAGCCCAATCATATGGCTGAATTGCTTATAACATCATCCAACCATGAGACTTCGATATCCGACAGGAAGATATCGTGATGCGAAAGAGCAGTGCTAAGTACTAATGTGAATCAAAAGGACTTGTAGGACCAGGGGACTCACAGGACAACAGAACAAAATTCATATATGATACTTAACGTCGGAAGTAAGAAGAGGCTAAGTAACTGAGGTGTTTACCTCCTCGTAAACCTCCATAAATGAATATCATATCACCAACTGCAGCAGCTGCATGCCTGCACCTTCGTGTAAGCTCTCCAGAAGCCTCACCACCTGCTGCATCTGCACTATATCTTCCTGTCCTTGGAGTTGTAACTACTGATTTTGTGTCGCACCAAACTCCAGCAGCAGTGTCCAACACTAAGAAAGACAGAATGGAACAGAAAATAAGGATTAGAAACACTAAGGCAGTCGAACATCTAAACCATGTGGTCAATGCTGAAACTATCAAGTATTTGAACAGAACCTCTACTTCCATTAAAGGAATATTTGTGTTGCACATAGAACCAGTAACAGCATGCATCTTTCCGTATTGAATAAATAGTGAGAATGATTAAGCAAGAAAAGTCCTCATTAATCAACAAGGAGAAAACATAACGGTCAACAGTTCAGCGGAGTAGCATAATCCAAGAAAACTAATTTGCTCTTAATTCTGAAATGAACTTTCTGACAATTATCACCAAATAAACTGAGATCAATTTTAAGTTACCACTGGAAGAGATATTTTTGAAGTTTCATGAATTTGAATTCACACCAATAAAATATGTAAATAAAATGACAGTAACTTCCAAGTTCTGAAAAATAGAACCTGCCACGCTCGACGAGTCTTCTACCATGCGACCGCCTCCAAGAGCCCCTCCTGAGACATGAAGTCGTGCGTTGACAAAAACCTATAGCATGAAAATAAAATGCTAATATTGCATTGCACCAACAATAAAGTGGGATCTCTCAAAATTAAACAAAAAGGGCAGATTGGCAGCTTACAGCTGCATGTTGATATCTCGGTGATGGAGAGACGCCAGGGGCAATTGCCCACTCCCAGCGCCCATCCCTATGCTTTGCAAGACCATACGCACTTGAAAGGGGCTGACGATTTTAGCCAAGAAAAAAGTATAACGTTAGCTGTGAAGAGTATGCTGGAGCACAATTGTACCAAGACATTAGAAACAGATTTCGCTGCCTCAATAAAAGGTCAAATACTGTAATCCTAAAAGGACCATGATGAGATTTTTTTTCAAGGAATACCCCCTCAGGGAAAAATAAGGTTATTTTACATTCAGTTTACATCCCACCTGCAGGACAATGTAGCCTGATACAAATTTCTTAAAAGGACATGATTTTACAAGTGATCTTTACTATTGAAGGAGAATCCGTGGTGCCTGGTGTCACACATCTCCATATTTACCTATCAAATGCCACCGCAACTTCTCTTCCCTTTTCTATCCTCACCCACGAACAAATCAGACCACACAACTAATAAATCTGAACGCATGCAGCTAACAAACATTATCTATCTCAACTAACCCAATACCCACTAAATGTGCACATCATGACGGACACATTAATCATCTAATCCTATGCTTCAAAGAAGTACATGTATGTTAAAAGGAATGCACCACTGGTGACTTTGTGCAATCATGCAGTCAAGAAAAGTACATGAGCCCTGCTTATGGCAGCTTAAAATCTATAAACTGCAACCAGGGAAATATGTACCATATATTTCTATGAGATTTTTTCCCTAAAATGGTCTAATAACTAAATATGCCCAATCGGTGATTCATAAATTATGCTCCAACCTCCTGACGAACTTACTGCCAAAAGTAGTATGTCACTTACCACACTATTAGTGTCCCTCCCACCACAAAGCAAAAGAAGACCATCAGAGCGGGCACTTGCAGTTGCATACCTAACCAACAGCATTATACAAAACTACGGTCAGGGTAAGGATATAAGAACTAATAGACTACTCTACTTTCAGCAAGATATAAAAATGTATCTTGCAGCTACTCAAATGCAAGGCTTCATTGCAGCAAATGATTAACTGCGAAGAACAGCACATAGAAAAAGGTTCTATTCAGATATGTAATGCTTGTCATATAAGACATACCAAACCTGAAACCACTTTTGCCTGGCGACTGTTATGGAAAACATAACAATACGAATGAGCTATATATGACCAAGATTCTCCATATTTGCCAGAGTAAAATAAAGCACTGTACTGCTAAATTAAATGTAATGTACATACAAAGAGCTGTTGAGAGCTTCGGTTATAATTAATAAAGGCAGGGTAGCATGCAACAAAAGTTTGCTCATTAATGTACAGCACTATAACAGCATCTAGCCAATAACTACTGCAAGATCCCATTTGTTTTCTGCATTTAAAAGGGAAAAAAGGCTTTCACTTACATGCACGGCGGTGGTCCTTCGCCTTCTGGTTCAAGTTTCCTCCATTCGTATGGCTTTGCAGCGGTATCAAGGGCCCAAACATCAGCCAGGGGACGCTTTCCTGAAATAAGTGTGTATTGTTAGTATTGAAATTTGAAACTGTTAGGACAGAACAAACTGTAAGTAGGTACAATTCTAGGCCAGATAAACACATAAGAAAATAGTCTACCATCATTTCCACCAATTGTCAACAAGAACCGCTGCCCAACCAAGGCCATGACATGTCCATATCGTGGACCAGGACCAGGCCCTTGAACCACCACTCTACAAAGAAAGCTTAGACCCTCAGCACATGTAGAAAATATGAATTTAAATAATAGTGGAGTGAAAAACACCTGTGCCATCGTGGACGTTGTTGTGTAAGATCCAGAACATGGAGGTCCTCTGCAGATAAGCCAGCAGGGCCTATACCACCCTGCATTGCAGCAAACAATGGGAAAACGAAATTATAATTGGTTTCTATTGGCACTGACCTTGGAAAAATGTCGCATGTACGAACCTAGAGAAAAAAACAGAAGTGCAAAGTACCTGAATGACCACCATGGTTCCAACAGCAGTCGCTACATGTGCAGCTCTTGGTGAAGGAGGCTCACCAAGTGGAGTAAGCCTGACAAAATTGTTTTTTGTATAATCAGAACAAATAATTAACTAAGATAAACATCAGTCTACCCAGACATGACCATAACTAACACACAGCACTGAAGCACGAAATTGAAAAATAAAAATAAAAACCACTGTACCTGGTCCACTTATTTGATAACACATCATAACAGTGAACATCTGCGGTGGCCCCAGCAAGACCTACAAACAAGGAGATCGATAAGCAAATCAATTTTATGTACGACCAGCTTGACATTTCCAAGCAAAGGAATTACGGATTTTCATTTCCAACCAGCTAAGGTCCCCAACACCTCTAAGTGTGGCTTTTAAGCAACTCATTTTCCTTTGTCACACCTCCATACAGTGCAGCCACATCAAAAGTTCAAATCAGCATTTCTAGTTAGAGGCCATAGTATACTCTTTCTATCACTCTAACGACACAACAAAGTAGGTTGGGCATTACAGAGACTGCAATCTCCCGAGTGCGATCTAACTGTAAAAAGAACTTACATTCGTATATTAGTTTGGCACCTCAAAACAATATCTGAGCACTATATTTGGCCTTCCAAGTAAAAGCATGAGCGCAGCGTTACACGGTATTATAACGCCTTAATATCCAACTCATTATACCATCCAAACTTGGCACCGCACCTCAAATTCCCAAAGCATCATTTATTAGCCTTATAATCCCGCCTAAAGCAACAACAGCATCAAGCAGCAAACACCCTGAATTCCACCCTCTTAATGAGACACGGGAACACTAAATTCACAATCCAGCCTAAATTCTAACCCCAACAAAAAGGCATTACCTCCCAAAATCGGGTCTTTTCCCTCCCACTCCGAAGCAAGTTCAAATCAGAATTTCTAGTTAGAGGCCATAGTATACTCTTTCTATCACTCTAACGACACAACAAAGTAGGTTGGGCATTACAGAGACTGCAATCTCCCGAGTGCGATCTAACTGTAAAGAGAACTCACATTCGTATATTAGGTTTGGCACCTCAAAACAATATCTGAGCACTATATTTGGCCTTCCAAGTAAAAGCATGAGCGCAGCGTTACACGGTATTATAACGCCTTAATATCCAACTCATTATTACCATCCAAACTTGGCACCGCACCTCAAATTCCCAAAGCATCATTTATTAGCCTTATAATCCGCCTAAAGCAGCAACAGCATCAAGCAGCAAACACCCTGAATTCCACCCTCTTAATGAGACACGGGAACACTAAATTCACAATCCAGCCTAAATTCTAACCCAACAAAAAGGCATTCCCTCCCAAAATCGTGTCTTTTTCCCTCCCACTCCGAAGCAAGTTCAAATCAGCATTTCTAGTTAGAGGCCATAGTATACTCTTTCCAACACTCTAACGACACAACAAACTAGGTTGGGCATTACAGAGACTGCAATCTCCCGAGCGCGATCTAACTGTATAAGAGAACTCACATTCGTATATTACATTTGGCACCTCAAAACAATATATGAGCACTATATTTGGCCTTCCAAGTATAAGCTTGAGCACAGAGTTACACGGTATTATAACGCCTTAATATCCAACTCATTATTACTATCCAAACTTGGTAGCACCTCAAATTTCCCACGGCATTATTTATTAACCTAATAATCCGTCCTAAACCAGCAACAGCACCCAGCAGCGAACACCCTGAATTCCACTCTCTTAATGAGACAATGGAACACTAAATTCACAATCCGGCCTATATTCTAAGCCAAAAAAAGAAGGCATATTGCTTCCCAAAAATTGGGTCTTTTTCCCCTGCCACTCCGAAGCAAGATCAGAAACTAAACCATTCCCTACTGTTTCTTCAGTTCGATTCAGACTCTGGCTCTCAGACAACAGCACAAGCTAATAGGAAGCAGCATCATGCAAGCCCATTTTGAAACAAAGCGAGCAAGCTCGGGTAGAAAGGGAGCGTACGGATCCCGGCGCTCCCGGCCGAGGAGGGCGGCGTGGCGGAGTTGCCCTCGAGCGCGGTGGCGCCGCCGAAGAGGATGAGGCGCTGGCCGATGTACCCCGGGGAGCCCTCCTCCCCGACGGCCGGCACGGCCGTGAGCGTGTGCCCGCAGCGGCACCCCGGCCCGTCCTCCTTCTTGTCCATGGCCGCGTCCACCACCGTGTACCCCGGGGCCGGCCTCGGCCCCGCCGCCGGAGCCCCAGCCGGCTCGGGAGGCGGCGACACGGAGGGGGTCTCGGTCCCGCTGCCACCGCTGACCTGGACCGTGGCGGCGGCGGCGGCGGCGGCGTCGGAGTCGGAGTCCGACTCCGTGGCCATCCGCGCGTCCACGTCCATGGACGCCTAGGGTTCTCGAGATTCCCGGTCACGGGAGCTGCCGGGCGGCTCGGGACACCTCGCCGCTCGCCGGCGGCCTCGCCCGCCCTAGCGTCCGCCGCCGGCCGAGGCGAGGAGATGGGATCGCGAGGAGGGGGAAGGAGCGTGGGGCAGGAGCAGGACCAGAGCGCGCGAGCCCCTGGGGATTTGGGAATTTGCGCGGAGCGCGCGGGCGGTGTGGGGGCGGAGGAGGTTCGAGGGGCGGCGCGGGAATACGGCGGAGGTCGGGGACCGGGGCGGAAAAGTGTCGCGGAGGGAGGAGGACGGAGACAGAGAGGGACGTGGGAATGTGGGGAATATTTGTATTCGGATTTTGAAATGCCAGATTTGGTTCGGTGTGGAGGTTTTCGCGCTTTTGGTTTATTTTGAAACGAACTGGTTCATGAGCTTATTCTTAGGAACAACAAGCGGTCGTGCTCGAAGCCCCGCCGTTTCATGGGTAGATACGCAGCAACTGAATCTCATGTGACATTGATCCGCTCGAATGCGAGAAAATTTGTATGTTTTGTTTTTGTTGGTTTTGTGGATGCTTCCGCAAACATGCTTATGCATTTGGTTTATTTATGGAATGTAACTCCGTTATTATCATTCAAGCGAGAATTAAGTTAGAGTTCACTCAATTTTGTAACTGTCAGATTTGTATCGACATTCAGGAGATCTATGGGTTGTAACTTAGATTTTTTTTCCCCATTTGCAATGGGTTGCACATATCTGTCGTAAATGAAAATTTTCCGGTTGCAGGTGCGTTGCACATGGGTTGCGAATGAAATTTTCAAAGTTACACATGAGTTGCAACTGAAAAACTTCCAGCTGCACATGGGTTGCAACTGAAATTAAGTTAATTCTCACTCGAGTGAGAATTAGTCGCTCCCTTAAAATAAAGTTGTTATATCTATGTAGTTCATTTCCCACGGATGTAAGGTTCCTCCTTTGAAGTTTCCACGTGCCGTTACTCGTGCTCTTTTTGGTTAACTTTGAAGAGGTTCCTCCTTTGAAAGTTATCATTTAATAACAATGTGGCCGCACTTATGTGGAACTTTTTATTCATACATAGATTTATTTTTCCATGTGTGTGCTGATTTTTTCACAGCGGTGTTGTGTGGTTTCATCGAGGCGTGATGTGTGTTTTTAGATCCTCGAGTATTTAATGTTGGGTATTTAAATTGACGGTATGACGTGTTTGACTTCACTAAGATTGACATAGGAATTGTTGATACTATTATGGAAAAATAAAAGAGAACTATATATCCAGTATCCCATAGGAATTGTTGATACTATTATAAAAAAATAAAACAGGACTATACGGCACGAAATGTGAATTGTTTTTTTGAGTACCTAACCGACAATATAAGTTTGTGGTTGTTACCGCGAAAAAAGGTTCTCGTAACTCTGGTGGATTAAGATAACCCCACTTGATTGGACCACTTCTTTTTTTATGTATGGTAAGCTAGCTGTTTCAACTTCAACTAGTAGGATATTATGTAGGAGCTTAAAGTGGATAATACAAGAAAACCGGAATAGCCATATCCATCTTGTGGTAGGTGATATGGTATCGGTTCTAGAAAACACACGAACTAGAAAAGAGAAATGTGCTGCATCTTTCATTAGGTTGTTGTACACAAGTGAACTTAAAAAAAAATATCTTGATGATTTGCCAGTAGAATGATACATCACATTGATGATTTGCCAGTAGAATGATACACCAGCCGGTTGAACTTTCCAGCTGGGCCAGAACTGATCGGATTCACGACCACAGCAAGCGCCCGCTGTCTGGATAAACCATTGGGCAGCCCAAACAAGATACAGAGTACGTGAAGGCCCATATAAGTTTTACTCAAGCAAAAACAAAAAAGCCCCAAGTTCTGCCCTGAACTCAATACACTTAGGCTATGTTTGGATGTAGGAAAGTTTTCTGGAAATGGAATTGGACTAGCAATTCCATTTCCCAGATGGAAAGGGAATTAGCTCAAATTCTAATTCCGCTGTTTGGTTGTGTATGTAATTTGTGGCTGGAATCAGAGGATAGCACACAATTCCAATTCCTGTTTGGATGTATGAATGTTGGAATTGGATGTTATCGGCTTCGACCGAGAGGAGACGGCGGCGGGGTGGAGCGGAGCGAGTGACACGGGCAGGAGCGAGCGAGCGAGAGGGGACGCGAGAGAGAGAGCGTACCGATTCCAGCTCTTTCCGAGGTCTCGGGCTCGGAAAGTTATCGGCGAGCGAACAGGTACGAGCGGATGCGCTGGGAATTGCTAGCCCGTTTCCACGACTTAATTCCAGACCACTCCAAACAGCGGAATTGGGCCAGCAATTCCAAAATTCCAATTCCAGCCCATCTTTCCTACATCCAAACATAGTGTTATGGGCAACACACGATGGTTTTAGCATGTGTGGTTATTATGTCAACTGTCAACAAATTACAGGGCACCACGCCTATCACGAGTCACCACCCACACATACAATATGCACAAGACCAGTAAGATTTGAGACGACAGACATCACCAATCTCTCCAGATTTGGTACTCTCGTCTCTCGTCCACCAGAACACAATCCAGCAATCGGCGCGTAGCCAAAGCAAGCAGTTCTTCTATCATGTAATGTAACCCAACACGTGTAGTTGTATTCATTTTTCGATTCCAAGGCGAATTCCCCGGTAGCAGGGAGGACTCCATGCCCAATCGTGTCATGCCCAGTTGTTTAGATGGTAGGCCGGTGGGTTGCCGCACTAAACATCCCCGCTCACGCTGACAGCAGGAGTACTTACAGTCGGTTTCTGGAACACCCTTACCACCGCTGATCCGTCGCTGTCGTCATTCCCGACCCTCCAGGACCGGTCCTTCTTCCGCTGGGGCTTCCTGCGTTGCTTCTGGGATGCCTGGTGCGGCTTCTTCTCAGCGACTGCAGACCCCTCTGAGGCCAGGTCGAACGACTCGAGGTCCCTCAACAGATCCCTCATGTCTGGCGGACCTGCCACCACATCGTCCTGCTCATCCGAGTCGTGGCTGCCCGATTCATCCGCTGCAGAAGCAGTCAGACCTTCTGCCACTGCGGTAGCTTCTCTCCGCTCGGTTTCATCAGCTGTGGCACCAGGAGGGAGCTCATAGTGCGGGATTTTACCGTCGATGTAGTCCTTCAGTATCTGCCTAGCGGCCCTAGTCTCATCAGGCTGCCCACCATGGCTGACATGGCCCCGAGACGCGCAGTACGCCCGCAGCAGCTCAGCCGCAGTTGGTGGCCGAGACTGTGACTCGTATGCTTTAGGCTTGGGCAACGTGATCTTGTATATCTGTTCCAGGACATCTCTTGGGACACGGTCCGCCACCACTTGGACAGCCTCCCGGTGCTTTGTCATCCTGTCGATCGGCAAGACACCGCATGACACCATCTCATGCCTTGAGCTTGAGAACGAAGGGAAGACCAGACCAGGACAGTCACACAGCATGAGCTCCTCTGAGATGATTAGTGTCTGGAAATGTTTCGTCTTACCAGGGTGTGAGTGACACCGGTCTTCTTTTCGCCAACCAAGGCATTTATCGTGGAACTCTTCCCAACATTCGGATAACCAACAAATCCAACAACCACATGCTTGGCCACTGATGAAACAGAATCCGAACTGGCTTCATGGTCCTCCTTGATAGTTGAGGTCCTCCTTTGTTCTGCAATAGATTTCGCTTCAGCTTGCAACCTCATCAAGAGCTCATCCCTCCCATATACCCTGGTATCCATATCAAGTGAAGCAGGATCTCCTTCAGAGTGTCCACTCGACGTTTTTGCTTCTAATATGGCAGTAGCAGCTTTAGCGGACCAGAAAACATGGAGAATATTGTGCTCCTTGAAATAGTCTGCCCATTTTTTTCTGCAGTTAAGCCAAATTTACAAGGATGTCATTTCATAGTACTATATAAATACAATAAGTAAATTAAAATGGACAAGGTGCCAACCTGATATTTATTGGTAGCAGATCAGCCTTGTTGACAAGAAGCATTGTTCTCTTGTGTTCATCAAGTTCCTTCGCATATACCTAGTACAGAAGGATATGTCATCAGATCATGAAAAGGCTGCAGAATCCACAACACGAGACATTAGGTGCAACGACTGATCACATAATATATAGCACAACTATGTAGCATAGCACAGAAGAAACATGGAAAGTTAATCCTAATGTGGAGAAAACAAGACTGAAATCATGCTAGCAAACTAAGATCTATGGGAAGACTGAATCAGCATGTTTGCTCATGATAAAAAAAAATCTGAATTTGCTTCTGCCACAGATACAGGAAACAGTAACTTTCTAGTAATATAGCTGTTGCAGGTGTGCAGCTACTTGGATAAGAAAATTACAGAACATGCAGTCTCCGAATGAGAATTCATGAACAGCTCTTCTGAAGCAATTTTACTACTAATGTCTTCTATGTGCAAAGCTGTACAGTACAGTGAACAAACTTTAACCGGGTAGAAGCTGCAACCATTTGCTATGTGCACCAAACATTGTTCAGGAATTCGTTAACTGGTAACGGCTCGCTCGGCCACTGAATAGCGAATAATCGGCCTATTCGCCGGTTAATCGGCCGATTAATCGGGTAATCGGCATTTATCGGCTATTCAGTAACCCACTGAATAGCGATTACTCGGCCAGTTAATCGGTGATTCGGCCGAATTTTAGAACAATGGCACCAAATCCATGAGTTGATAATAGTACTACAAAAATATGATAAGACGTACCTCAAGATCAGGGCATCGGTAGAACAAGGGATCTCGAGCATCAACAACCATGACCAGCTACATGGAAAAAAACAAAACAATGGTCAGTACTTCTTCTTGTATTTATTATGACTTGCTTATCGTTAATCAAAGGTAGAATAATATGACTGAGCACAATAGAGCAGTATATTTATTTACAACAAGGATACGCAGCGAAAGCACAGAATATAAATGCAGCGTCATTACCTAGCACAGAAACTGCTAGTGTGACCTTACATATGCATCTGCTACTAATTGTTTAGAGAATACAACACAGCGGATGCTTCAGCATACAAACCAAGGGCTAACAAGCAGGCAAAGCAGTCAATCACAAGATTTATGGGTGAGAATGGCAGCGAATGGGGAGTTTACTCACCAAATCACTGCGTTCGACAACTCTCCAGAGCTGTCTCCAGATGTCAATGTTCTTCTCAAAGGGTGTAAGTACAAGCTTGTCATTCTCTTCCAATCTACAGAGAAGAATTGCTCTAAGCAATTAATTTCTCAAAAGGTGCAACAAGACACGTCAAGCACAACAACATTCAAGTTTTCACCTGTTACAGCCTACACTGTAGATCAAGATATATTGTTATGCCTAATTGCCTATGTATGCAAGATAGCAGGTTTGGTTCATCAATGAGACAGATCGATAACAGAATATCATAGCCAATTTCATACAGGAACCAATGGTTATAGCTAATAAATTTAGCTGGCATCAAACCAAATGGTTCCTACTCATAAACAGAGTAAACTCAAATTCGGCACCCACCTCGCAAGACTCCTCCGCCACACAAGGAATGCCCCTCTCTCGCTTGCATCGAGCTCCTCCACAGTCATCTGGTTATGCCATGGTGGACTGCAAATCACACACCAACACAGTCACAACAGCCCTAAACTAGTAAAAAGCAACAACACCGACAACGATCAGAAGCACCCACCGCCTGGGGACCCCGAGACTGTTGGCGTGCAGCGCCTCCTGCTCCTTCCGAAGCCGCCGCCTCTGCGCTTCCGTCTCCCCCGTTGCATCCCTTCAACCAATCCAACCATTTCAGAAATACAAAAGAGGCAAAGACCATTTCCAACCAATAACAGAGTTCAGAATCAAACGGACACCAGGGAGGGAGAGGGGGCGTTCGCTCGCTCACAGGTCGATTATATGGTCGGAGGAGGCGGCGGAGGCGGCGAGGGCGAGGGCGGAGTGGTGGCGGTCCTCCTCCGCGGCGCGCTGGAGGACGGCGTCGATGTCGCTGACGTCGATGACGGACTCGAGGGGCGGCGCGCGGCGGCGGGAGGAGTTCAGCGCCTCCCCGTGCTCCTTGGCGGCCGCCGCCGCCCTGTTCTGCTGCCGGATCAGCGCGCGGCCCAGGTCCTCCCCCTTCTTCCCGCCGCCCGGCATCGCCGCGAGGGTCGAAGCCGCAAGACCTGGACCGGAAGCCCTCGGGGAGGTGGGGCGCGAGGATATCTCGGAGGCAGAGGCGCTGGCTGTGGCTAGGGTTTAGCGAGGAGGAGGAGAAGCGCTGGAGGAAGAAGAAGACGCGACGAAGTGGGGCTACGAGATATTTGAGTTGGTTTTCTCCTGCGCTTGAGCCTCTGACACTCGGGCCCCACACGGCAGAAGGCGTATGCGCTGACGCGACCAGCCAGCCAGTTTCAATTCCGGGTAACTTCATCAAAACTAAAAAAAAATAGTACTTTTCGAATTCTTTTGAGTCTGTACAAATTCCCGCTTATAAGATACGGAGTAGAAAAGAAAGCACAACGTAGGACGAAATGCAAACCCAAAAAACAGAAGAGATTGAAAAATATATGAAAATAGAGAATGAATGGAGAAGCGACACTGAGCCTATACGAGTGAGTTGACAAAAAGCTACTCCCTTATTCCTAAATGTAAGATGTTTTAACAATTTCTGAATCTTACAATAAAACATGTCTAGTTACGTGTGAGTCAGAAAAGGCTAAAACATGTTCAACAGAGGTCTGGGTCAACCGATCGTCCTCTATGAAAACTAGGTACATGCACACATGCACTGCCACCTTGTAAAGCAGCTCGAGTCGCTGCTAGCCGAAGTTACCGCCTCGCCATTGTCATTGTGGCCGCCAGCCAAAGTCTCGGTCACGCCCGAGTAGAGTACCCGTCTCAATCTCACACGTGCAGGCTGCGCGGCCTTGGCTGTTGCCTCTCATAACTCGCAGACGGGGATGGTCAACGCCATCGTCACAGGCCATCCAGATCAACTCGGTAGTCGTCTCCTCTGCATCTCACCGGCCGGCAGGAACCCCCGGCAAGTTAGAGAATTTGGGGATCGATTGTGTCCCTATTTTTCCCAAGGTAGAGAATTTGGGGATCGATTGTGTCCCTATTTTTCCCGTGCTTCCCCGCATGCCGCCATGGACGATCCAGCACGACCAGAGCACCGGCGAGTGTTCGCCAGTGAACGGCGACGACGAGGAAAACGGTGGAGGCCGGAGACCTAATATGCATGCCAATATTCAGCTTCTACCTGTTGTGCTGTTGCCGCCTGTGATCTTGCTGATACTTCTTTAGGCCTCCAAGTCACCTCTTGGAACAATGAGCAGAGTAGGTGGTCAGCTTTTATGCTCTAGAATAATGGTTCTATATATTGCGACACTAACGCACGTTATCAGCTTTGAGCAGCCAACATTGGTGATGCAATATCAGGGAATAAGTTATATACGAAGAGTTTTTCTCTCTCGTTGCAACATATGGACATGTTTGCTATATTATAACGTGTGTTGCACGTACACGTGTACTAGTTTAAGTAAGGAGTAGAATGTGTAGAGGTTGGTGTGTGTTTGTTGTGCCGTGCGAGTTGAAGTGGTTAACAAACTCCACCCTATATTATTTGTGCGTGTGAAATGGTTATATAGTTGGGCGGTGGTATTTCCATGTAAATACTGCGAAGTGTGACACCAACCATTGATTGAAATTTAATAGTAAAGATAACAAAAACCTATGCATCTTGGTTTTCCCGTGATTCATTTGTAACCTTTCTTTTTAATTCTGCGCAATTTCCATGTAGCATCTTGAAAACAATTTGCACAAGTACCTCGGCCATAAATATTATCACACCGCAGGCCTTGCATGTATTGTTGAGATTACAACTTATCCAATCATGCCAGATACACTTTAGTAACCAACGATGTGCTACGGATATAAATGGCTATAAAAGCATACCAGCTACCAAATCTAGTTTGTTTAGGTTTTCAGACAGTCTTGACCCAAAAATGTTCTCCTTTGGTTTATGATATGATGCTCTGATGCAATTCGCTGGATTTATGCCCCGTTTTTCTTCTCGTCTTGTGACGCCAGCCCCCATCGCCTAGACGTTAACGAGTCCACAACATGGATTAGGTTTAAACACGTTCAAGCACGGACACATCTTTTCTAGAACAAAAAGTAATAGCACTGGCAGGCACATCACTCACTCATTATAGAGCACTTCTCATATTTTTGTTTTTGGTTTCCTCACATATCCCAAACATGATACATAGGAGAGGTTTCTAGGAGTATAGCTTGGTAATTTTGTTGCATTCCCCTTTGTAGGTGCTTATTTATAATCAAGCACATAGCAGGAGCTCATCATAATTGTATTGCGGCTAGAGCGAAATCTGAATGGGATTGTCATGAATTCAACAAGGCGAAGGCATGGACTTCGACACCAGATTTGTGCAGCGAAATGTGAATCGGTTGTTTAGTACTGGTCATGCAACTAGCAAATTAGCTTCATGTTAAAAACATGCAAGTAGCGAAATAAACTTGTTAAAACCCTACTTCTTATGCATCAAATGCGCATCGAATTTTTTCAAATTTCAGTTGATTACTTTACCCTAAGAAGCAAGGTGACAGACAGATCAGATTCAGAATCCTTTGCATATGCTATATTCCTCATCATGCAGTGTAATCAAGGCACAATTAGTCAGAGGTCCAGGTTCTATTCCAGGCAAACAAACAATGTTTGAATCCAGTTCAGAAGTAGACTTCCTACATAAGATGTATCATTCTTACAGGGGGATTTTGCCCAGCGACAGAATCAGTACCTCAGATAGAACACGCAACATTGCAACTACCAGGAACCTACTTGACATAATACCAGCCTTGATATACATGGTATATGAGCCAAAAGAAAATGAGAGAAAAATGACATCTGAACAAATACTAGCCATCTCGACGAAACCACCTCCGCCTCATAACTCGCACGATTCTTCCCAGTCTTCCACTTCGAAGTCTGGCTGCAGCTTGCGCACTGCTTCCCCAGCGCCCTGTGTGGAAGCACTGGAGGACCCAGCGTCAGTGTGAGAAGCCAGCTTGCGTCTGTCGGAGCTTGTGGCAGCAGCAGACTCCAGAGCATTCCATCTGTTCGTACCCATGACCTGCCAGCAGCATCACCACGACTCCAAGCTGACCCTGGAGTTGTTGTCCCTGGAGAATGACCAAGTACTGTCCAGTCTCCAGATGGGTGGTCAGGCTCCGAGGCACCAGCCTTCTTCCATGGATTGGCACCGGTCTTTGCAGCCGATCCTCCCTCTCTGTGTGCCCACACATTGCCTGATGCTGAAGCCTGCGTGATGCTGCTTGGGCAGAACATTGCAGCACCCTGGTAAGCAGACCCATAGTCCAGCCGCCTCAGCGCTGTGGCGGCTCTAGCTGGATCACTAAAGACTGCCAGGGCATTCTTGTCGTTCAGCCAGACCAACTCACACTCCCCACCAAACCTCAAGACTAGAGAGCTAACATCAGCCTCCCTTGGCAGGTCCAGCATCACAACAACAAGCCTCGGGTCCATGTCCACCATGGGATCGAAGTAAGGATGCGAAGCCGAAACGGGGGCACCAGCCTTGCAGCCCAGAACACGAGCAGGCACCTTCGACTTGGGTGTGACATGAATGGTAACAAAACGCCTAGGTTCCCAACCAACCTCCTGAACAGACAGCTTCCACCTATCTGCAATGAGCCTGATAGCATCCCTCTTGTCCTTGGTCATGTGACAGAAGACATGGACCTTGATGTTGGTTGAAGAATTTCCTCTTGTCTTCCCAAGCACAAGAAATTTGCACCTCTCCTCTATGGCCAGCACCCACTTTGGCTCGCGCCGGTACAGATCAGAAAGCAGCTCCGATGCACTTGAGTTCTCACCGAAATGCAATGCATCCAGATTGGGCTGTGTAATGTCAAAAGCTTCAGCAAGGACTCTTTTCCTCTCCATTTTTGCACACTCCTCATCACAGCAAAGCTTCCTCTGCCCAAGAGGTACCCTCTTCCCATTTGATTCCAGTGGTTGGAGAGGCACAGGCAGATGCTGTATGATTGAGCTGTCGAGCACACTATCACCGTCGTAGGATCCACCAGCACTGCAGGGCACAGTTGAAGTGATACGGCCACAAGAACAGGCAATAGCCACACGGACTTCACATCTCACATCTGGGCAGGGTGATGATGGGTGGCATGGGGTATTGCAAGTGTGCTTGCATTCCCTCCTTGGGACACCACATAACTGTCCACATGAAGCTTTGCTCCCAGAGCTTGAACTAGCATCTCCATTTGCAGGTGCGGGTCACAAGGGAAGGGTGGCAGGTCCTAGCGCAAGCATGCAGTCCACACTGACGGTTCTTCCCACAGGGCTGGTTGCATCTGATATCCTTTGAACCACAAGGGATGTTCCTTAGCATGACATGTCCCCCAGTGCATTCTCTCGTCACCGGCACGACGCAAGGCGGGCAGTCCCCAAAATGGCATTGATGAGAAGCTGGATGCCCACAGGGCTGAGGGACCATGCACTGGTGTGGGCATGATGGAGCCGGTGTGCCGCACGGCTGCGGCGGCGGAATCGATGTCCTTCCACAGGCACAAGTGAGTTCACTGAATATGGTCTCGTGGCAAGGATCGCAGTGACCACTGTGGCAGAGATGCTGGCAACCATGCTGCCCACACCGGAGCTTCTTGCCGCATGGTATCTGGCAGAAATGAGGATCCACGCCATCACCTTCATGCTGCGCAAACGGCTTCGACAGCGGGCAGCAGCACTCGCTGCACCTGTGCCTCCCGCAGTTCTTCTTGCGGCCACAAGGCTTGCTGCAACGGAACTCCTCCGTCGCGACCTTGTAGCACTCCACCATCTGGCCAGACGAGCCGCAGCAGCACCTCTGCTCGACGCGCACCAAGCACGGCGGACACTCCCCCTCGTGACATGTAACCTTGCACCTATGCACCCCGCACGGCAACTTCTTGTCGCAAACCTTGTCGCGGGTGGGTATTGGGTCCAAGCAGCTCGCCCTCTTCTCCTGCAGCCTCGTCTTGCCGCAATGGCACGCGGTGACCTTCCCCGGCACAAGCTCGCACTCCCCGCATGGCCCCGGGTGGCAAACATCCTGGCAGGCATGGTTGCCGCATGCCAGATTGTGGCCGCAAGCCTCACTGCAAGAGAACACCCCATCCTTGTCCGAAAGAGTCCCCTTCACCGGCACCTCGCCACACAACATCGTCTCTGTTCTCTTGCCGCAGAAGCAGTGTGCAGAGAAGGTAACCTGACAGTCCCCGCATGGCCCGGTGTGGCAGACCTTGTCGCAGCGGTGCCTGCCGCAGGGGAGCAGCTTTTCACACCGCTGCCCACATGTGACAGGCGTGCTCCGGTCGGCGCACCACCGCACGATGGACTGCTTGCCGCAGGGGCACGGGCGGTCCGGAGCGAAGGCCTTGCAGGGCGGGCACGGCCCCGGGTGGCACTGGAGGACGCAGATGTGCGGGCACCTGGTGGCAGCATCATCCTTGGCAGCAGCAGGAGCAGTCCCGAGTGGCTTGGAGCAGGGCTCGCCGCAGGAGTGCGGGGTGAGGAAGAGGTCGTTGGGGGATCGCGCGCGCGCCGCAGAAGCAGGTGTACGCGATGTGCGCCGCGACGCCCTGCACGGACTGGCAGCCGGGGCAGCGCCAGGAGGCCGGCGGGTCGGCGGCGTCGGAGGCGGAGGCCGGGGCGCGCGCCCACTTGCGGACGCAGGGGAGGTGGAAGATGGCGAAGCAGCTGGCGCAGGACCAGACGGGGGCGGACCTGCGGACCATGTCGTAGCAGATCATGCACTCCACCGCGCCCCGGGATAGCTTGGCCTCGATCTCATGCACCAGCTGCGGCACGGCGGCGGGAGCGGGCGCTCTGCCGGCGCAGGGGCGCGAGCGGGCGCGGGATGGGTCCTCTCCTGCGGCGGCGGTCGGCAGTTGGCCGGAGCCCTCTCCTGCGGGGGGTCGGCGGTGGCTGTTGATGCTGTGGTTGGGCGGAGCCCTGTCCTGCGGTGGCGGTGGGGCGTGGCGGCGCTGGCGGCGGCGGCGCGGGCGGGCGTCGGAGGGCGGGTTGGGGAGGGGCAGGATGGGGGCGGCGATGTCATGGTGGTGGGGGGCGCGGTAGGGACGGGGGTCGGCGGCGGTGGGTGTAGGCTCAGCAGCAGCGAATCGTGGCCGCCAAACGCCGCGGGAGGCGGCCGTGGGCGTGTCGTTGAGCGGCGATAGGTGGAGGGCTGCATGCGGTGCGGGGCGGGGATCCTAGGTTCGATGTGCCCTCCGTTGGGAGACGGGGATGGAGGCGGGGAGGGGAAAGGCGGCGGCGGCGAGCGGTGGTGATTGGGGGATTGGGCGGAGCGGGAGAGGGTATTTGAGGGGAGGGAGAACCTTGGGGACAACGGCAAGTCGGCGGCGGGGGAAGGAACCGGCTTGGAGAGATGGTTCGGGAAGACCACACACGGCACGTGTGCGGTCGGGTTTTGCAGCTGGGAGACACGCACACGTTCCGATGGTCAAAGGTAGGGATGGGAAGCAAACTTGGGAGCCACGGTTTTTATCAAACTAGTAATCGTGCACGTGCAATATACGAACATGCAAAGTATTACTCTGAATCAATGACCTACGGCACTAAAGGTTATAGATCATCCTTCAGACTAAGGCACAAAAGGGAGGAATGTTGAGTAGACCAATCTGAATGAGGTAGAACTCATAGAGGGTGCATTTGATGTTGAGTGGCAGTGCTTATAAGCTGAAGCGTCAGAGATCTAATTGATTTGCACAATAATGGATATGTGAGGATCCCTTCTTCTGCACTAAAAGGAAACAAATACTTTACAGTCAAAGCTGATTGATAACGCACCCAAAAAACATTACTCTCTAATAAAAGGAAAATATCGTTAATCATGGAAGTTGATTGATTAACCACAAGAAATGTAACTGAGGAATTCCTACCTCCGTAGTAAAGGAGAAATATCATCGCCATAACTCCATCGCACATTTTTTTCCTCGTTGAAAAATAGAAAAAAAAATCCAATATATATACCACAGACAATACTTACCTATAGTAAAATATGCATTACATAAATTTCAATTGTGATAAAACAACACACCAATTTTAAATCCCAAAATAATCTTTGGAATTTGTGAACTTTACCCGGACCACTAATAGAAAGTATGTGATTGAACTATTTATGTATACAAATCTCAACAAGCCAATCAATCAGAATCCCGCACATCTTTTTGTAATGTCCTTTTGCAAAGTCTACAAGGAATAACATCAGCATATAAGATGGAGGCTGAAATCCACAAAACACAATACTAATAGCATAGTACAGAGATAAAATATAAACATAAAAAACTTCGTAGCATTATAAGACATGTTAAATATGGGGGGGGGGGGGGGGGGGGTCATAATTCTGTCGAAACAGCAGAAGTTGTTACGATAACATGTTAAATGAGCAGTGCATTGAAACATTTACAATGCACCTAGAACATGACCAAAGTCAGCCAGCTCCGAGGCGTCACATTACAAGCGAAGAGAAGATTTTTTCTAGACTTATAACGTATGCTTAGGTCCGGATGATAATGGTAGAAAAAAAAGAACTTAACTAAACATTCTTTGAGTCCGCAGTTTCAGGTTTGTCCCTTATGTTTGATACCTGCAACATAGTCACAACTCACAACATTGTAATTTTTATATGAGTTTGCTTCTGTACTACAAGGCTAATATTAGACAATTTATGAATGTACAAACCACAAAAGCTGATAATCTATGAAATCATAGTTGGAGGCAGAGCAATAAGTCACCTCTAAGGATGAGGAGTCCTCTCTCCTCTGCCGCTGCATCCTTCTCCCAAGCGTGCATAGCTGCCAATACCACCATGGAGTAGGTAGGCAAACAAACAATCGCCTTGACCGAAACTATATATGATTTCTCTTACCCAGAACTGCAAAGAGAGCTTGTGTACACATATCGATATGCCTACATGAGTGCTACTCATGCTATTGCGTACACCCACAGCTTGCACAGCTCCTATCCTCGACATGAACTCCTGAAGCACCGATACCTCTAGGGGATCATCTTCCTGTCCAAATATTGATGATGAACAAATTAAGAGACCCAAATTTTAAAGAATGTTGATGTGACCTTATCATCTATAATCAGGAAAATTCATACCCGTGCGGGGCGACCTGTGTATCCGCCTCGGGCAGGCGGGTATGGAGGCTGGCCAGTGGCCGGCGTCGGGCGGGCGCGTCTTGGCTGCACCAGCCGTGCGTCTCCGGCCGACAGCTGGCGGGGATGAAGGATGGCCGGCTTCGGACGTGCGCGTCTTGGCTGCGCCGGCTGATCGTCTCCGGCCGGCGGGGATGGAGGATGGCTGGCTTCGGAGGTGCGCGTCTCGGCTGAGCTGGCGGTGCGTCTCCGGCCGGCGGCTTGCCAGCATCGAACGTGCGCGTCTTGGCTGCACCGGCCGTAAATCTCCGGCCGACGGCTGGCGGCGGCGTTGTTTGGCTCCGTGTAATGAATTCGTTCCGTTCCATTGGAAAGAGGAAACGGGAGAAATAAACAGGAGACGACCGGCGATCGATTCGTTCCGCTCCGTGGTCAGTCCCGTTAATTAAGGATTGGCTGATAACCGTTTGATTATCAATGTGTGATCAAGATCATTTGGATCACCCCTGTCTCTCCCTTTTTATATTAGTGGTGATTATTTCTTTCTTTTTCTTTTCCATTTATATAATTAGAATCAATTCTGATAGCAACTGCCAGAGCATGTATGAAGCTGGGTCATAGGACAGCAATCAGCCTCAACTTCCGTATACCAATTCTTATGTAGTAGGACACGGTGTTTTGGGTGTTAGATTTAGATGCACCTGCTATGTAAACTATTTTCATACATTTTAAATGTTAAAAAAATCTAAATATTGTTTTGATAAACAGTAATGCATTTTATGTCCCTTCATAAAATTTCACGAAAAATCTTTTGTGACATGTGTAAATTCCACCCTTCACCACGGATGTTTTGTGTTTAGGATACCAATAAGGAATTTAGAGTAACTCTAGCAGATGTGGAATAAGCCCCTCGGCCCGGAAAAGTCCGGCCAATTTGGGGTAAGGGCTGATTTTGCAGCCCGATCAGATGCGGAATAAGCCCACGTCTCGGAAACTTTTATCCGGTGGGTCGGATAAGCGGCGCCTCGACCGCTATATGAGGGGGACGGAGGGGTCGATGCGGTACCAATACCGCACCCCTCCGCCGCACCCAGCACCCCTCCGTCGCGACCCAGCACCATCTCCAGCGAGCAATCCGCGCCGCATCTCTCCTCCTCTCCACTTCTCACCTGTAGATCCATGGCCGGCTCGAGCCTGCGCAGCTCCGGCGGGCACGGAGGAGGCCGGGAACCGTCGGAAGACGAGGCGGCGAGGAGGGCGGCGGAGAAGGCGGCGCGAGCCGCGGCGAACCGCTCGAGGGGCGCCAAACTACGCGGCTCGTACAAGGACCGCCGGTGAGCGGGGCTCATGACGCCGCGGACGCCGCGGAGGGACGACGCGGAGGTGGGGAGCTCGAGTGGCAGCCGAAGGAGGAAGCGGCAGGAGCCGGAGGTCGAGCCAGAGGAGGAATTCGTCGAGGACCCCATTCCGGCGGGGCACATCCGCGTGACCCCCGAGGGCCGGCGGGGCTCCGCCTTCGTCCGCTTCGACCGCTTCCAGGAGGTTCTCCTGCCGGCTTACGGGCGTTTCCGTCGAGGAGCGCCTGACGGCGGCGTTGGAGGCCCGAGCTCCGAGTGCCGAGGAACGCCTGATGGCGGCGGTCGACGAGCACGAGTTGGCGGTGGCGCTACGCGACATCGCCGAGGAGGAGGAGCTCGACCTCGAGCCGTAGGTCGACGTCGACGCCGACGTGCCTCCGCGGAGATCGGCGACGCCTCCGGAGAAGATCGCCGCCGTAAAAGCTCACCCTAGATCTAGGGTTTTAATTTCTGTTTTAAATCTAGTTTAATTTCAGTTGTATCGAACTTAATTTCAGTTCTATCCTAGTGTTGAACAAATTTGCTTCGCTAAATTCTCGCGCGAACTTGCAATTTGCTTTGAATATCCAGTAAACTTTTGTTGTATCTGTTCTGCCCCGCGTCGTTCGGTATTGGAAAAGAATTTTCCAGTCAACCGGATATGCGATATCCGGTATCAAGATATAGGGTATCTGCTAGAGTTGCTCTTACGTAGTGAGAGCATATGCTTCTATGACCAAAAGACATTTCCGTTTTTGTGTAACAAGAATTCAACCCTTTACCACAGATGTTTGTAAATTTACGATGCAGTTTACTTACAAAACCTTTTGTGTCGGATTTACCTTTTCTAACAAATTCTTCCGGGCCAAGACACCACCCCGAGCACCGGCACACCGGGGGCTGGTACAGAACTACAACTCTGGTACAACAAGGCCAGGAGAACGAATAGAGACTCCCAGTTCTAGTGTCCTCTCTATTTTTCTAAAAAAAAATCATATTTAGAAGTTTAAAAATCTTGCATCTCGTCAATATGTATCACACAAGCATATCTCAATTTGAAATATTTTATATGCTAAGGTACACAAAAATAACAAATGTGTGGATCACAATGTACACACTTTTAAATCTCTAAAATATACAAGATTTTATCATCTTTGTGTAACTTAAAATATTTTTTTTTCAAATGTAGATTTTACACGTTTGTGAGATACATCATTAACAACATGACAGATTTGTTTCAGATCTTTCTAAAACTTATAAATTGATTTTTCACTTTTTTTTAATAGAGCGAGCACTGAAGTTCGGGAGCCAAAATGACTTTCCGCTGGAGAACAAATAACTTAACATCAGAAACTGAGAGTGATCTTTCCCTACCGTAGAAAGGCTACAACGTGAGACGGACGGGCGCTCTGACAGGGGGCTCGGTCTCGTTCTCAGACAACAATGCACTTTCAGGACTACATAAATAGCTTCCTTACTCGAACATTTTCGCGCAACTTATATACTTCCTCCGTCCAAAAATAACTGTCTTAGATTTGTCAAAAAGTGAATGTATCTAGATATGAAACATGTATAGATACATCCACTTTTGTACAAACTAGCTTGGTGGCCCTCGCAAATGCGAGGGCATCATCTATAGTTGGTTGAAAGTGTTCAAGAAATAAAAATACTTTTATTAATATCACATTATTTTTCATAATGGGACAATAAAATAATTCTACAACTATGGTTCAAAGCATTTTTGTTTGGTAAGCAAAACATCATGTATGTGAGTAAAATCTATGACAACACGATACTTTTGCGCAAATCATTATCATGCCGTATGTTGAACCACCCTTGTAAGTGATAATGGATTTGTAAAATGAACTAAAGTTTTTACATGATGTTAGGTCGGTACGCGAAATTACCTATATATGATAATTTTTTTGTTGAATTAACCTAAACGGTCTATCCTTCTTATGGGTATGTCACATTAAATAGTGAGAATTATATTGTTCCAATATTTCTTGTTCTTATTTACTAACTCCATCTTATAATGTGCAACGTTTTAGAAATATGAATCATGGTGAAACTTTCGCCACTATTTTTACATGAATATACTTTTATAAAGGTAAATTATTTTCTTAGGCATATTCCTTGACATATCTATACATCAATATTCAAAAATAGAGAAGTACGCCTCTAAATTTTCTAGACTATTAACATGTCTCGAGCTTCATCAATGGCTCTACACACCCGGTCACATGTACTTTTTTTGTCTAATGCAAAATTACTACGCACGTTGGATTGCATAGTTCAAGACTCTTAATTAGTCGTCATTTTTTACTGTGTAATTGTAATGACATGTGCTCTTATGTTGATTTTGCTACATATGAGTGATAGACTCATACAATAGTTCAAATATGTCTACCATACAAATCAAGAAATATCCGTATAAACAATTCATAAGAATTCAGTGCATGTTTTTTTTAGGTCCTCAGATTAAAAATAGTATTGACACACCATCTGGATTATAAATATGAAACATATCAACGGGGAATTTGTGGTGACTTAGCCATTTATGTATCATTAAGCCAAAATGTTTTATGGTGAGAGGGATGCTCTCGTCTAATGTTGTATCTTCATCAACTTTTTGAATGTTTGATGCTGTGTATCTCATTAGGTCGGTATATTCCTTTAGTGCAGGGACATTTCTTATCCTCACAACAATAAGTGGTTACTTAGCCCTATGTGTATTATTAAGCCGGTGTGAGAGGCGTTCCCGTCGACAATGCGACTAACATTCTGATTTTATAAATATTAAAATTCTATGATTCCGAACTCCCCCGCGTTTTCTGAGAGCGTTAATACTCAATTATAGAAACAATACATGTACGTAGTGCAATTAATGTTGTGACTTCGTTACTTCTAAAATTCAACTACTCCAAATTTATGCAGGCATTTTGTGATTTTGGGAGTGTGTTTGCCTGGAAGTCGAGTACATTTTTCATTTATCTGTACTCAATCACAGAAGCAATGTACTCCATCTGAATGAAGGGTAAATACAATAATCATGTGTGCGTTTAATCAAGATCAAACTTTATTAAATTTTACCAAATGTGTAGGAAAATGTTCGACATTTTAAATATAAAATCATTACTATTACAATCATCATAAAATTTATATCCAAGGTATGTTATATTTTATTTCATTGTGATTAAATATTCTGGTTAGTGGATTCTTCTCATTTAAACGCATAGTATATGTGTTGGTACTTCCACATTAACCCAATGTTAGATACCAATAATGTATTGGTATCTCATTTCTGTCTAAATTTAGATCCAAATAAAGTCACCTCTTACACCTGATCTCTTTTTGGCTGACGCCAAGTATGACATTATGAATGTTGTTTTTTAATACATCTTTAATCAAACTTTACAACATTTTACTTGAACTGAACTCAGAATGCATGGTATATAAACTGAAACTATGTACTGATGAGTTAAATTTCCTAAGTTGTCCATATCCTAGAAGCTCCACCACGTTCAAGCGTACATACTTTTTTTAGCGGACTGAGATATTCTTATAGTCCTAGGAACGTACAATTCAAAAAGACAAATAGTCCTAGGGGCGTACGTGTTGGATGCTGATCCTTAATTACCGGCCGGAGTCCACATCTGTGACGTGATATTCTCAACATTAAATCGTACGTGTCAAACATGGTAGCTACATGGTTTTTTACGCGACTGGCTTTTAAACGCACGCAGCTATTGCTGGTCCGAGATAACGTGACGGTCACATAAATTGTATCAAACAAATATGTTACGTGATTACTATTTTTTCATGAAATCTTAGCCACATATTTTAGATCTAACAACCAAAATTAATTTAGATGATGTGGATCAACCTCGTGCCTCGAAAACTAACTCATTTTGCTTTTAGTATATAATAGATTTGAGACACTTATTTTGGGACGGAGGGAGTAGTCCAAATTCCATGGTCCAAAAGGAGCCAGGTTTCATAGCGTTGTATGTGAAATTCCTATAAAATTCATGTACATTAACGCATTCCAAACGAACTAAAACTTTTGTCAATTTATTGGATGCAATTTCGAGATCTGCTGCACAGACGGTTTTCCTAGAGTAGTGCCAAGTTCCCTTTCCACAAAATAATTTAAGCACGGAGAAGGCATAAGACTAAGTAATAGGAGAATATGCAAAAGCTTGAAATTTCACAAGACTCAAACATAAACAAATTGCAAATAAAATATTTCTTCCGTCCCATCAAAATAAGAAGCAAACATCACCTCTCCGCTGAGACATCAGCCATACAACACACCAACAAATCCGAAATACAATTAATTCATAGTTTTGGTATACTAGAAATAATAACCCAGTAGGACACAACTTCAAATCCAAGCAAGCATGCGTTAGCAGAACCATTATTCCGACACAGCATCCGCGTTCAGCAACACCTTGACCACATCATAAGGAACGTCTTCTTTGTCTCTCTCCCCCTGCCTGAGGATGTCCATGAAGCTCGTGAGGGTGTAAAAGTCGAGGAAGTCCTCGTCTTCGACGATCTCCGGCCCGAGGCTGTTCATGAAGTTGAGGAGAGCCGCAAAGTCGGGATGATCCTGGAGCTGGAAGTGTCTCGCGACCTCGGACCAGCACCCTGTGTCGTGCACCATCTCCGGGACGGTGGCCAAGTCCGGCGCTTGGAGGTTCAGAACGCCGTCGTAGGGGTTGTTTCTCTCGTCGTCCGACGAGAAACAAGCACCACCACTCAAGTCAGGGATTGTCTGCACCAAAATGATAATTGTTGTTGAAAATTATATGTGAAGCATCAGCAGTGCTACGGAGATTCAGAAATGCATAGTGAATTGTCTTACCTCGCCGAGAACGGGGTTAGAGCCCTCAGAAGATTGTGGTCCCTGACCATGCAATATTATTACATTTCCAAGATCTGTAAATCCATCAGGAGCCCCTGTAGTAAAGAAAAAAAAAGTGAACAAAGAGACCAAACAAATATTCAAGTGAACTGGGACAAAAAGTTCACCACAGATAACTGAAATCCTTTAAGCAAGAAAAATAAACTAAATCTAGAAAGATCTGTTGAATCCCTTTAAACCCAACCCATGTTTAAGTTCTCTACCGAAGACATAAAAGCCCATTCATGTCGATCATCAGTAGTATTGTCTTGTGTACGCGCCCAGGTGTGTACCTTACTCCGACAAATCTATGCATTATCTAGAACGGCGAAATTTAGAGGAATGTTTAACTTCTTTTTGCTCTATGAGGGTCATCCTCCTTGACGGAAAAAGATCACTGGTACAAACAGTGTCGCGGGAAATGCAGCCAAAGAACACTGGGCATTGGCTAAAGGCATAGTTTATATTAACACCAGCACAAAACAATGTTTACACACCGAACACTCATATAATTTTAGGGCGTTTCAAAAATCAAAATCATGCAATGAAATGGGAAAAACCTCAAGAACCGGAGAATTGTTCTGGGAGAATTTTGATGATAACCTCATTGTACTAAATTGGCAAAAATGATCTTAATGAAATGAAGACGGTACAATTTTGCATGCACAGATTTTATTCGAAGACATGGCCGAAGGAATATTTCAGCCGCCGGGTTAGTACAACAACTACTAAGCTTTTTGAACCAAGCAAGTTGGGATAGGCCAAATATAAAACCCAATAGAAATATAGAAACCAAAAACGTGAAAGAGAGAGAAAAAGTAACAAAGTACGAGTAAGCTACTATTCCAGCACATGGATTGCTGATTTCCAGCTATCAGGAGCAAAATCTCTAGGTACATCCCGATCCTTCAAGCCCCTTTTTACCGCCTGCTCCGTGTCAAGTCGCCCTCTTCCCCTCGTGTTTCCTCCGTTAGGATTCGCTGACTTTGGAAACCATGACGTTGAGGTCATTGACATGTGGGTCCCACCTAGCACGGACCCACATGTCGGTGACCCAAAGTCACCTGACTTTGGGACTCATAAAGTCAGCGAATCCGCGCCTGTGTTTCCTACCCTTCAGAATCCCACTATTAACTGGTGCTTTTGAGGGCCTCTATCCCTAACTACCTTAGTCGGAGTTGGAGGAGCTTCCAGTCGGTGTCACCCCTACCCTATCACATATTACCTCCTTCCTAATTCGAACCTTTCTTGTATGGCCACACATCCACGTAACACGCGCATATCTCTTACACTTATTTGTTGGATCTGTTGTCTAGTAGCGGGCTAACACTCTACTCCATATAGCATTGCAAGTATGATTGGCATCCTATAGGACTTACCTTTTACTTTTATGTGGCGTTGTCACATAGGATGTCAAATGCTTGTCATCAATTCATCCGTGCCTTGATCTTGTGGCAAACATCCTCGTCCATATCACCATTACTTTACAGCATTGATCCCAAGCATCTTAATGTGTCCCTCTTAGGTGCTATGTATCCTTCTAAACTAAGGGCCTTTTTGGATTGAAGGATTTTCATAGGAATATTGGAGGATTCCAATCCATAGGATTTTTTCCTAAGGAATCCCTTTGGATCAAAGGAATGACACCTCCAAAATTCCTATGGATTGCATTCCTACACCCCAATCCCATAGGAATTTCAACATCCACTCTAACCTCTTTTTTACACTCATTCGCGTAGGATCGAGACACTTTTCCTGTGTTTTTCCTGTGTTCCATTCAAATGACCTTTACTACAGTTTTCCTCTGTTTTGTAATCCTCTGTTTTGCACCTGCAATCCTACCAAATTCCCATGTTTTTAAAATTCCTCTGTTTTCTAACCCTCTGATCCAAATAAGCCCTAATATTTCTCTCTTCGCTCTCAACGACACTAAAGTCACACCTCATATACTTAGTTTTGGTCCTACTAACTCCAAACCTCTTGGATTCCAAAGTCTACCTCCATAGCTCTAATTTCCTATTGATGCCTACCTGTGTTTCAGTTACTAGCACCACACCATCAGCAAAGAGCATATACCAAGGAATGTCTCCTGGTGTATCCTTCGTGACCTCATCCATCATTAAGGAAAAAATGTATTGGGGTATGTTGTAAATATTATAGTAGGACATGAATCTTTTCTAAGGTTACAAAAACTGGTATATAAACTAAATCATGAGAAAGACCCTAACATTTCACAAGACTGCAACGTTCACCGGGTTTGCACAGTATTAAGTGAAAGTGACAAATATTTGTCCCCTTTCTTCTTCTTTTCGCCCTCAAGAGTTAGTACTAAACATCCAATGGCCATGATTCTCATGCCAATTAACACCTCTTTGTCACCTTAGTTGTCGCTTTTGTCGGTGCCATGACCAACCATCAGAAGACCATTTTGCACCAGCACCTGAGTCATCGCCCACCTGACGCACAACACGACCACTAACTCTGCCAATGGAACACATGCACTAGAGCAGTTATGCTCCCTGTGTCTGTTCTATCGCTAGTTTCATCCATTTGTCACCCCATGTTTTCACCAAGCCATCATCCACCCTTACTAGCCGCTAGAATGCATTGTGCCACAGTTTAGCCACACTGGTCTTTGCAAACACCCGTTAACTAGATCCTGCCACTATAGACCTTCCTAGCCACTACCTGAAACACCCATCACCACCACAGGCACCATTGACCTTGCCGGCCATTTAACTAGTCATTAAGTATGAGGACAAACCTTACTGGATACTTGATTGACAAAGTACCAGAGAAAGCAAAACAGTTGAATGGCTACAAAGCTAAAAGTTCCAATTTGAGAAGGCTCAAAAGGTAATTGAGTCTCCTATCAACTTTAGAGGAGATATACATTCTTATATTGCACAAAGGAAGTGTCAAATTTGAAGTTGCACGGCTATATATGGTAATTCTAGCAACTGCGATTTATCATCGATATTTACAATAAACTCGTTTTCTTACCAAAACAAGGACGAAAAACTATAGTGCACGATAAAAGATAAGTCGTCAATATCAAAAATAGCAAAATCAAACTAATATATTCATTTTATCAAGTCGAGGATGATCGTCCAATACATCCTAGCTAAAACCCATCAAAGCATCCACAAATAGACCTATGGAGATACATTCTGATAGAGCATCCTCACCTTGAGACATGGATAAAGCAACCGGCTCCAATCCCTCGTAGCTCATGAAGCTCACAATTACATCTTTTGAGGAAATCGACGATAGAGTTGTCGTTGCATAATTGAAGCACCGAAAAGATGGAGGAAGGCACAAGTGTGGGTTAGGTAGTATTTTGAAGAGTCCAAAGGGGCGAATATATAGTACATGATGCAATGCGAACACAACGCATAATCGTGCGTACACATACAAATATACTAATTTAAGAAGGTTCAAAAGGTAATTCGAGTCAACCTGAGAGGAGATATACATTTTTTTACATTGCACGACTATTTATGGTAATCCTAGCAACTGCGATTTTATCCGCAGTATTTACAATAAACTAGTTTTCTAACAAAACAAGGACGAAAAACTATAGTGCATGATAAAACATAAGTCATCAATATCAAAAGCAACAAAATCAAACTAGTATATTCGTTTTATCAAGTCGAAGATGATCGCCATTACAGCCTCGCTAAAACCCCTTCAAATCATCCACGAATATACCTATATAAATACATTTTATAGAGTATCCTCACCTTGAGACATGGATAAAGCCACAGGCTCCAACCCCTCATAGCTCATGAAGCTCACAAATATGTCTTTTGAGGAAATCAACGATAGAGTTGTCGTCGCATAATTGAAGCACCAAATGGATGGAGGAGGACACAAGTGTGGGTTAGGTTGAAGAGTCCAAAGGGGCGAATATATAATATAGGATGCAATGCGAACACAACATATAATTTTTTGTAAACATAAAATATAATATAAAATGCACGAGCACAAACACAAATAGAGACGCTACAAAAAACTGGAAGGCATTTAATACCTCTAAAAAAGACTTTCCATGTATGCAATGACATTGTAGTAGAAAAGGTATAGAACAAAGATAAAAAAAACTTCCAAAAGCCAAGTCTTGATGGCGCCATCGTAGCATGACATCATTGAAAAATGATCAAGTCGTTACGAAGAAATAGAGATAGAAGACTTACCTCACATGACACCCAGTGAGGTGCCAGTGCCAAGGTAGTCGAAATTAGGATTCTAGATCGGATCGACACCTATCTAGCAAGATCGCAAATCGTAAGATCATAACTAGTAGAATGCAAAATCGTGGATTGTGCTCCATGGAGGAGTAGAATCCATCCAGTCAATTTTGATCGTAAAGTCGTAGAATCATATGATAGAATCAGATTCTGACTACCTTTGAAATAGAAGCATGGTGACATTATAAACTTTGGACAATAGAATAATCTGAGGAGGAGTGTGGCAACACCTTAAATGACTTTAACGATCGACAATGTACCAAATAAGAGCGGTGTCATGACCATGCAGATCTAAGAGAATATGAGCCATGTTCTATAAAAAAGAATGAACCATGGTCAGCGAAGAGATCAGATAACTGATAAGAAATTTATGGACACACGATGTTGATGAACATGAGAGCGCTACCGGTAAACACATATGGACTGAGAAATAAACAAAGTGCGTTTCAAAGTTTGATGATTAAAAATGCAAGCAAGATCATATGAAAAACTTGCCTTAACTTGCTCCATTTTTCGTTTGGCTTTGAAACACACTTGGTTTTATCAATATTTGAAACAGACTTTGTTTATTTATCGGTCTATATGCAATGATAACTTATTTTCTCTTGTTCATCTATATTGTGTGTGTTGAGAAACCCCTTATCAGGTACCTGATTGCTTGGTTGACCATGATCCATCCTCTTGGATAGTTGGCCCACATTCTCCCTATTCACATAGTCAATCCACCTCTTCTATTCAAGTCATCACAATTCTTCAGAATTATTTAAGGTGCTACCATGCTCTTTCTCGGAGAATGTCATATTCTCAAGTTTATAGTGCCACTCCATTTCTAATGCGTCAACACTCACTAGTAAAATGGCAGCAACAAATGTGAAAGGTGCCCAAAGTTATCCATGTTACACACAAAGAGAGAAACAACATAAAAATCTTCTCACCTAAATGAATCGGTCTCGCAAGATAAGGAGGGCCAAAAGGACTCTGTAATAGGAGGCGACGAAGTGTACAAAACAAGACATACATGGTGTGTATAAATAGAAGACTTGGAACAAAATCTTTTGTAGAGATATGAATGTCTTCGATGCATTAAATGCAAAAGAGAAAATCTTGCCTAAATAAATAATCATACTAATGTGAAGTGATATGATAATTAATACACGTACTAAATGACTAGTAAATCTCTAGAGAAGATTTTGTCTGTTCATATCGATTTTCTCTATCGAATTTAATGCATTAAAGCAATTCATATCTCTAGAGAAGATTTTGTTGTGAGTCTTCTATTTATAGACACCATCTATGTCTTGTTTTGTACACTCTTTCTCCGCCTATGATATAGCCTTTTGGTCCTCCTTTTCTCGCAAGACAGATTCATCCAGGTGAGAAGATTTATGTTGTTTCTCTCTTTGTGTGTAACATGGATAACTTTGGGACCTTTCACTTTTGTGATACACACAAAAAAGTGGATGCGGAGAACAAGAACACCCCAGCTTCTTTATCGATTCAGTTTGGTACAGTAGACTTGTGGCTTTGTACACTTATTCATTGGCTTCAAAATCTGCGCCTAGCAGGCTTTGGTCTAACATGGCTGAGGAAGATGAAGCGGAGGAAGCTCGGCTGAATCGTACTGCTCCTCCTTCCGTCACAGCAGGCTCATGTGGCAGAGAAATAAAGCCGGAAGGGTTGGCGACTTCTCCTGCCGCGCCAGGGCTCCTTGAGGCATTTGCTGTCGTGGCAGACAACAAGGTGCCTAGGTTACTACCGCTAGGCAACATCTTCTGGTCCTTGATGCCGAATAGCTCGAGGTTCCTAATACCTCGTGGCAGCTCACAGTGACAGCAGGTACGTCCACGGTTGGTTTGGTGGCTCATGAGATACCGAAGGAGTCTACTGCTTCCTTGCCTGTTTCTCAGAGTGGGGGCGAGGGTTTGATCGTTCCACAATGCTCCCCAAGTGTTCTAGGAGGGGGTGTTGGGTTGAGCCTGGTATCGTCGTCATCTTCTAAGAGAGGCACAGGGATGTTCCTTGATGGAAGGTACTCGCTCGTGGATATTGTTGCCAATGGTGGCTTTTCCACGCCGGAGGCTTCGGGTATGCGATCAAGGGACCGTATCTGAGCTCAGAGCAACGCTGATGCTACACAATTGGAGATGGCTCAGTCTCACGCACATGCACGGGATCCTTCGTATGATTACCCCTCCTAAATTGAGTATTGCTTCCATTCCTAATGATGTGGTAGTTGCAAGAGCTGCTAAGATGGGGGTCTCTTTGGGTAAATCGGCTAAGAGAAGTTTCAAAGTCAATTGATTCAATAAAAGATGTAGATTTGTAATGCGCTTTAATCACTCTGAAAAAGAAGACTGGCAAGGAATATTGAAGTTCATTCTTAACAAAATCTCATTTTACAAAGAGCTTTAACTCTTAGTGAGGATTTTGTGGAGGAAGAGCAACAAGACTGATTAGATCTTATGGATTTAATAACTCCTGGTCCAGAAGCAAAAGGAGTATATAAGAAAAAGAATTTGGAGTGTGCATGTTAGAAGGAGTATCAGAATTAAAAAGAAGCCTTGATTTTCAAATGAGAGGTAGATTTTGGAACAGTGGAGGTTTTGGGGATTCTGCAAACACTTGCTCATTCACGAATTTGTTTGTAAACACAAGTTGGATTATATAGCTATTTAGAAACTGGACGTGACAATTTCACGGCTCATTTTTTACAATCACTTGCGGTGGCAACGACTTTGTTTGGTATTGGCTACCACATATTGTACGATCAGGTGGCATGCTAGTTTTGTTTTAATAATGTGACTTTAACAATTAAGGATGTGGTTTCGGGAGATCCGTGTGTTAGGTTCCACATTGTTTAAAAAGCGGATGGTTTCGAATGGTCTTTGATACCGGTCTATGGTGAGGCTAAAGATGCACAAAAACCAGATTTCCTGTTAGAACTAGTACGCATATGTGAGTCCACCTCCCTTCTATGTTGGTCGAAGGGAATTTAATATCATTCACAGATGAGAAGACAAAAACAATGACAATTTTAACCCAAGATGACCATTTATCTTTAATGCCATCATTGAGAGTCTTGATCGGAAAGAACATATTTGGCAAATAGGCGTGAATGTCCTACTTACGAGAAACTAGACAAAGTTCTAGGTAACGTTGAGTGGGAGCAAAAGTTTCCGTTGGTGTCGGTACGAGCTTTAACTCGTTCTGGCTCAGATCATACCCTGTTGCTGGTTTATTCGGGTGAAAAAGCTCACCTGGGAAATGTAGCATGTTTTTATTTTGAATTTTCCTAGTTGCGTCAAGAAGGCTTGTGAGATTTAATTGCAAGAGATGGGCTATTGTCAACGAAGGTCAGACTCTGAGAGGTATGGCATAACAAGATCAACCACCTTTGTAGTTTTCTTCGTGGTTGGGCAAGAGAAAATATTTCGGTTTCTAAAAAAGAGAGGGATAGTCTTCTTAGAGTAACTGATAATCTAGATATCAAGGTTGAGACCACGCCTCTAGATAATTGAGAGAGAGAGAGAGAGATGTTGGGGGATGCTAATGACAAAATTGCTAAATTATGCTGGGACGAAGAGTGAAAGTGGGCTCAATGTTCCAAAGTAAAGCATATCTGAGAAGGTGGTAACAACACAAAATATTTACACTTAATTGCTATTGGCAAAAAATAGACGAAAAAGATTTTCCAGTTAGAACAAAGTGAGGGTACCCTTATTGGGCAAGAGAACTTAAAAGTGTACATTTCCGAATATTACAAGAGATTATTGGGCCGGCTGAGCAAAATCATTTTTCTTAGAGGAGAATTTGAATGATGACATTCCTTAGCTGTCCACGGAAGAAGATAGTATTCTTACTTCTTACTTCACATAGAAGGAAGTATATGATGCTATCTCGGAGATGGAAAAACAAAGCACCAGCCCCAGATGGTTTTCCTGCTGAGTTTTATCAAAAACAATTGGGACATAGTTAAAGAGGATATGATGGCCATGTTCCTCAGCTTCCAACAACGGAAGTTACCTCTATTTCATTTAAACTTTGACACCATCATACTTTTACCAAAAAAGGACAATGCGACTCAAATTGAACAATACAAGCCGATTTTCCTTCTTAATGTAAGCTTTAAACTCTTCTCAAAAGTTGGTACCAACCGAATCACAGGGATTGCGGATAAGGTTATTAGACCAACACAGACAACCTTTATGCCTGGAAGACATATTCTTGAGGGAGTTCTAATTTTGCAGACTATCCAACATACTGCTCAAAATTGATTTTGAAAAAGCTTTTGTTAAAGTTATATGGCCTTTCTTGCAACTAGTCGTGTAAATGAAGGATTTTGGTAATAAATGGTGTACCTGGGTGCACGACTTTGTTACCCGTGGTAGCGTGGGTATTAAAGTCAATGAGGATATTGGTCATTACTTTCAGACAAGAAAAGGACTGTGACCAAGAGGTCCACTTTCCCCTATCTTTTTTAATATTGTAGCAGATATATTGGCCGTCCTTATTGCACGGGCTATGGAAGACGGTCAAGTGGTAAGATTAATCCCTCGTCTGGTTGAGGGTGGTATTTCCATACTGCAATATGCTGACGATACAATTTTATTTTTGAAACAAGATCTAGAGAAAGCGCTAAACATGAAACTGATCCTTTGTATCTTTAAACATTATCAGGTCTTACAATTAATTTTCATAAGAGTGAGATTTTTTGTTTTGGACGTGCCAAAGATGCAGAGAGCCAATACAGAGATCCTTTTGGGTGTGTGGTAGGAACCCTCTGTTTTAGATATTTGGGAATTGCTATACATTTCCGCAAGCTAAGAAACGGCAAATGGAAGTCCATTTAGGATGGTATCGAGAAGAAGTTAGCTTGTTGGCTAGGCAAGATGCTTTCTTATGGCGATCGCCTTGTCCTTTTCAATGCGGTTTTGACCAGCTTACCCATGTTTATGCTTTCTTTCCTTGAACTACCTACAGGGGTGTGTAAGAGGTTAGATTTCTTTAGATAAAGATTCTTGGCAAAGCGATGGTCATAAGAAAAAAATATAGGCTCACTAAGTGGAACATTATTGGTCGACCAAGAGAGCAAGGAGGCTTAGGGCTGATGCATGTAAAATGCATACATGAACTTTGCATTATTTTTATTTATATTCTAGTCATATTTGCATCATATAAGGGTTATATCACTGTTTTATAATGACTAGCTAAATGCCCGTGCGTTGCTACGGGTTAGAAGTTTTTCCGTCGCACATGTAAACATCAGAGCATCTCCAATAGGTGATGTAAAATAGCAGCCAAAAAACAGGGTGATGTAAAATATACATCACCAAAAACGTGATTTTTACATCACCGAAAGTGTCAAACTTCCAACAGGTGATGTATTTTAGGACACGAGATTCCCAGCAGGTGATGCATTTTAATCACTAAAATAACTTAAACTTCTTCTTATCCGTTGATCTCGATACTTCGATCTGAAGATGCCAAGTAGAGTTACCCATGGCGTGTAGCATTAGCTCGTGGAGACGCCTTCCATCTCCATCTTTCATTCTAATCTTCAACGTACTAACATATTACAATCATCCAAGAGGTTCAATTATAGGACAACTGTGGTTCAAATGTTCCAAATACATTGTAGGGTCTCATCGTACAAAAAGGACATCACCATGCAACCGTCAGGGCTCTGCAAAACTACCAAAACACATGGGTATATTACAACACAAGTTGAAATGTAGACAAAAAAATTAAAACAAGTTCTTACAACAGAATTGACAGCAAACTACATGTATACTGTAACTTCAACAAAGAAAGTCGAAAGCACGCATGCATAGATGTACATAGAAGCTAAGTGTGGTTTCACAACCAAATTTTCCTATCTGTACATACGGCTTCTATTTGGGATCAAAAGACTAAATCAAACAGATCGGTGACTTTGCAGCTTAAAGCATAAATTTTTTCAAGAAGTGAATATAATACTCGAGAACATGCCATCTATTTAGAATCAACCAACAAGCAGCAAAATATAAGTGTCGTTTATTTAGTCTCTCGCAGTGAGCTGCAATACATATAAGAGGGTCACTGCATTGTCAGCTTTATCAATCATTCAACTTAGAATTCTATGTAACGATACTCAAAGGAGTTTTCTGCTATACATATGAGTATTTGAGTAAAAAGTAATAACAGTAAAAAAACATTTGGCAGCTATGATGACTGAACCATACAAAATAATGCACACATATACCCTGCAATTATCCTTCTAAAAACAACAACGGTTGTGCTTGGTGATTGGCTAAGAGGACAACGAGCTCCACCACGATTGCCTGCAGGGAGAATAGACTCTGATGTACCTGTGACGCTGGTGGACGACGCCTCGCTCCCCCTCGCTGTCACCTTGCTCGGCGTCCAGAGTGGCAGAGGGATGCCAGATCCTGCGGCGGCAAGCCCAGGAGAGGCTTGATCTTCCTCATCTCCATCCTATCTCCCTCTACTCATCCTCCAATAGCTTCTCGCCGACACCTGCAATGTTTACAACATTAATAGCTATGAGTTGCATGTACACACTATGTATGTTGTAGTTCATAACTGAACAAATTAAGAAAATGTGGGATCTAGAAAGGAACGAACATCCCATCAAGTACACACATTTCAGATGATACAAAGATTATACAACATAAAGGATAGATGAAAATCAAATAGTCTTATGACTCCATTTTATTTCGGCTCTGAACAAAGAGTGAAAGGACCCTGTTTATTCTACATTACAGGTACAGCTGATTCCTACAGGTATCTTAGCTCAGCTGGTTCCTACATTACATCATGCTGCCTCTTAGGCCGTCACCCACCGGCGTCGACACAGTCATGGCTCGTCCAGCCACCGGAGAGGGGAGCCCCTCTCCGTCGCCTTGTGGGTGCAACACTGAAATTACCCGACATGGACGTCCTCGCGATCATGCGCTAACCATACTACAAACAACGTCAATCTGACAACTAAAACGCAAGACAAGCTACAAGGTAAAGCCTCAAATCTGACAATACTGCAACAGGCTACAAGGTAGAGCCTCAAATCACTCTTTGACAAAATGAAGTCAAGGTACCAGTTCTAAACGGAAAGAGCAATCAGCATTCCTTGGTACTACATCTACCACGAGAAGCAAATGACCTTCCGTCTCAGCCTGAATTTGAAGGAAATATCAAATGGAGCATAACACATAATTCATGCCAGAGAGTAATTCTCTACTGCATAATTTCCAGCGTAACCTCAGCTGTTCAATTCAATCAAGGGCTAGAGCTCCAGGAGTGGTCACTTCATCAACAGATGTTGATCCGTTGCAGCTGACATGATCAAACCAGTGGCCATCAAGCACGTAACAATGAGGAAATGCAGACAAGAAACACGACATAACTGTACCGAACAAATAGACAAGATACAAACCAGTGGCCATCAAGCACGTAACATTTGGATTCTGCTAATATCCTCAATATGCATGTCGTGATTGCAAAAAATATTTCTGAAAAATAAACTGTGATGTAGAGCTTGAATTTGCAGCGTGGTTTAGAACATCATTTTCAGTCAAAGCAAGCAGCCCGAATGAATATTTGTTCCCTGGATATACATGTTAACACCAAACGACAGATACTTCATTATCAGGAGATAATTACTATATATGTGTCATTATTAAAATATGATACATTGCAAAGTCACCAACTCACTATTTCTGCTGCCAACAACTGCTTTCAGATCGAAAAGAAAGAAGTGTCTGCTGAGATTGAATTATCTTCAGATTTCTGCATGCCATTTGCATATTTTAATGCTTTTACTATGTATGCCATCAGCATTTCCATACAGGATACACTTATGTTGATTATACCCAACTATCCTCTTTTAGAATTTTTTCCAAATGAATTGATGGGAATATTTCTAGTCTGCTATCGTTCTACCCTGAAAGATCTCAAACCAAAGCCCGAATCAAACAAGTAACCGTATGTTAATGGAAATTTCCCTGCCTTAATCGGTACCTCTTCCCAACGCTGCAGCCTCCGCTGCCGGATATGACGCCTTCATGCCCCCGCCTGACGCAATTTATCTTTGATGACTTAGTAGCTATACAAGTTTGTTAGTTGAGCTCTGTGCTTCTTTGGTTGTTCATAACAGTATCGGCAGCTGCCTGTAATCCTGATTTCACGTAGCTTGAGACCCTCGTGAAAGTTTAATTGATGTTAATAGACCTTTACAATATACGGCTATAATCAAACATTTATAAACTCTACTGTAACCTACCAAAAATTACTCCAGAAACCATTAGGCAATGTGACAAACTTGCAAAACAGATAAGAACTCACATCGTCCTCTTCCCTAACAAGGTATTGCTGCAGCCGCTGGGCAGATGCATCCCCATCCTTGAACAGACCCGGTGCAGTGTTAGCCACCACAACCTCAACATCTTTCCTCGGCAGCAACCTGCAGTCAAATCCAACTAATCAGCAACGCGGAAAACCCAGTCGGCCAGATGGTCAATTGATTCACTTAAATCTGAGAAGGTCCGGCCAGTTGCACACGAAGACAAGGCAGGAGGACACAGAGGACTCCGCCTCGGTCGACAGGCTGAAGCCGGAGGCGACGGCGATCTCGTTGGCGCTGGAGCGGTCGCGGACTGGCGGCCAAAGAGGCCGATGGGGTTGGGCTCCTGCTTGTGGACGTGAGCCTGTAAGCGGCAGGGAGAGGCGATGGAGTAGGGGAGAGAGCGTGGCGGCGCTAGAGATCGAGGACGGCGGCGGCGGACCGGTGGCTGTCTAGATGGGAAGGCGAGCTGAGATAGACGTGGGCATGGCCCATGTGCGCGTGAGGAAGCGACGCGAGCGACGAAGGATGTTGGACGAGAGGGGATGTGCTATTAACGCGATGCAGGGGAGCGATCGAGGTGCGGGAGGAAGATAGCGGACGGGGATTTCTGACTGTGGAGATCCAAGACGCGGCGGCGCTCGGAGCTTCGGAGGCCTGGGCGCACGTGCTACAGAGAGAGGGTCGCGCGGCGGGTTGCGTGGGTTCCTGTGACGCGGTGACGAAGGATAGGAGCCGGGGACTGGGCGCGGGCGGCGCGGCGGCGTCGGGGACGGTAGAGAACGGGGCTGGGCGAGGCGACGTTGGGGGTTTCGTCGGCGACGGCGGAGGGTCGGGGGTAGGATCTTGCAAATGGAGGCGCTGATGGAGGAGGAAGTGGTCGTGGTCTCGTGGAGGGAGCGCACGGTCGACGGAGCAGTCTACCCGTGATTTTGTGGAGATAATTACGGGATAATAATTACGACCACAGGAGGAGGCTCGACGAAAAAGAAATCTGGGAGGCCGAAATTGATTTTTTTTAAAAGGAAAATGTGGGGAGAAAACTGGAGGCTGGACGAAGGAAAACTCTTCGCTTTTTAGATAGGAGAGATTTTGGGAATATTTGACATGTTTCCTATTTTTATGGAATTAACCCTGCGTAGGCGGAAAACCCTATTTCTTTCCTTTAATGTTTCAGGGACCCAAACGACGTCCAAATCACCTGCAAATTTACGAGCGTCAATATTTGGAAGGAAGAAGACTTGTGGGCGAAGGAAGCGAACAAACGGAGCCACGAGGGCCAAAAGGGGTGGGCCCACGCGGCCCCTGTACCTGGCCGCGTGCGACCCCTCCAATTGGGCCTCGGAGCTCCGCTGTCATCGATCTTTCCTCCACCGACTCCGTTTTGACCTAAAAACGGCTATAAAAATTATCCCCCGACGTTCTCTGGAAGGAGCGCCGCAGAAACACAGAAACACCGAAACAGAGACCTGGAGTTGCAGATTGGAGGGGGAAAACTCCGGCGGGGCGCTTCCGACGTGGTCTCCATCTTCTCCAACGACTTCTCCACCGTCTCCATGATGAAGAGGCAGTAGTCCACCTCTGGACTATGGGTTTGTGGAAGTAACTTATGTATCTCTCTCTCTCGAGCTTCACTAATTAGTACCGTATGAGCTGCCGAACATGATTACGGTCATCTATGTAATACCTTTGTGGTGGATCTTTTTATGAGTTAATATATGTTTGAGATTGCAATGGTTTTGTTTCAGTTATGAAACTAGATGCATATTATGTACCCCGTTCTTATTTACTTGTTATGATCAAGCATGTTTATGAGAGCGTGTGAGGGGGAACGTGTGCATTAGTTGGAGTAACGGGGGGTGGCTAGTGCAGTGAACGTGAGAGAAAGTTCTGCGATCCACTTGGGTGTTTTACCTTACTTTGTTGCCTCACTAGGGATAAAAAGAAATACCATGCTACCGGAGATGTGGGTGTGACCATTGCCACTTCCTCCATGACTAGATATAGCATGTTCTTATTTTAACTTCATGTCATGATACTTATTGCTATACTCTGAGTTATCTTAATTACTGAGGTGTTATGATTTAGTTCGCATCTTGGTGGAGTATAAGAGAGACTAATAACCAAAAGGTCTCTATGTTAGGACGTGATGCCCATATAATTATAACTTGTCATTAAACTGTTGTGTTGCAATCTCATATGTCAACTCTAGTGTTCCATTGTCTACCACTATATTAAAGAGAGAGTGCATTTGTGAAACCATGAACCCCGTCCATTTTTAATCATAAGAAACACCTTTCCAACAACTTTTACCACTTTTCCATTTTCTGTCATTATTAAATCCGAAAATACAAAAACACTTTTACATCTTGAATTCATCATATAAAACCCAAAAATATCATTTATCATTGCTACCACCATCCTTGCATATTTATTTACCACCATTGCATGTTTATTTCTTGTTTGCATTGCATATTATCTTGATATCATTCTCACACCTTGTGCTTGACAACCACTAGGTGAGGTTGAGGACCAAAACATTTACTTTGTTTTGTAGATAACCAAAAGAAGGATAGGAAAGATAAATCTTCACTACTGATTCCCCGAGAGTTCGATATTAAACCCTCGAGTCACCCTCGTGGGGAAAACACGTCTTCCACTTACTACACACTCTGCACTTGGAGTCTCAACCTAACCCATTTACTTTTCACGCAGGTAACTACGCGAAGCGCTCATCGAGGTTTTCTGGCGCCGTTGTGGAGTAACTACGTGAAGGGCCATCAAGACTGTTTTTTGGCGCCGTTGCCGGGAATCATTGCTGAAAGGTTTATCCAAGGATATCTCACCAAGTCAACTTCATCACCAACTTGTGCTAACACCTAAGCTTGGGGAGGTTGCACCTACGTGAGCATCATCTTATCCATCTTTACCTTCAAAGCAATTTATCTTGTTTTGTCATTGTCTTGCATATTTATTTTCAGTTTTGCATAAAAAATTAAAAAACACATAAAAACTTGCAATCATGGTTCTGGGAAACAAACAAGGAGTGAGTCCTCCATTGAATTCGGTCTCTAATTTTAAACAATATCATGGAGAAACATTAAAAGATGCTTGGGTAAGAATTAATAGGATGCACTATGAAGATCCTACACCTTGTGAAGATGAAAAGCTAAACCTTTACTTCTATTATGGAATAGACCCTTGGTACCAAAATGCTTTAGATGGGGCTACAGGGGAGTTTTGTGTTGTCAACACCACCTTGTGCAGCCATGACACTTAGAAGAATCTTTGGTAGCTTTGTGGGTAGCAAGAAAAAGTTGGAGGACACCGCGGTAGCACTTGCATTATCCAAAGATAAATTTGAAACTAAGTTAGAGAAGCTACCAAGTAAAGAGGATTTTGAACAACTAGTATCTTATTCTGAAAACATTATTCCCAAGATAAACAATGAATTAGTTAATGTCATGCATAAACTAAGATTATGTGAGAAGGAATTTCTTGAAAAAGATGTTTACCTCAATAGAATTGAGGAAAAGCTGGTTTGTGTTAGTGATTCAATAAGAAAAGACTCATCATTTAAGCATGTGAAAGAAGTTCCTGTTAAGCAACAAGTTTGGGTTAAAAAAAAAGAAAGTTGAAGAAGTTAAAATGCTTAGTGAAGTAAAGGAACCATTGCTTGACTTAGAGAATTGTAGCTTGCATGAATTAATATCTATCTTACAAAAATTTGCAAGTGATCCTTCTATTAATGTAACCAAGCTGGTTTTGGTTCTTATATTGCTAATCATGTGTTGAAAGAAAAGATTGCTAGGTACAACCAAGAGGCTATGATACCACCTAAGCTTGGGGATGTATGGATTCCCAAAGTCCTAGTAACCATTGGAAAAGAGACACACCATGCTATACTTGATCTAGGATCTAGTGTCTCTGTTTTATCTAAAGAACTATATGAAGTACTTGAATTGAAAAATCTTGAAAAATGCTCTATTGAACTTGCACTTGCTGATGATTCCATTAAACATGCTTTAGGAAAAGTAAGTGATGTTTGGTAGAGTTACATATGACATTTGTGCCTGTTGATTTTCTAATCATGGATATGGGGAATAAAACCTCTAGTCCAATTATTCTTGGAAGACCTTTTCTTCGTACTACAGGTGCTATCATTGATTCAAAAGAAGGGAATGTGAAGTTTCAGTTTCCACACAAGAAATGCATGGAACACTTCCCAAGGAAGAGGGCACATCATTCAAGCTCCCTCATGAGCTTCGTCCACAATAAACATCAAGTAAGAAGCCTAGCTATATGGCTATAAAGAAAGCGCTTTACGGGAGGCAACCCGGTTGTTTTTATTTGTGATTTTCTTTGTGTCCTCTTGCTGTAACAAGAGACTTAGTGTTTAGTTTAGTTTCTGGAATTTTTAATAAAGTGCCAAGTTTTACTCATTTTGGTATGAAAAGTTGCTTATAGCGTTCGGAGATATTATTCCTGCACGAATCTGTGCACGGTATGATTTTTAATTCTTATTCTGTAACTCCGAATGAGCTCATATTTAAACTGTAGTGCAACTTTTCATCCTCTGTATGCATGAATTTTTTCGGAATTTTCCGACAAAGTTAAGTAGGGTAAAAAATACGTTTAGCTGCTGCTGTTTTTCTGGACAGATTCTGTCCCATTTTGTTTGATGCATGCTTAGAACTTTTAACTTGAATCTTTTTATCCAATTGAGTTTATGAGTAGGCATACAACATTATACATTTCTGGACATTCATATGAATTTTTGTCTAAGGATTATATGCAGCAAGAAATCTATTTGTTTATCACTACTAATGTGCCCCACAGAAAAAGAAATGGGAGAAACGGTGTTTTGAAGTTTTTTCACAGGGATTAGAGGAGATGCACCAAGAGCTATCCAAGGATGGTGAAGACCATAAGCTTGGGGATGTGAAGACAACCCCACTGGACCTACACACTCTCGGTTTGCACACGTCTAACTTCTGTTTTTCGATCGAAACACTTTATCGCATAAACTTGGAGCGTCTTTTTGTTTGTTTAGATTAGATTTTTATTTTGTGAGACCACCACACTATCATTTATATATGAGAGAGCTACTGGAAATTTGGGTTGAATTATGTTGGATGCTATTATAAGATTGGGAAAAGGGATGTTAAGTTAATTTTAAAAGATACATATAATTGCATGATTCATGAGCTTGTTAATGAGTAATAATTTGCAAATATTTTATCAAGAGCTATCTTTATTCATGTTTTGATGCTAAATGTTATTCTACCTTGTTTTAACATGGATTAGTTAGTTCTATGGACACTCATGCATGCATTTAGATGGTCAACTTTCTCCCTCTTGCTAGCCCAAAAATTCCAACAAGCAAAAACTTGTTTCCAACACCTTCAACCAAAGTTTTTCCAGTGAGTCCACCATATCTACCTATTAGCTTTATGCTATTCCGAGTATGTTTATCATGATATTTGTGTTATCTATACCTCTGAATGAAAATGCTTATGTTGTTAATTGTTGTGGGAAAAGTTGGTTATATAGCTCTCGCGAACTTGATGCACACTTTACTTTCATTGCATAAATAAATATGACCCATTGTGATTAAAATTATGAAGTTGTGGACTTGACAAATGTCTTTGGTTGAGAGTTAGCCATATGTGCTGTCACATGGCAAGCTTTCAACATTGCACATCATCTCATTTAGTTGATATCATGTACTTTTGTTTATGGATGCTTACCATGGGTGAAATAAATGGGAAATGAAGTGAGTTTAAATGAGTTTGTATAAATGGTTAGAGAGACGCCTGGGCCGCTAATCTAAGCCATGCATCATTCATGGTGGAAATTTACTTACATGCTATGGTGAACCTTCTGTGATACACCTTACAATAAAAAGCTATCCAATGGTAAATAAAAAGGGTGTTGAGATTGTTCATTATTTGTTTGTCTTGTCATTTTGATATGGGCTTGTTCCATATCCTGGGACAAGAGGTACCCCAGTTGACGCTCTTAATGATACTATTATTACTTACAATGATATTTAACTTGAACTTGCTTTGTTTTCCAAGTTGAGTAACACATGGAGTAGGTACTTGTATTCAAGGGGCATGAGACTTTCAACCTTACTTTGTCAAGCACACTACTCGTATTGCTTTCACTTTAAACTTAATCATTCAAGATGCTATGATAGGGGAATGAGAGCTTGACACCAAGGATTACCATATTACAATCATTGACTTAAGTAGAGAAGTTCAGAAGTTAGATGAAATTTATTCATGCTTTACCTCTACTCATATATATCTTTCCAAAGTGTCCACCTTTTATATTCAGATTTTCACCAATACTCTATGACCATTGTAGGATGTTCTTACTTATTATTATGCATACATGTGGTCCATAGTACTTTTCTCTATGTTACACTTTGTGAATTATCATTGAACATCCTTGCATTGAATACTTGATATCACTTCATAAACTATCTTGCATATTGCTACTCCTTTTAAGAATGAATCATTTTACTCTATGTAGCAATAGTAATCATCTTTGATATCCATTGATAGTATTAAATTGCAAAGTCCATGTTAGTTTTATCACCTTCATACTCGAACGAGTATAGGTTAAGCTTGGGGATGTTGATGCATGTAAAATGCATACATGAACTTTGCATTATTTTTACTTATATTCCAGTCATATTTGCATCATATAAGGGTTATATCACTGTTTTATAATGATTTTGGGAATATTTGACATGTTTCCTATTTTTATGGAATTAACCCTGCGCAGGCAGAAAACCCTATTTCTTTCCTTTAATGTTTCAGGGACCCAAACGACGTCCAAATCACCAGCAAATTTACGAGCGTCAATATTTGGAAGGAAGAAGACTTGTGGGCGAAGGAAGCGAACAAACGGAGCCAGGAGGGCCAAAAGGGGTGGGCCCACGCGGCCCCTGTACCTGGCCGCAGTGGCGGATCCAGAATTCCTCCAAACCCAGGGCCAATATAGTATTATGTGTTGTAATTCGCTAAATCCTTAGAACAAAATGCCCATTTCTACTAATACATAGCTGAAACTTTTTTCTACACCCCGGGCCATGGCCCAGGTTGCCCGGGTGTAGATCCGCCCCTGCCTGGCCACGTGGGACCCCTCCAATTGGGCCTGAGCTCCGCTGCCGTCGATCTTTCCTCCACCGACTCCGTTTTGACCTAAAAACACCTATAAAAATTATCCCCCGACGTTCTCTGGAAGGAGCGCCGCAGAAACACCGAAACAGAGACCTGGAGTTGCAGATTGGAGGGGAAAACTCCGGCGGGGTGCTGCCGGCGTGGTCTCCATCTTCTCCAACGACTTCTCCACCGTCTCCATGATGAATAGGGAGTAGTCCACCTCTGAACTATGGGTTTGTGGAAGTAACTTATGTATCTCTCTCTCTCGAGCTTCACTAATTAGTACCGTATGAGCTGCCGAACATGATTACGGTCATCTATGTAATACCTTTGTGGTGGATCTTTTTATGAGTTAATATATGTTTGAGATTGCAATGGTTTTGTTTCAGTTATGAAAGTAGATGCATATTATGTACCCCGTTCTTATTTACTTGTTATGATCAAGTATGTTTATGAGAGCGTGTGAGGGGGAACGTGTGCATTAGTTGGAGTAACGGGGGGTGGCTAGTGCAGTGAACGTGAGAGAAAGTTCTGCGATCCACTTGGGTGCTTTACCTTACTTTGTTGCCTCACTAGGGATAAAAAGAAATACCATGCTACCGGAGATGTGGGTGTGACCATTGCCACTTCCTCCATGACTAGATCTAGCATGTTCTTATTTTAACTTCATGTCATGATACTTATTGCTATACTCTTAGTTATCTTAATTATTGAGGTGTTATGATTTAGTTCGCATCTTGGTGGAGTATAAGAGAGACTAATAACCAAAAGGTCTCTATGTTAGGACGTGATGCCCATATAATTATAATTTGTCATTAAACTGTTGTGTTGCAATCTCATATGTCAACTCTAGTGTTCCATTGTCTACCACTATATTAAAGAGAGAGTGCATTTGTGAAACCATGAACCCCGATCCATTTTTAATCATAAGAAACACCTTTCGAACCACTTTTACCACTTTTCCATTTTCTGCCATTATTAAATCCGAAAATACATAAACACTTTTACATCTTGCATTCATCATATAAAACCCAAAAATATCATTTATCATTGCTACCACCATCCTTGCATATTTATTTACCACCATTGCATGTTTATTTCTTGTTTGCGTTGCATATTATCTTGATATCATTCTCACACCTTGTGCTTGACAACCACTAGGTGAGGTTGAGGACCAAAACATTTACTTTGTTTTGTAGGTAACCAAAAGAAGGATAGGAAAGATAAATCTTCACTACTGATTCCCCGAGAGTTCGATATTAAACCATCGAGTCACCCTCGTGGGGAAAACACGTCTTCCACTTACTACACACTCTGCACTTGGAGTCTCAACCTAACCCATTTACTTTTCACGCAGGTAACTACGCGAAGCGCTCAGCGAGGGTTTTCTGGCGCCGTTGTGGAGTAACTACATGAAGGGCCATCAGGGGCGAAGTTCTTGTGTTAAAAAACAAATGCTTATTAAGCAAATGGATTTTTAAACTTTTGCATGAGGAAGGTGTGTGGCAAGAGCTTATTTCTAATAAATATCTTCATTCAAAAACATTATCCCAAGTTTCTGCAAGACCAACGGATCACCATTTAGGAAGGGGCGTATGAGTGTCAAAGATGATTTCTTCAAAAGAGGCTCCTTCCAAATTGGCAACGGTACAAGTACCCGTTTTTGGGAGGATACTTGGCTTGGAAATGTTTCATTAGCTCCACAACATCCTTCCCTTTATAACCTAGCCCAACGAAAACAAGTTTCGGTGGCAAGGGTGTTGTCGCAAAATCCACGAAATATACAATTTAGGAGGAATTTGCCCGGAGGGAGTTGAGATCAATGGGTCCATCTAGTCCCGAGATGGATGTTTCACTTACCGATCAACTGGTTAAATTTCTTTGGAGACTTACCACTTCTGGTTTGTTTTCTGTCAAATCCATGTACCTAGATTACATGAATGGTCACACTCGGTTTTTATGCAAATACATATGGAAAATAAAGGTACCATTGAAGATCAAAATCTTTATGCGGTTTATGTACCGTAAAGTCCTTTTAACTAAAGACAACCTAGCTAAAAGGAATTGGACAGGGTGTCAGAAATGTTGTTTTTTGTAATAAAGATGAAACAATTCAACTCTTTTATCTCTTGTCCCTTTGCCAAAATAATCCGGCGTATTGTCCATACTGCTTTCGACCACCACCAACTAATATAACGAACATGCTCGGGAATTGGTTTGCATGGTATTGCAAAAAAAAAAAAGATAAAGTTCGAATCTGGGTGGGATTTTGTGCTTTATTATGGACTATATGGAGAGTGCAAAATGATATGGTGTTTAACAAACCAAGAGCTCATTCCTTCTTGCAGGTTATACCCCTCTTGACTCATCGGATTCGTTCGTGGTCACTTCTCCAACCCGCGGACAAGCGGGATCACATGGACTATGGATGCTGCCACCTGGAATCGGTGGCACGGGATTTTTTTTCTGCCAGGGCGCCTCATTGCTAGCTAGGCGCATTTCTGATTGATTTTAGAGCAACCAAGATGCATTTTTTTTCCTATCTTTAGATGGTTAATCCATGTTGAGACTATATGTGATCGGTCAATTGTAATTCTTGGTTGTACTCTCGACTTAAATAAATGAAATAAAAGCTATATGCATCGATTGATGCAGAGGCCGAGGCGTTACTCCTTTTCAAAAAAAGACCTATTCCCATACTATCCATGAGGTTTTATCCGTAGACAGAGTAGTGAGACAACATGGACCTCCGTTGTGTTCCTCCATCGCTCCACAGAAGATGGGCCTCCTCTGGCGTCGATCTACTCCGCGATCCAACAGAGTGTTCCACCCAGCCCGCTAGCGAGACGATGTGTACATGATGGCACAAGGTAACAAAAAGATAGTTTGTTGAGTTCGGTAAAATGGGTATGTCAAAAGGTGAAAGCCGGAATTTGAGAAAAAAAAAAGGATACCACCACCATACCGAATAACAAAATTACATAACAATTTGGTAAAATCAGTTCAGAGTACTCAATATGTTTATGGATTCATTCTGAATCTAATGCTACGGGCTACGGGTACAAACACTGCTCTTATACTGTTACTTGTCATATATCGCATGGACAAGCTCTATCATAGTATTCGATGTACAGTTCTTCTTCTTGCAGCATGATATATCTATTTATACATATCGTCTGCATCGTGCTAATTATCTCCTCTTACTGCATAGCCTTGTTGCTACCCCTTCCCTCATCCAACAGGTTCAATTAAAGGTTTTAACCGTAGACAAAGCAGTAAGACAACACGGACCTCAGTTGTGTTCCTCCATCGCTCCAGAGAAGATTGGCATCCGCGGCGTCGATCTCCTCCGCGATCCATCCGAACGTTCCACCCAGCCCGGCGAGCGAGACGAGATCCACCCGACAAAAAAACACGAAATGGTCAGAATCCGTAGAGCGCGAAACAGAGGATCAGAGGTAAAATCAACTAACACCAGCGAAGCGAGGCCGTCCGCGTGCAGCGTCAATGCAGTCCGACCAAGGCCGGCCAGGATGGGGAGGCGCTGACCCGCGGCGGCGCCGGCGACCGAGGAGAAGCGCCTGGTGCCCTGATGCATCTCCTTGCCAACACGACCCGCCGCCGGAGGATCATTGGGCTCTAGAGTGGGAGGGATGTAAACCCTAGCTGGAATTCTGGGATCGAACTGGAGAATTTGGGATGGGTCATGGACTCATGGGTGGGGTGGGGTGAGGAGGACGACGAGACGAGAGTGTAACGGCTGCGTGAATGAATGAGCAGCTGTGAATTTGAATATCTTTGGGTGGACGATGGTGATTAGCTGTCTCTATTAATCACGTACGGTAGGGGAATTAATAGGCAGCAAATAATGCGGAAAGATTAGCTGTCTCCGGCGGCGCGCGCGACAGGCGTGGTGCTCTTCCTTCTTCCAGCGGCGTGGTGCTCTTCCTTCTTCTTCCCAGCGGCGTGGCGCTTTGCGAATTTGGGCCGTCGGATGCCCGAAACGGACGGCCCAGATTTCCCAAGGGCGCCCTATGCCCTTGTAAAAAACCGTTTTAAGATATGAAAATGATATTTACAACATTGCATAGGGAAGTTCTTTTAGTAGTAAAAACTAATGTTTTATATGGTTCTTCGCAAAAAAATGTCTGTATTTGAAACATTTAAAAGAGCTAAAGAGATCGAGTGCAGTGGTTCCTGCAGTCCCAAATGACACTAGTGGCGAGACATTAATTCTTGCAGTCACAAAACCGAACATAAATGTTATTCAGACTTGCTATTTTCATTGCAAAGGTTGCAGAAACACTATCATATTATCTTCCACTTTCGCCAAGCAAACAGTAATGCCTTGTTGCAAATCTGAATTTGCTTTCCAAGAAGAAAACACATCTCAGACGAGAGCATAAATAAGACAATCATAAAACAAGCCAAAGACTGACACAACAGAGTACAACAAACCCAAGTGTACACAACCTTCAAGCGGAGGCGGCGTTTTGGGTCATACGCCCAGCTAGTCCTACTATCTGTACCATCCACAAGTGCATCGGGATGTGTTCCCGTCAGACATTGTCAGTCTGTGCATGCGTTTAGAAATTAGCGTATAGAGCACACGAGTTGTAGATCGTTTCATGTACGTAGACATTTAGAGGCTGGCTTCGGTCCTCACCCCTTCCCCTTAGACACATCTAATAAACGTATAATACGTGAGCCGACTCGAGCCGTTTTTCGTAAGCCAACTCGGCTGGCTCGCCTGGAGCCGAGACTGGAAAAGATTGAGCCAGGCCGAGCTGGAGAAAAATGAAAGTAATTTATAGACGACGAGGTGATTAGAACTTGGATCTCCTGGCCGCTGCACAAGGTGCAGAGCCACTGTGCATCTGTCTATTATGCATCTTGTTTAATAATATGTTAATTTTCTATGGTGTATCGCTGTTTTCCGGGCTCCCAGCACGCACAATCATCGGAAATACTTGAAATTTGGAGGTTGTTTGATTGCTAATCATCACTGAGCTAACCACCTCGCGCGTATTGTGTTTTCCCTCAAAATACAAGCGCTACTTCCATCTAGGATATCTACCACACGTAGCATGCATGTTAAAGAAAAGAAAAAACAACCAGAAATTCGCATTGGCTCTATTTTCGAAAAAATTGAACAATTTGAAAACTTATCAAAAAATTCCGAAAAAAATCATGCACGTACCTGACCATGGTACGCACCACCGTGTATTTTTTCGCGCCGAAATGACATCGTACGCGCCCTGTCGGAAATTTGTCATTTTTGTACAGGGCGCGTACGATGTCATTTCGGCGCGAAAAAATACACGGTGGTGCGTACCATGGTCAGGTACGTGCATAATTTTTTTCGAATTTTTTTGATAAGTTTTCAAATTGTTCAATTTTTTCGAAAATACCGGGAGCATATGCTCCCGGGAGCCAAAACGCTGCTCTCCACAACCAACCGCATGTACTTCTTTTTTTTTTTTCCTTTTACTCAGGCAGCGGGTACCTTAGATTTAGGAATCTTTTTGTTACTCCCGGCCGCCTGCCTATATCCGATTGATCCCTCGCGGCAAACATGCTCTTGAGAGGATATCGGGGAGAATCAATCACATAGACGATTGTGGAATTTGTTAAGATAGCGTAGATGTTATCCATCGGCAGAGAGAGGATGACGGTTTTCCTAATTTCTCTACTCGAACATCTCTTCGAATGGAAGACACGCTTTTTCTTTTTTCCCAGCCCTTGCGCTAATTTCCGTGCAAAAAAATATACGCCTTGGATTCAAGAACGGAGTGAGTATAGTATAACAAAATTAGGCGTCCTTGACAAAAGTTCTTATATTATTTATTTTTCTAAAGAAACATCTCGAAAAATGGCATTCTGACACGTGTAGTGAATCTTGCGACAACTGAGGCTCCATTATAGGTTCTCACGTGCTTGTATGGCCTACCCTTACACGGTCAATGGGCAAAACCAATTGGTCTGCCCATTTTGACGCCAGTCCAAGGGGTCCAAGGGGTAGACGACGCACAATAGAGAAATCATCACGGTTCGTCAAGAATCTATGATAGTATACGTCGGGACCAGTCGAAAAGCTGGACGTGATCATAATATTCCTATGTGGGTGTGGAGTGAAGTTCATGGGACAATATCCAAATTTCAAATTCACGGAATTACAATTTGCCATTATTCCCACCATTTTTGCATTGAAAAATTAAAAAATATATGAAAACATTACAAACATAGCTGGAAGTTCTAGGTCATGATGGCTAGGGGTATTGCATGTGGGTCCACATGACCCAAAAATGGTAGATACACATCTATATGACCTGCTAGACATCTAGAACCACATGCACCAGCCCTAAACAACTTGACATAAGAATATCATGCAGGTCCCCCAATATGCAAACATAGCTAGCGGTGTTGCTTGTGGATCCACATGACCCAAAGATGGTAGATATACAACTAGATGTCTATGACTATTTTATGTGGGTCCACATATCCCAGATGTGCTAGGTCAAGATGGCTAGGGTGTTGCATGTGGGTCCACATGTTCTAGAGGTGGTAGATACATACCTATATGAACTACTAAACTTCTGGACACACATGCAGCATCTGTAGCTTGACCTATAATTATCATGTGGGTCCCACAACATGTAACATACCTAGGAGTGTTGCATGTGGGTCCACATGTCCTAAAGATGGTAGATATACAACTAGATGGTTATGGATGTTTTACGGGGCCACATGTTCCAAATGTGCTAGGTCAACATGGCTAGGGATGTTGCATATGGGTCCATATGTTCCAAATGTGGTAGATACATATATACCTATATGACCTACTAGATATTTTGACCCACACATGCACCAGCTATATGACCTATTAGACATTTGGACCCACATACACCAGCACTAGACATATTGACCTAGAACTATCACGTGGGTCCCACAACATACAAGATAGCTGGGATGTTGCATGTAGGTCCACATGTTACAAGGGTGATATATACAACTAGATGGCTATGAGTGTTGCATGTGGGACCACATGTCCCAGATGTACTAGGTCAAGAAGGATAGGGGTGTTGCATGTGGGTCCACATGTCACAAAGGTGGTAGATAAATATCTATGACCTATTAGACATTTTAACCCGAATGCAACAACCTTAGACATTTTATCTAGAACTATCATGTAGGTCCCACAACATGCAACATAGATATGAGTGTTGGATGTGGGTCCACATGTTACAACGGTGGTAGATATACAACTAGACTTCTAGAATGCTATGAGTGTTGCATTGGGTCCACATGTCTCATATGTGCTAGGTCAAGATGGCTAGGGGTGTTGCATGTGGGTCCACATGTCCCAAAGTTGATAGATACATACCTATATGATCTAATGGACATCTGCACATACAACACCAGCCCTATACAGCTTGACCTAAAACTATCATGTGGTCGGTCAAGCTGTCTAGGGCTGGTGCATTTGTGTCTAAATGTCTAGTAGGCCACATAGGTATGTATCTGCAACCTGTGGGACATGTGGACCCACATGCAAAATTCCTGGCTATTTTGACCTAAAACATCTGGGAGATGTGGACCCACATGCAACACTCATAGCCATCTAGTTATATATTTACCACCTTCAGTACATGTGGACCCATATGTTACACTCCTAAGTATGTTGCATGTTGTGGAACCCACATCATAGTTGTAGATAAAGTTGTCTAGGGCTGGTGCATGTGGATCCAGATGTCTAGTAGGTCATATATATATAGGTATGTATCTACCACCTTTCTGACATGTGGACCCACATGTAACAACCCTATCCATCTTGACCTAGCACATCTGTGACATGTGGACCCACATGCAACACTCGTAGCCATCTAGTTGTATACTTACCACGTTTGAAACATGTGGACCCATATGCAACACTCTTAGTAATGTTTACATCTTTTCTGATCCACATGATGGTTCTATGTCAAGTTGTCTAGGGCTGGTGCATGCATGTGGATCTACATGTCTAGTAGGTCATATAGGTATGTATCTACTACCTTTGAGACAAGTAGATCCACATGAAATACCCGTAGCCATGTTGATATAACACTTTTAGGACATGTGGACCCACATACAACACTCATGGCCATCTAGTTGTATATCTATCACCTTTGGAACATGTGGACTCACATGTAACACTCATAACTATTGTTGCATGTTGTGGAACTCACATGATAGTTCCAGGTCAAGCTCTCTAAGGCTGGTGCATGTGGTTTCAAATGTCTAGTAGGTTATATAAGTATATATCTACCACTTTTGGGACATGTGGACCCACATGCAACATTGATTACCCCTAAGAGCAGGGGATCACCGTAGCACCTCTCAAAGTGGAAGTAAGGTATCGATCCGCAGGAGCAAGAAGGAAAAGTTATCTATTCCCTACAACTAAAGTGTCACAAGTTTTAGTTGATTATGCACTAAACAAGTTTAAGAAGCAAGGTGGTTGATTTGATGGATGGAAGTTTTAATGTAACCAAGCAAGAGTGTAAAAGTGTCCCAATCCTCTTCAATGCAAGAGGACAAGACAAAGGTTTTCTCTTATAGGAACAATGGACATGGGTTCATGGGTTCACTTAATCCTCTCTCTCTCATCTATGGTGATTATCACGTTACAAATAAAGTACACATAATTGTCATGTTTTAATGGTAGCTTTTATAATGGCTACATGTCCTAAAACACATAGTTGAAAGAAATACTCATTTGTGTTGCTAGTGTCACCCTCGTAAGGCTAGCGTGGTTGCTGTCACACCCACATCATACTTCTCCCTTTTTACCCCCAGATAAAGGATGTTGGACGGTACTGTGTCACTCAATACCTATGCCTTCTGTCACATTGGCCACCCAGTACCCACATACATCATACTTCATAATGGATAATATTCTAAACACTAGTGCAATGATTTATATTTCGTGTGTGTGACCACATCTCTCTCATCTATCTACACTTGGTGGTGTCAATCACCTCATGATAAAGATAAACAAGGCATTATGCATAAATCAAACCATCACATGCATCATAGAATATCTCCAAAGTATGACAAGTCATAAAAGATCCAACACAACAGTAAATGCATAACAAATATTATCTCACACCACAATATCCACCATGGGAATTACATAGATGACCGTAATCATGTTCAGCAGCTCATACGGTACTAATTAGTGAAGCTCAAAGAGAGGAGAGATACATAAGTTACCACCACAAACCCATAGTCCAGGGGTGGACTACTCCCCCTTCATCATGGAGACGGTGGAGAAGTCGATGGAGAAGGTGGAGACCACGCCGGCAGCGCCCCGCCGGAGTTTTCCCCCTCCAATCTGCAGCTCCTGATCTCCGTTTCGGTGTTTCTGTGTTTGTGCGGCGCTCCTTCCAGAGAACGTCGGGGGACCTTTTTTATAGGCGTTTTTAGGTCAAGACTATGTCGGTGGAGCGAAGATCGACGGCAACGGAGCCACGAGGCCAAACGGTGGGCCCCACGCGGCCACAGTACCTGGCCGCGTGGGCCACCCCGTTTGGCCTCGGCCTCCGTTTGTTCGCTTCCTTCGCCCACAGGTCTTCTTCCTTCCAAATATTGACGCCCGTAAATTTCCAGGTGATTTCGTTGACGTTTGGGTCCCTGAAACATTAAAATAAGAAAACGGGTTTTCTGCCTGTGCAGGGTTAATTCCATAAAAATAGGAAATCATTGAATATTCCAAAATCATGATAAAACATTGATATAACCCTTATATGATGCAAATATGATTGGAATATAAGCAATTAAAGTGCAAAGTTCATGTATGCATTTTACATGCATCAACATCCCCAAGCTTAATCCATGCTCGTCCTCGAGTATGAAGATGATAAAACTAACATGGACTTTGCAATTTAATACTTAACAATGGATATCAAAGATGATTACTATTGCTACATATAGTCAAATGATTCATTCTTCAAAGGAGTAGCAATATGCAAATAGTTTATGAAGTGATATCAAGTATTCAAGACAAGGATGTTCATTGATAGTTCACAAAGTGTAACATGGTAGCAAGTAATATGGAACACATGTATGCATAATGATAAGTAGAACATCCTACAATGGTCATAGAGTGTAGATGAAAATCTGAATATGATAGGTGTACACTTTGGAAAGATGTATATGTGAGTAGAGGTAAAGCATGCATAAGTTTCATCCAACTTCCAAACTCTTCTACTTAAGTTAATGATTGCAATAAGGTATTCATTGGTGTCAAGCTCTCATTGCCCCTATCATAGCATCTTGAATGATTAAGGTTAAAGTGAAAGCAAATATGAGTAGTGTGCTTGATAAAGAATGGGTTGAATGTCTCATGCCCCTTGAATACAAGTACTTACACCATGTGTTACTCAACTTGGGAAACAAAGCAAGTTCAATTAAATATCATTGTAAGCATAATAGTATCATCAAGAGCGTCAACTGGGGTACCTCTTGTCCCAAGATATGGAACAAGCCCATATCAAAATGACAAGACAAACAAACAAAATGAACAATCTCAACACCCTTTTTATTTACCATTTGGAATAGTTTTTTATTGCAAGGTGTATCACAGAAGGTTCACCATAGTATGTAAGTAAATTTCCACCATGAATGATGCATGGCTTAGATTAGCGGCCCAGGCGTCTCTCTAACCATTTACACAAACTCATTTAAACTCACTCTATTTCCACATTTATTTCAACATGATAAGCATCCATAGACAAAAGCACATGATATCAACTAAATGAGATGAAGAGCGTGTTGAAAGCTTGCCATGTGACAGCACATATGGGCTAACTTCCAACCCAAAACATTCATCAAGCCACAAACATCATAATCTTAATCACAATGGGTCAAGTTTTATTATGCAAATAAAAGAACATTGTGCATCAAGTTCGTGAGAGCTATATAACCAATTTTTTCCATTGCAATCAATAACATAAACATTTTCATTCAGAGGTAAGATAACACAAACAACATGTTAAACATACTCGGAATAGCATAAAGCCAATAGGTAGATATGGTGGACTCACTGGAATAACTTTGGTTGAAGGTGTTGGAAACAAGTTTTTGCTTGTTGGAGTTTTTGGGCTAGCAAAAGGGAGAAAGTTGACCATCTAGATGCATGCATGAGTGTCCATAGAACTAACTAATCCATGTTAAACCAAGTAAATAACAATCAGCACCAAAACATGAATAAGTGATAGCTCTACAAAAAGAATTTGCAAACTATTACTCATAAACAAGCTCATGAATCATGCAACTATATGTATCATTAAAAATCAAGTCAAACATCCCTTTTCCCAATCTTATAAAAGCATCCAACATATTTCAACCCATATTTCCAGTAGCTCTCTCATATATAATTGATAGTGTGGTGGTCTCTCAAGACTCAAACAAAAACAAAAACGACGCTCCAAGTTTATGCGATAAAGTGTTTCGATCGAAAAACAGAAGTTGGACGTGTGCAAACCGAGAGTGTGTAGGTCCAGCGGGGTTGTCTTCACATCCCCAAGCTTATGGTCTTCACCATCCTTGGATAGCTCTTGGTGCATCTCCTCCAATCCCTGTGAAAAAACTTCAAAACACCGTTTCTCCCATCTCTTTTCTGTGGGGTGCATTAATAGTGATAAACAAATAGGTTCCTTGCTGCATATAATCCTTGAACAAAAATTCATATGACATGTCCAGAAAGTGTATAATGTTGTATGCCTACTCATAAACTCAATTGGATCAAAAAGATTCAACTTAAAAGCTCAAAGCATGCATCAAACAAAATGGGACAGAATCTGTCCAGAAAAACAGCAGCAGCAAAACGTATTTTTCTACCCTACCAAACTTTCTCGAAAAATTCCGAAAAAATTCATGCATACAGAGGATGAAAAGTTGCAACTACAGTTCAAATATGAGCTCATTCGGAGTTACAGAATAAGAATTAAAAATCATACCGTGCACTGATTCGTGCAGGAATAAAATCTCCGAACGCTATAAGCAACTTTTCAAACCAAAAAGGGTAAAACTTGGCACTTTATTAAAAACTCCAGAACCTAACTAGACAAAAATCTCTTGTTACAGCAAGAGGACACAAAGAAAAATCACACAAAAAATAACCGGGTTGCCTCCCGCAAAGCGCTTTCTTTATAGCCATATAGCTAGGCTTCTTACTTGTTGTTTATTGTGGACGAAGCTCATGAGGGAGCTTGAACTTTGGTGGTTCCCTCTTCCTTGGAAAGTGTTCCATGCACTTCTTGTGTGGAAACTGAAACTTTACATTCCCTTCCTTTGAATCAATGATAGCACCTGTGGTACGAAGAAAAGGTCTTCCAAGAATAATAGGACTAGAGGTTTTATTCCCCATATCCATGATTAGAAAATCCACAGGCACAAAAGTCATATGTAACTCTACCATAACATCACTTACTTTTCCCAAAGCATGTTTAATAGAGTCATCAGCAAGTGCTAGTTCAATAGAGCATTTTTCAAGATTTTTCAATTCAAGCACTTCATATAGTTCTTTAGATAAAACAGAGACACTAGATCCTAGATCAAGTATGGCATGGTGTGTCTCTTTTCCAATAGTTACTAGTACCTTAGGTATCCACATATCCCCAAGCTTAGGTGGTATCATAGCCTCTTGGTTGTACCTAGCAATCTTTTCTTTCAAGACATGATTAGCAATATAAGAACCAAAACCTGCTTGGTTAGTGTTGATGGAAGGATCACTTGCAAATTTTTGTAAGATAGATATTAATTCATGCAAGCTACAATTTTCTAAGTCAAGCAAAGGATCCTTGACTTCATTAAGCATTTTAACTTCCTCAACTTCTTCCCAAGCAAGATTCTCATTCCTTTTCTTTAAAGCAAGATTCAAGGCTATTAGGAGGTCATCCTCCCTTCAACATGATTCTTAATATCCCTATCTAAAGGTTCCAGCATAGAAGATATTCTTTCATTCAATTCCCTAGTCAACTTCTTTTTAGACTTGGCATAATTCAATATTGTTTCCATTTTCAAAGAGATTCCAGAAAGAGTGTTATTTGTCTTTTTCATCCTAGACTTGGTATGAAGGATAAATGAATGCAAATCATTTTTAGTAGGATAGTCCTCCACATAAGTTTGTAGACATAAAGTTGACCTATCCATAGAAGCTTTTAGTTGTTTGATCCCAGTTTCATATTTGGATTCTATAGAATTCCCAAATAAATTTTCCATCAAATTATTAGCATGTGAGGGATTTCCAGAAGCAAATTTTCCACTAGTCAATGAGTCTAGAAAACATTTAGACCAGCCATCTATACCTTTATAGAAGTTTCTTATCACAGTGGCAGGAGTATATTTAATGACACCATTTTTACTAGTGTCCTTAATTCTATACCAAGCATCCATCAATGACTCTCCATAGTATTGACCAAAGTTGTTCATTTCAGCACTAGGATTCATTTTAGCAAGTTTTTTTTTATTTTTAATTTTTTATGCAAAACTGAAATAAATATGATATGCAATGACACTAACAAAACAAATAAATTGCTTTGTAAGTAAAGATGGATAAGATGGTGCTCACGTAGGTGCAACCTCCCCAAGCTTAGGTGTTAGCACAAGTTGGTGACGTTGACTTTGTTGTGAGATGAATGCGATGATGCACACCCTAGGATAAATCTCTCAGCTACGATTCCCCGGCAATGGCGCCAGAAAAGTACTTGATTACCCCCAAGAGCAGGGATCACCGTAGCACCTCTCAAAGTGGAAGTAAGGTATCGATCCGCAGGAGCAAGAAGGAAAAGTTATCTATTCCCTACAACTAAAGTGTCACAAGTTTTAGTTGATTATGCACTAAACAAGTTTAAGGAGCAAGGTGGTTGATTTGATGGATGGAATTTTTAATGTAACCAAGCAAGAGTGTAAAAGTGTCCCAATCCTCTTCAATGCAAAAGGACAAGACAAAGATTTTCTCTTATAGGAACAATGGACATGGGTTCATGGGTTCACTTAATCCTCTCTCTCTCATCTATGGTGATTATCACGTTATAGATAAAGTACACATAATTGTCATGTTTTAATGGTAGCTTTTATAACGGCTACATGTCCTAAAACACATAGTTGAAAGAAATACTCATTTGTGTTGCTAGTGTCACCCTCGTAAGGCTAGCGTGGTTGCTGTCACACCCACATCATACTTCTCCCTTTTTACCCCCAGATAAAGGATGTTGGACGGTACTGTGTCACTCAATACCTATGCCTTCTGTCACATTGGCCACCCAGTACCCACATACATCATACTTCATAATGGATAATATTCTAAACACTAGTGCAATGATTTATATTTCGTGTGTGTGACCACATCTCTCTCATCTATCTACACTTGGTGGTGTCAATCACCTCATGATAAAGATAAACAAGGCATTATGCATAAATCAAACCATCACATGTATCATAGAATATCTCCAAAGTATGACAAGTCATAAAAGATCCAACACAACAGTAAATGCATAACAAATATTATCTCACACCACAATATCCACCATGGGAATTACATAGATGACCGTAATCATGTTCAGCAGCTCATACGGTACTAATTAGTGAAGCTCAAAGAGAGGAGAGATACATAAGTTACCACCACAAACCCAAATCCAGGGGGTGGATTACTCCCCTTCATCATGGAGACGGTGGAGAAGTCGTTGGAGAAGGTGGAGACCACCCCAGCAGCGCCCCGCCGGAGTTTTCCTCCTCCAATCTGCAGCTCCTGATTTCCATTTCGGTGTTTCTGTGTTTGTGCGGCGCTCCTTCCAGAGAACGTCGGGGGACCTTTTTTATAGGCGTTTTTAGGTCAAAACTATGTCGGTGGAGCGAAGATCGACGGCAACGGAGCCACGAGGGCCAAACGAGTGGGCCCCACGCGGCCACAGTACCTGGCCGCGTGGGCCACCCCCGTTTGGTCCTCGGACCTCCGTTTGTTCGCTTCCTTAGCCCACCGGTCTTCTTCCTTCCAAATATTGACGCCCGTAAATTTTCAGGTGATTTCGTTGACGTTTGGGTCCCTGAAACATTAAAATAAGAAAACGGGGTTTTCTGCCTGTGCAGGGTTAATTCCATAAAAATAGGAAATCATTGAGATATTTCCAAAATCATGATAAAACATTGATATAACCCTTATATGATGCAAATATGATTGGAATATAAGCAATTAAACTGCAAAGTTCATGTATGCATTTTACATGCATCAAGCATCCATAGGCATCTTTACCTAGCACATATAGGACATGTGGATCCACATGCAATACTCATAGTCATCTAGGTGTATATCTACTACCTTTGAAACATGTGAACCAACATGCAATAGTCCTAGCTATGTTTGCCTGTTGTGGATCCACATGATAGTTCTATGTCAAGCTATTTAGGCTGGTGCATGTGGGTCCAGAAGTGTAGTATGTCATATAGGTGTGTATCTACCATCTTTGAGACATTTGGACCCACATGCAACACCCTAGCCATGTTGGCCTATAACGTCTAGCTATGTTTGCAATGTTTATTTTTTATTGTTTAATGCAATAATGATGAAAATAAAGGCAAACTGGTAATTCTGTGAATTCAGAGGTTGGATATTATCTTCTCAACTTCACTCCACACCTACATGGGAATATTATGACAAGTACAACTTTTCGAATAGTCCCAACACATACTATCATGTATTCTTGACGAACTGTGATGATTTCTCTGTTGTGCGCCGTCTACCCCTTGGACCGGCGCCAAAATGGGTAGACCAATTGGCTTTGCTCATTGATGTGTAAGGGTAGGCCATACAAGCATGTGAGAACCTAAAATGAAGCCTTATTTGTCGCAAGATTTCCTGCACGTGCCAGAATGACCTTTTTCAACACATTTGTTGTGCAAAAATAAATAACATGATGAAATTGTCAAAAAACAAATCTTCTTATCAAGGATGCCTAATTTGGTTATACTACACTAGGGAAAAAATATTGGGTCACTTCGAGTAGGTCGAAAAAATCACTTGCTTACAAATGGACCCGATCTAGCTATGTTTGGCACCCATTTGTAAGACGGTGTTTTTTTTCAAATGTCGCGAGATGGTCCCTTTTTTTTCTCTGGGCTAGCTAGAACAAATTAGGGATGAATGCAATGTTATGTTGCATTTTGGCAATATTTTTATACTTTTTGAGATTTTTAATAAAAGATGTTGAGAATAATGTCAAACTGGTAATTCTGTGAATTTGGAGGTTGGACAATGTCTCCTCAACTTCACTCCACACCTACTAGGAATATTATGATCAAGTCCAACTTTTTTGAGTGGTCCCGACGTATAATATTACAGATTCTTGACGAACTCTGATGATCTGTCTGTTGTGCGTCATCTACCCCTTGGACTGGTGATGTAGATGTTTGCTCGATCTTTCACCGCAAGAACTACCGGATAACTACATTCCAGTCACGAGATCAATCCACGTAACCTGAAGAAGGTAGAGAACAAATCCCACGGTAATCAACGAGGTGACGAACACCACGCCTCACGCCAAGCTCGACAACGCTTTACAAATTAAAGGACCTTCTCGCAAACATATTATAATTCTTGACCAAACTCAAGATGCTTCATGACTCGGTTTATTGGATAGCTAGACGAGCGTCCGAGATGCCGTCGTACACTCAAGATACAATCACCAATACATGTACGAGAAAAATCAAGTCACTAGCTGGTCCGATCTTCTCTTTCATTTCCTAACTTTCCGTTGCAATCCAATCCATGCGGTCCAACTGGAACACAAACTCGACGGCTCCAACAAATCCAATCCAGATTTGTTTTGCATTAACTTTCTTTTTCTTTTGCAACGGCCACACCACCCGAAACTGGCCAGTGGAAGGCTGAGTTGGTTTAGGAATTCGTACCGGCAAAGATTCCTGAACACGACGAATTGACATCCATGTAGTCCAACTGTATACATGCGGCTTACATTTAAAAAAAAACTGTATACATGCGGTTGTTTTTACTTTTCTTTAACATGTTACGTGTAGTTGTTATCCTGGATGGGAGTAGCGCTTGTATTTTGCGGGAAAAAACAATACGCCCGAGGCGGTTAGCTCAGTGATGATTAGCATCAAACAACCTCCATAATTTTAGGGATTCCGATGCTGGGGCCAGAAAAACAGCGATACACCATAAAAAATTAACATATTATAAAATAAGATGCACAATACATCCAGAAGGCAAATATAGCACAGTGGCTTTGCATCCAGTGCAGCGCCCAGGAGACCCCTGTTGAATATATAAACAATTTAGCATATGATTTAATTCGTGAAAACAGTAAACAGAACATGACTAGAATAATAAGAATTAAACTAATCATGCGATCTTCCAGTACAATAGATAAACAGATGTGATCTACCAATGCCGTAGATAAACAGAACAAATCTACAACATATACTACTAGCAGAAATTGTAGTAGTAATTCGAACAAGAAGATTAGGAGATCATACAGTGTGGCGGCAGCGGCAGCGGAAGCAGAAGCGGAAGCGTTGGCGTTCGTGTTGTCGCCCATGTCGTCGATGAAGAGGCTGCCGATGTCGCGGAAGAAGTCGTCGTTGGGGAAGAACTCGAAACCAGTAGTCGCGCGAATGCGCTCCCCAAAATCTGATCGCCCCTCTCCCGTACAGGATCACAAGATGCGGGGTTTCGGAGGCCTACTGTTCCATCAACCTGTGCACGCCGAAAGACGGGATGGAGAAGACTTGGAAGACGGCGGCGCAAGGTTCTGGAACTAGGTCGGCGAGCGAGCATGTGTTGCGTGTGTCCGGCTAGGGTTCGCTCAGCCAAGATATATAGTGCGGATCGGGTAGGACGTGGGCGCAGCCGCACGATCAAGTCGGTAACAGCCCCACGATCCAAAAGAATCAGAAACGGCTGAGGTAATTAACGTGTCCGTTAATTATCAATCAATGACTTGTTTAATTTTCCCGAACAGCAAACATATAAGCTCGGCTCGGCGAGATTCCCGCAACCCGCGGCGTGTCGTAACGAGACGTGACATGACGAGACGAGCGACCGGCGGCGGAGGAGGAGGAGGGGTGCGCGGGAGAGAGACTTCTGTTCACTCAAGCACACCAAGTGTCTCAGCACTCCACCTTATAAGGTGGTGTTTGTCTCCTCCAACTAGCAATTTGGGACTAAACTTTAGTCCCCAACCAGCCATATAAATGGGCCATGAGATTTTAGAAATTTTAGTTGGGCCATGTGAAAAAGCTGTGATTTAATTTGGGCCATGGGCAAAGGCCCATAAAATTCCAACAATCCCCCACAAAGTCTCATTGGCACACATCCCATCATTCAGTTCCAAAACATTGTTTTATATACCGGTGCTTAGTGGAGACTGTTAAGTTGAACTTCCACTTAGAAACTTATGCCACACTAGATCACAACTTGGATAGTGGACTATGCCTTGAACTACAAGTTTGCTGCAAACTAGTTTCACACAAGCCCTTGACCGATACTGGGCTGCCGCAAGGCTTCCCCGCGGGTGGAGCTTACGCGTCATACTCCAAGACCTTTCATGAGTTTACTAGAGAGCACCCAACTCTCATAGACTACGACGTTTAATAGTCAGACTCATATAGGTGTATTACTCAAGAGATGCTCTGCAGGATAACATCTCCGCTTATAAAAGTAAGCCGCTTGGAACACATTAAGATAAATCTAAACCTGCCATGCAGATCAGGAGAGTATTGCATCTTCACGGAGTGGGAAAAATAATGTAGGGATACTCTCCTCCCACCTGACCAACAGCTTGTCACCCACTTCTAATTCATGGGATCTCCGATCACATAGAGTGGTTTACCACTGTGGACAACTCATACCGTGGGTCTCAAACCCATCTCCCTCGATGCACTATCTATCACATTACGTGATAAACTCTTTGTGAAGAGATCTGCCAAGTTCTTAGACGTTTGGATATAATCCAACGCAATAACTCCGGAGTTCTTCAATTTTCTGACAGATTTCAATCTCCTCTTCACATGCCTTGATTACTTCAAATTATCCTTAGAACTTTTAATCTTAACTATCACAGTTCATAAGGATAGCGGGTATTGGTTTTTCAACCACAGGTAAGTCCATCAAGAGCTCACGAAGCCACTCTGCTTCAACAGTGGTTGTGTCTAACTCTGTGAGTTCTGCTTTCATAGTTGACCTCGTTAAGATGGTCTGCTTGCAAGACTTTCAGGAAACAGCGCCACCACCGAGTGTAAACACGTAACCACTCGTGGCCTTAATCTCATCAGCATCAGATATCCAGTTTGAATCACTATAACCCTCCAGTACCCTCGGATACCCGGAGTAGTGAATTCCATAGCTCGCAGTGCCTTTCAAATAACGCATAACTCTCTCAAGAGCATGCCAATGATCATCTCCCGGATTAGAAACAAACCGGCTCAACTTGCTCACAGCAAAAGAGATGTCAGGCCTCGTGGCACAAGCCAAATACATAAGCGAGCCAATAATCTGAGAATATCTCAGCTGATCTCTAGCACTCTGTTGATTCTTTCGAAGCAACACACTAGAATCATATGGTGTCGGAGAAGGCTTGCAGTCGTCATACCCGAAGCGACTCAAGACCTTTTCCACATAGTGAAACTGAAGCAGTGTAATCCTGATAACCACCAAGAGCAGGGGATCACTGTAGCACCTCTCAATGTGGAAGTAGGGTATCGATCCGCAGGAGCAAGAAGGAAAAGTTATCTATTCCCTACAACTAAAGTGTCACAAGTTTTAGTTGATTATGCACTAAACAAGTTTAAAGAACAAGATAGTTGATTTAATGGATGGAAGTTTAATGTAACAAAACAAGAATGTAAAAGTGTTCCAATCCTCTTCAATGCAAGAGGACAAGACAAAGGTTTTCTCTTATAGGAACAATGGACATGGGTTCACTCAATCCTCTCTCCCATCTATGGTGATTATCATGTTATAGATAAAAAGTACACACAATTGTCATGCTTTAATGGTAAATTTCTATGACGGCTACATGTCCTAAAACACATAGTTGAAAGAAAATAATCATTTGTATTGCTAGGTCACCCTCGTAAGGCTAGCGTGGTTTGTTGTCACTCCCACATCATACTTCTTCCTTTTTACCCCCAGATAAAGGATGTTGGGTTGTATTGTGTCACTCAATACATATGCCATTGTCACATCGGCCATCCCGTACCTACATACATCATACTTCATAATGGACAATATTCTAAACACTAGTGCAATGATTTATATTTCGTGTGCATGACCACATCTCTCTCATCTATCTACACTTGGTGGTGTCAATCACCTCATGACATGGATAAACAAGGCATTATGCATAAATCGAACCATCACATGCATCATAGAATATCTCCAAAGTATGACAAGTCATAAAAGATCCAACACAACGGTAAATGCATAACAAATATCATCTCATACCACAATATCCACCATAGGAATTACATAGATAGATCCATACTTATGCAATGCACATCATATGGACTTCAACAATGATCATACATAGAGAGATTAGATCAAATTACCACCACAAACCCAAAGTCCAAGGGGTGGACTACTCCCCCTTCATCATGGTGATGATGGTGGAGATGTTGGAGAAGATGGAGACCACCCCGGCAGCGCCCCGCCGGAGTTTTCCCCCTCCAATCTGCAGCTCCAGGTCTTCTGTTTCGTGGTTTTGTGTTTCTGCGGCGCTCCCTTCCGAAAGCCGTCAGGGGACTATTTTTATTGTCGTTTTTAGGTTAAGACGAAGGCACGGGGACGAAGATCGACGGCATCGGAGGCTCGAGGCCCAGGATAGGGGGTCCCACGCGGCCAAGGAATCTGGCCACGTGGGCCCAAGTCTTTTGGCCCTCGGGTTTCCATTTTTTCGCTTCCTTCGCTCCTACGCTTTGTTCCTTCCAAAAAATGATCCCCGCAAAATATTAGGTCATTTGGACATCGTTTGGGTCCCTGAAACATCAAAATATAGAAAATAGGGTTTTCTGCCAGTGCAGGGTTAATTCCAGAAAAATAGGGAAACTGTGAAATATTTCCAAAATCAATATAAAACAATGATATAACCCTTATATGATGCAAATATGATTGAAATATAAGTAATATAATGCAAAGTTCATGTATACATTTTACATGCATCAAATCTCACCATTACCATCTCTCAGCAGCTTGATGTTCAAGATAACATCAGCCACTCCTAGATCCTTCATCTCAAAACAGCGAGATAAGAAATCCTTAACCTCCTTAATCAATTCAAGGTTGGTTCCAAAGATCAGTATGTCATCGACATACAGACAGAGAATAACTCCCTCGCCCCCACCATGGCGATACTACACACACTTGTCAGATTCATTTACAACGAAACCTGCAGCAATTAAAGTTCTTTCAAACTTTTCATGCCATTGCTTAGGAGGTTGCTTCAGGCCATATAAAGACTTCAACAACTTGCACACCTTTGCTTCCTGACCAGGTACTACAAAACCATCGGGCTGATCCATGTAAATTTTCTCGTCTAACTCTCCATTTAGGAAAGCTGTCTTAACGTCCATTTGATGAACGAGAAGACCATGCGAGGCAGCCAACGAAAGTAGCACACGAATCGTGGTCAGTCTAGCCACAGGTGAGTAAGTATCAAAGAAGTCTTCACTTTCTTACTGGGTATAACCCTTGGCCACAAGCCGCGTCTTGTACTTCTCAATAGTACTATCAGGCCTAAGCTTTTTCTTGAACATCCACTTACATCCTACAGGTTTACACCCATAAGGACGATCAGTGACTTCCCAGGTTCCATTAGCCAAGATGGAATCCATCTCGCTACGGACAGCTTCCTTCCAGTAGTCAGCATCAAGAGATGCATAGGCTTCTGAAATGGTACTGGGTGTGTCATCCACAAGGTACACAATGAAATCATCACCAAAGGACTTTGCAGTCCTATGTCTCTTGCTCCTAACAGGAACTTCATTGTCATCCTCCACAGGATTATCAGTATGTTCTATCGAAATGGTAGGATCAGGAATATCAACTAATTCCTGACTAGATGTATTAGGTATCTCCTGATTTGATGAGCTAGGCATATCCTTCATCGGAAAGATTTCCTCAAAGAAAGTCGCATCTTTCGCCTCCATAATCGTACCAACGTTAACGTCGGATACCTCAGATTTTACTACCAAAAATCTATAACCAACGCTATGAAAAGCGTAGCCCAGAAGAACACAATCCACGGTTTTTGGTCCTAGCTTGCGCTTCTTGGGGATTGGTATATTGACTTTCGCCAAACAACCCCAAGTACGTAAGTAAGAGAGTCTCATATTTTTCCTTTCCCATTCCTCAAATGGAGAAACAGTTTTCTTCTTTGTAGGAACTCGGTTTAGGACATGACAAGCTGTCAATAGAGCCTCCCCCACCATGCCTTGGAGAGACCCGAAGTGTCTAACATGGCGTTAACCAAATCAGTCATAGTTCGGTTCTTTCTTTCGGCCACCCCATTTGACTGAGGCGAGTAGGGAGGCGTCCTCTCATGAATTATACCATGTTCCACACAAAAAGAATCAAACTCATTGGAAAAATACTCTCCACCACAATCAGACCTTAGCCGTTTAATTTTCCGATCAAGTTGGTTCTCTGCTTCAGCTTTATAGATTTTAAAGTAGTTTAAGGCTTCATCTTTTGATTTCAGAAGATACACATAACAATATCTAGTGGAGTCATCAATAAGTGTCATAAAATATTTCTTTCCGCCTTTTGTCAACATGCCATTCATCTCACAGAGATCTGAATATATAAGTTCCAGCGGTGCCAAGTCTCTTGCCTCCGCAATCTTATGGGACTTGCGAGGTTGTTTAGCTTGCACACACACTTGACACTTGGAACCATTGACAGTAGTGAATTTCGGAATTAAATCCAAACTTGCTAGCCGCGTCATGCAACCAAAGTTAATATGACAAAGTCGTGAATGCCAAATATTAGACTCAATCTCATGACAAATATGATTAATAACTTTAGTGCACAAATCTGACAAAGATAGGCGGAACAAGCCTCCGCACTCATAGCCTTTTCCAACAAATTGTCCATACTTAGATATTACAACTTTATTGGACTCGAAAACCAACTTATAACCATCTCGACATAAAAGAGATCCGCTGACGAGATTTTTATTGATGGAGGGCACATGATGCATGTTCTTCAAGTGCACGATCTTCCCCGAAGTAAACTTCAGATCGACCGTGCCAACACCACGAACAGAAGCATGTGACCCGTTCCCCATCAGCACGGGAGAAGCCCCTGTGAACTGGTAAGAAGAAAATATGGAAGCATCAGCACAAACATAGACATTGGCACCTGTGTCAATCAACCATTCAGGAGAATGACAAACTGAAAGGATAGTAGGAAATATACCGTACCCAAAATCCTTCATCTCAGTGCCGCCAATGACAACATTGGCAGTCTTGCCGTTGTTGTCCAGTCCGCGCAGCTCATGGCGGTTGGGACAGCGAGGTGCCCAGTGAGTTGGATCACCGCAAACATGGCATGATCCCTTCCTCGGCTTATTGTTGTTCTTCTTGAAGTTGGTAGGCTGTTTTGGCTTGTGCCTATCATCAGACTTGCCTTTGCCCTCAGATTTGCCCTTGTTATAATTGGGCTTGTGGGACTGCTGGAAATTCTTCTTCTGTACCATGTGGGCACTAGAACCAGCCTCAGCAAATCGAGCACGAGTGTCCTTTGCTCTCGCCTTCTCTTCCACGTCAAGAGACCCAATGAGATCCGAAACAGAAAATTCTTGCCTCTTGTGTTTCAGAGCAGTAGCAAAGTTGCTCCATGAAGATGGAAGCTTAGCGATAATGCCACCGGTAACAAACTTGTCCGGCAGGTTACACTTAAAATGCTCAAGTTCTTTTGCGAGTGACTGTATCTCATGAGCCTGTTGTACAACAGAGCGCTCATCAGTCATCTTGTAGTCATAGAATTGTTCCATGATGTACAACTCGCTGCCAGCGTCCGAGGCCCCAAATTTGGCCTCGAGCGCATCCCACATATCCTTTCCGTTATCAAATGACATGTACGAGTCCACAATGGAGTCGTCAAGGATACTGAGGAGGGCACTCTTGAAAAGAGTATCGAGCCTCTCATATGCCTCCAGTTGTTCGGTATTAAGCTCGCCCTCAGGCTTGCCTTTGGTGGCGGCATAGCAGTTACTATTCTGAAACCAGTAAACTGCTCTCATGCGCCATCGTTTGTAAAGCACCCCTTTAAAGGGAAACGGCTTCGTTGACGCGAGAAAGTCAGGTGATGCAAATTGCCTATCATCAGGTTTTTGGATTGTTGAATATATAAGCAATTTAGCATATGATTTAATTCGTGAAAACAGTAAACAGAACATGACTAGAATAATAAGAATTAAACTAATCATGTGATCTACCAGTACAATAGATAAACAAATGCGATCTACCAATGCCGTAGATAAACAGAACAAATCTACAGCATATACTACTAGCAGAAATTGTAGTAGTAATTCGAACAAGAAGATTAGGAGATCATACAGTGTGGCGGCAGCGGAAGCAGAAGCGGAAGCGTTGGCTTTCGTGTTGTCGCCCATGTCGTCGATGAAGAGGCTGCCGATGTCGGGGAAGAAGTCGTCGTTGGGGAAGAACTCGAAGCCAGTAGTCGCGCGAGTGCGCTCCACAAAAACCTGGTCGCCCCTCTCCCATACAGGATCACAAGAGGTGGGGTTCCGGAGGCCTACTGTCCCTTCAACCTGTGCACGCCGGAAGATGGGATGGAGAAGACTTGGAAGACGGTGGCGCAAGGATCTGCAGCAAAAATATAAGCTCAGCTCGGCGAGATTCCCGCAACCCGCGGCGTGTCGTGACGAGACGTGACGAGACGAGACGAGCGAGCGGCGGCGGAGGAGGAGGAGTGCGCGGGAGAGAGCCTTCTGTTCACTCAAGCACACCAAGTGTCTCAACACTCCACCTTATAAGGTGGTGTTTGTCTTCTCCAACTAGCAATGTAGGACTAAACTTTAGTCCCCAACCAGCCATATAAATGGGCCATGAGATTTTAGAAATTTTAGTTGGGCCATGTGAAAAAGCAGTGATTTAATTTGGGCCATGGACAAAGGCCATAAAATTCCAACAACCCGTTTTCGAAAAAAGTTGACCCATAAATTTATTTCATTTTTCCCCGGCTGGCGATCCAAGCTCGGCTCAATCTATTCCAGTCTCGGCGAGCCGAGCCAGCCGAGTTGGCTTACGAAAACACGGCTCGAGCCGACTCATATGTATAATTATACTATTATACGTTTAGTGTGAAGGGTATCGTGCAATCTCAGCCCTTGATGAGGCTAGGGGGAGGACCGAAGCGGAAATGAGACATTTAATGTGTGGACAGATTGGCAGTCCGTTTCGCTCAGCGTTCGTTTTCATGTGCCGGTGATACAGAAAGTTCCTAATACAAGTGTTCTGTTGGTGCAAAATCAGTCTTGCTCCATCATCATACCCATGGTCTGACGACAGTACAATTACATGGGTCGGACACGATTTTTTGACTTGTAGGTTCAGATGCGCCCATTATGAAAATGTATTTGAAATACATTTTAAAATGTCAAAAAATTCAAACAAAATTTTTGGGTGTACACACTATTAGAAAAACCACCTTTCGTCCAGAGCCGAACAAGCCATTAATACCGGTTCAGTTAAAAACCGGGACCAATGCCTGGCACTGGTCCCGGTTCGAGTTGCCAGGGCATTGGTCCCGGTTCGGTTGGGGGCATTGGTCCCGGTTCGTGGCACGAACCGGGACCAAAGCTCCAGAGCCGGACACGTGGCGTGCCGCGGAGCTTTGGTCCCGGTTCGTGCCGAACCGGGACCAATACCCCTCCCCTGCCTATATATAACCCACCCCCCCCCTTCTCTCCTCTGTTTTTTTTTCTGGATTGGTGGGAAGTGGGTGCTAGTTTTTTTTCCTTTGCCACGCACAAGATGTGTTCGATGAAATGCCCGACCCACACCGAGGTTAGCAACTTTATCCTTTTCATCTGTAATTGATACAGAAATATTGCACGTGTCGATGTACGGTGGTCATTTCACTATTCAAGATGTTATTGTAATGGTATTTGATAAACTTAATTATATGATGCAGATGGATGCACGGATGCGATGGATGTACGGCGAACGACGCAGTTCCGAGTTTATTGCAGGCCTGCATAAATTTCTCGAAGTGGCTGAGGCAAACAAAGTGATAATTTTATGCCTTGTCCATGTGAGAAGTGTCGGAACGTCAGGGAGTACTCTGACCCGAAAACCATTCAAGACCACGTGATTCGGAGAGGTTTCATGCCCAGCTATAATTGTTGGACCAAGCACGGAGAAAGAGGGGTTAGGATGGAAGACAATGAAGAAGAGGAGGATGATGACAACTATCCTATGTTCCCTGAGGAATGCGGTGATACTGTAATGGAAGACGTTGAAGAAGAAGGAGGTGAACATCGGGCATCAGATGAGCCCGCTGATGGTCTTGGTGGGGTCATTTCTGATGCAAAGCGAGAATGCGATACAGAAAAGGAGAAGCTAAAGTTGGAGGCCATGCTAGAGGATCACAAAAAGTTGCTGTACCCAAATTGCGAAGATGGCAGCACAAAGCTCGGTACCACACTGGAACTGCTGAAATGGAAGGCAGAGACTGGTTGTTCTGACAAGGGATTTGAGAAGTTACTGAAAATAATGAAGCCGAAGCTTCCAAAGGATAACGAATTGCCCGAGACTACATACGAAGCAAAGAAGGCTATCTGCCCTCTAGGATTAGATGTGCAGAAGATACATGCATGCATTAATGACTGCATCCTGTACCGCGGTGAGGAGTACGAGAATATGGATAAATGCCCGGTATGCAATGCACTGCGGTACAAGATCAGACAAGATGACCCTGGTGATGTTGAGGGCGATGACGAGCCCCCCCGGAAGAGGGTTCCTGCTAAGGTGATGTGGTATGCTCCTATAATACCACGGTTGAAACGTCTGTTCAGAAACAAAGAGCATGCCAGGTTGTTGCGATGGCACAAAGAAGAGCGTAAGAAAGACGGGAAGTTGAGACACCCCGCCGATGGGTCCCAGTGGAGAAAAATCGACAGAGAGTTCCCGACATTTTCAGATGACGCAAGGAACTTAAGATTTGGTCTAAGTACAGATGGCTTTAATCCTTTTGGGGAGCAGAGCTCCAGTCATAGCACTTGGCCCGTGACTCTATGTATCTACAACCTTCCTCCTTGGTTGTGCATGAAGCGGAAGTTCATTATGATGCCAGTGCTCATCCAAGGCCCGAAGCAACCCGGCAACGACATTGATGTGTACCTAAGGCCATTAGTTGATGAACTTTTGCAGTTGTGGTCCGAACCAGGTGTACGTGTGTGGGATGAGCACAAACAACAGGAATTTGACCTACGAGCGTTGTTGTTCGTAACCATCAATGATTGGCCTGCTCTTAGTAACATTTCAGGACAGTCAAACAAGGGATACAATGCATGCACGCACTGTTTAGATAAGACTGAAAGTATACATTTGGGAAACAAGAATGTGTACCTGGGGCATCGTCGATTTCTTCCGAACAGTCATGCCGTAAGAAAGGCAAGCATTTCAACGGTGAGGCAGATCGCCGGAAGAAGCCTAACCTCCCTGATGGTGATGTTATATATGACATGGTCAAGGATTTAGAAGTAATCTTTGGAAAGGGTCCTGGCAGTCTATCTGTTCCGAATGACGCTGACAACCACGTACCCATATGGAAGAAGAAATCTATATTTTGGGAGCTACCCTATTGGAAAGTCCTAGAGGTCCGGTCTTCAATCGACGTGATGCACGTGACGAAGAATCTTTGCGTGAACCTGCTAGGCTTCCTGGGCGTGTATGGGAAGACAAAAGATACACCAGAAGCACGGGAGGACCAGCAACGTATGAAAGACCCATACAACAAGCAGACGGATAAAGGGCGTCAATACTTAAGCAGCTACGCTCTTACCAAAGCAGAGAAGGAAATCTTTTTTGAATGCCTGAGCAGTATCAAGGTCCCGGCTGGCTTCTCGTCAAATATAAAGGGAATAATAAATATGGCAGAGAAAAAATTCCAGAACCTGAAGTCTCATGATTGCCACGTGATTATGACGCAGTTGCTTCCGGTTGCATTGAGGGGGCTTCTACCGGAAAATGTTCGAGTACCCATTGTGAAGCTATGTGCATTCCTCAATGCAATATCTCAGAAGGTCATCGATCCAGTAACTCTACCAAGTTTACAGAAGGCTGTGGTCCAATGTCTTGTCAGCTTCGAGTTGGTGTTCCCCCCATCATTCTTCAATATTATGACGCATCTCCTGGTTCACCTAGTCGACGAGATTGCCATTCTCGGTCCTGTATTTCTACACAATATGTTCCCCTTCGAGAGGTTCATGGGAGTCTTGAAGAAATATGTTCATAACCGTGCTAGGCCAGAAGGAAGCATCTCAAAGGGCTATGGAACAGAGGAGGTCATTGAGTTCTGTGTTGACTTTATTCCTGACCTTAAGCCGATTGGTGTTCCTGAATCGCGGCATGAGGGGAGACTGAGTGGAAAAGGCACGCTAGGAAAGAAAGCACTGATATGTAGGGACGGGCATTCTTTAACTCAAGCACACTACACAGTTCTACAAAGTTCCACCTTCGTGGCTCCGTATATCGAGGAACACAAGAATTATGTACGCTCCAAGAACCCGGGGAGGATGACTCCTGGATTAAAGAAAAACACATGGAGACTTTCGGCAGTTGGTTGCGATTACAGCTCATGAATGACACCACTGTCGGAGATCAGCTCTACTTGTTGGCCGCGTCACCATCTTCGACTGTATTGAATTTCCAAGGGTACGAGATAAATGGGAATACATTTTACACGATCGCCCAAGATAAAAAGAGCACCAACCAAACAGTGGTGTCCGCTTTGATGCAACAGACGAGAATGGGCAAAAGGACACATACTATGGTTACATAGAGGAGATATGGGAACTTGACTATGGACCTACTTTTAAGGTCCCTTTGTTTCGGTGCAGTTGGGTCAACATGAATGGAGAAGGGATAAAGGTAGACCAGCTGTACGGAATGACAACAGTGGATCTCAAGAATCTTGGTTGTTACAGGAACGAACCATTCGTCCTAGCCAATGATGTGGCTCAGGTTTTCTATGTGAAGGACATGTCCTCCAGACCAAAAAAAAAAAAAATAAGCAAACGAATACATCAGACGATGAGCCAAAGCGTCACATAGTTCTTTCAGGGAAAAGAAACATCGTGGGAGTCGAGGACAAGACAGACATGTCAGCAGATTATGATAAGTTTGATGAAATTCCGCCCTTCACAGTGAAAACTGACCCAAGCATCCCGTTAAATAATGAAGATGCTCCATGGTTACGGCCGAAGCGATCATAGGCCAGGGACATACGCGAAGAAGGGTTCATGGCATTTATGTAAATCAATGTAATGTATTAAACCTTTATGTGATGTGTAGTAATGTATTAAACCTTTATGTGGTGAAAACCATAATACATAGCTCGGGTCCATTTTTATTTAACCATAATACATCACGAATAATATCACTAACTTTTGTCGGGTCCTAAGCCACGGGGTGCTGAGCGGCCGGCGCTGCGCACCCAAAGAGCAGGAACCATCACAGGGTCAATACTCACGTGAGAAGGATCCCTATGAAGAACCATCCACCAACCGGGACATCGTCGCCGAGATCTGAAAAAATGAGTGGGGAATTTGATCAAACACCTAGGTAGGGGAGGGAGAGGGCAGCACCTTGGTAAAAACACGCCCAAAACACACGGTTTCCCCGTCATACAGCCCAACGGTGGCTCGTGAGTGACTGCATATCAAATGCACCGTTGGGCTGTATGACGGGAATCCGAATGCTTTGTATACCAAAATGCTTTGTAGATAGAACAAAACATACGGTTTCCCCTGCATCCGTCAGCCCACCGGTGGCTCGTGAGACGGCAAATCGGCCTTCGATCCAAACAGCGGCAAGACGTCTCTGATGATCTGCAACCGTCCTAACAAGTGTTGGAGATGTTGCTAATCATCAGAGATCCTTGCCGCTGCTTGGATCCGACCGAGGGGAGGGTTCACCTTCAGCCTCCGCTCTAGGAACTCCTGCCTCTCAGAAATCTTGCTCTCTGCTACCCGTGTACTGCCAAAATGAACTACAATGAGTAGACACTGAGTGCTGAACATGTCCGGGAGGGGGCTATATATAGGGTACATGTGCTTCTTTAGTCCCGGTTGGTAACACCAACCGGTCATGTGGCTCACGAAGTGGTCGTGATACTGCTGATCCAACAGCTCACAATCCCTCAAAAGAAACACACCCCTGATCCAACGTCTCACAAGCGCTTGAAAGAAACACACGATCCGTGTGCTTCTTTAGTCCCGGTTGGTAACACCAACCGGGACTAAAGTCGGGATTTGCGGTCGTGTCAGCCACGTGTCCTCCCCCAGCGCTGCCCTAGCCACGTGTCCTCCCCTAGCGCTGCCCTGGAGGTCTTTATATATTGTCGCCGACGGGGTAAACCCTAATCCACCATTCCTAGCCACGAACGCATCGTCTCCACGAGATGGATCCGCCACGCCCACCGCAGCGCCTTCTGGACGAGGTCGAGCGTGCTCGGCAGAGCGCGCTTGGGCGCTACCGCGGGAGCCTATCCCGACGTATGCCCACGAGCCCGGCGTGGAGAGGAATGCCCTGCTACCGGCCTCCTGCTCCGGTGCCGGAGGAGGTGCGGAGGACGTACGAGCGCGCGTGGTCCGACGTCCCTGACCCCGACGAGGATGCGTACGCCGCAGGGGTGGCGTGGGGATCCGCGACCGTACCTCCACCAGTCGCCGCCGCCCCTCCCGACGAGGAGGATGACGACTACGACGACTTCGACTGGAGCGACCATGGGGAAGAGCGCGGCGGGCCGCAGATGCAGGAGGCCCTTGAAGCCTCCTTCCAGTCCATCCACGACGACCGTGTATAGCGAACCAGAACTGTCTGCCAGCTCAAGGCAAAGGAGGCTTCCGAGCTGGATTGGGCGCTGAAAGACTCATCCTCCATGGATCTCGCCCTCCGCTGCAAACGTGCGCGTGAGAACCGGGCAGCCGCGAACGGGGCTGGCTCCACCCGCTGTTCCTCCTAATCCTACGGCCTCCGAGCCAGCAAGTCCGTTTATGTAGAATAATGTTGGTGATGTTGGTGATGTGTAATAATGTATTAAACTTTTTATGTAATGCATTCTATGGAATGTATTAAAACTTTATGTAAGGAGCATGTGTAATAATAAGTAGGAGAAATTAGCTAGAAACCGAGAAAATTACTAATATTTGTGGATTATCCATAAAATATGGTCTACTTTGTGTGATAATTGGATGGGTGCCATTTTGCACCATATTTGTTGTACTTGCTTCACAAAAAATGTCATTTTTGACAATCGAAAAACAAAAAACGATATTTAGATAAGTAATTTGAAAAAATAGAAAATGGTTTTTAATTAGTTATTCACATTCAAACACTTTTCATGTTAAAAGTTTTGTCAATTCAAAATATGCAATAAAGTTAATGCATTTTTAATTGAAAATGGCAAAATGGTTAATAGTTTGTATAGTTAGAATAATTATTTTAGAAAACAGAAAATGGTTTCGGATTATTTATTCAAATTTAAACACTTTTCATGTTGAAAGTCTTTTCAGATTCAAAACCATTTGAAATTCATATTCAAACACCTAAATAAGAAAAAAAAGGCGGGAACAACATTTCAGAACTGAAAAGTTCAAAATAATTTTGAAAAATGACTCTTTGGTCCCGGTTGCGACCAAGAACCAGGACCAATGAGTCCATGGACGCGCCACGGGATCTGGCATTAACTGACCCACTCATTGGTCCCGGTTGCTGGCAAGAACCGGGACCAAAGAGGCATTGGTCCCGGTTCTTGGCAGCAACCGGGACCAATGAGTGCTGCTATAACTGCCCGCGCCATTTCTTCTTCCCCATTCACCCAAATCGACTAAGGACCGGAGAGAAGCGCGACGCGGAGCGAAACGACGCCGGCAGGCTGCCCGACCTCTACGCCGCGCCCCGCCGCCGCCGTCGACGTCCGCCGCGCCCTGGACGGCCGCGCCACCTCCTCCACGCGCCACCTCTCCTCCACGGCCGCGCCCCCCGCTCGCGCCCTCCACGGCCGCCCCCACGCCGTCGACGCCGCCCCCGACGCCGCGCCGCCCCAACGCCGTCGACGCGTCTCGCGCCCCCGACGCTGGTTGCACGCCCACATCCCTGCCCTGCCCTGACGCCGCCTCGCCGTCCCTGCCGATCGATCCCCGGCCGCCGTCGCCGCTACGTGTACACGTGCGGTACTAGTTGAAGTGTTAGCCAATTTAGCCAATTTACAATGTATATTTCGCATGTTTTTGGATCCCTGGTGATTTTTTTTTGTACAATGTATATTTGTTGTTCACCAAAATGTTAGCCAATTTACAGTGTTTAAATATGTTTTTATTTGTTGTAGATAGGTAGCATTTTTTTGTGAGCATTTTTGAAATATTTTGTAGAATGTTTAAATATGTAGTAGTTTGTAATGGTCGATCATGTTTGAATATTCGCCCAAATGTTGGCAAATTCGTGTTTGCAAACATGTTTTTTATTTTGGAATGAACAGGTAGTATTTGTTTTTGAGCATTTTTTATATATTTTGTAGAATATTCAAATATGTAGTAGTTTGTAATGGTCGATCATGCTTGTATTTCGGCATCAATATTTAGTTGGAATTAGAAGAAATGCACTTGAATTACATCTAAATGGTGAAAGTTTTAAAATTTGAATTTCGGTCTTATGGCATAAATAGTGAATGTTTTTTTTATGTTAATGCTCATATGCTTGTCATATTTTTTAACACGGTGGTGGGAGAAATTCAAATTTGAAGCTGTGGTGAGAGAAAAGTTAACAAGTTTACGATACTAGTTTACGGGTTTACGAGTTTACGATACTAGTTCCGACCTTTACGAGTTTACGATACTACTTTACGAGTTTACGATACTAGTTTACGAGTTTACGATACTAGTTCCGACCTTTACGAGTTTACGATACTACTTTACGAGTTTACGATACTAGTTCCGACCTATACGAGTTTACGAGTTTACGATACTAGTTCATGTGGTCCGATACGAGTTTACGATATGTGTTAGCAAAATTTTTGTGGGTAGATGTATCTTGACATATGGAATAAGTTACCCAACTAAAGTTTTGTGCATTGTTCTTAATTTGCATAAACTATGGAACGAGACAAAAATCAGGAAAACATCCTCGAGGATATAATCCGCGGGCCGGAAGATGTTGCCGATGTCACCTCGCAGTTTTTGAACAACTCCGGTGAGGAAGATGAGTCTCTCAACCGAAGAGACGGCTCCGGTGAGGTAGAACCCGACGGCTGGGGTGAGGGAGAAGTCGGCGAGGGAGAAGCCGACGAGGGAGAAGCCGAAGGCTCCGGTGGAATATTAAATGTTGCAAACTCCGGCGAGGTGCATATACATATATTAATGAAGCCGAAGATTGTATTAATTAAGCCTCTGCTGTCTATATACATATATTGACGCTCTTTCTTCTTTTAGCCCTCCAGATCGAGCAAATCTTCTGTAAGGACAAAACGAGGCCCAGCCAAAAAGTTGGGTGTAACAGCCCGAAGTGGAAACCCTAAAAACCCGTGTAAAATTTTCGCTTTTGTGTTCCTTGCATCATGGCATCCTTGCATCAAGTGTAACAATTGGAACCTTTAACTTGTCACTAGGGAATTGTGCTAGGGAAGTGTTGATGTTGCTAGGGATTTGTGGTTGTTGCTAGGGAATTGTGGAGGTTGGCACCACTTCAAACCAAATTGCCAAGTTGTGCTTTAACTAATTCCAAAACCACGAAGGCACTCAATCTAGCAAAATAAAATCACTTTGACATCTCCTATGTGTCAAGGAGGTTCCAAGAGCTCCAAAATAATATTTTGCCCTTGCTCCAAAATAGTTGAATAGCAACATTTGGAAAATTAGCAAAATGCTATAATCCAACACTATAAACAAAAGTGGTCCAAACAATTTTATTTTGAGACGCCAATTTTTGTGGTGCTTCTCTACTATATGGGGAGGCTACCAGATTTTTCTCATATTTTTATAAAATGTTTTGGTACCTCAATTAAATCAGAGTTGTACTGCTGGTTTTAAAAGAAGTAAAAAGGGCTTCGTTGTAATTAGCTGAGGACCTATCCGTGGTGAGCAAAGTTTTCCAGGGGGTTATCCGTGAGATGGTCGTCTCTCTCCACGCCACTGTCGCCATGTCGCCGCGCGCCCATGCCGTCGCCGTGGCAGTGCATCGCCGGGCCCCCTCTGCCTCTCCCCTGCGAGAGCACGCCTCCACGACACCCCGACCTCACCTGCTCCCCTCGCTCTTCGCTCACCTGCCCCCGTTTCCCCTCTCCTTTCCCCACCTTTGCTCACCCCGAGCCGCCATGGCCGCCGGGATGCGCCGCCGTCTCCCCGTCGTTTGAGGCAGCCCCAAGCCGCCTAAAAGCCACCAAAAGCTCCGCCGGGTTCCCTTCTTCGTCCTCGCCAAAGGAATCGGCCGGGGAAGACCGAAATCGCCGTCGCCTTCCACCACCTCGCCGCCGCGTTTCGAGCTCCGCCGCGGTCGATTGCCGCCGTTACAGTCCGTCCCCGACCTCGCCGCAGTCACCAACGTGTTCCTGGTGCGCACGCCCACCTTCCTCTCCCCTCCGTTTCGTCGCTCGCGTCCCACAGCTCGAGTTCGCTGATAGTTGCCGTCGTGTCGCCGTGACGTCGCCGTCGTTGGATAATCCGATTGAGGAACGAACCGGAATATCCGAGTTGATCCAGTGCAGAAATGAGTTAGGTCCTTAGCCATTTTTCTCGCCTCTCCGTAGCACTCGGATTTTCCGATTTCTATCAGTACGAAGGAACTTTCTTTCCTTAGCCATTTTCTCGGGTGAACAGTGCACCGGATATTCCGATTCTGGAAATTCCGGATTTTCCGTTTTGGTCCAGCATCCACATGGTGTACTGCTCCTTTCTTTTCTTTCCAAATTTTTGGCTAACTGTTTGGTACTGTGTGATTTAACTTTAAACAAGTCATGATTAAAAGAGGAGTGTAGAAATGTAACAACTTTGATCGGGACATTAAAATGAGTGTAATATCCCCGAATATCCGGAAATTCGTGATTCAACCGTTTAAATGGGTATCATGTATGTTAAATCGCCAAAACCCTGCATCTCCCACATGATCATGTCATTACATCTACAAGTGAAATCCTAGGGTCTCGACTACCGTAATCAACAAGTGAGACACTTCATGACCTAAATTCACGGATATCCGGGATGCGCCCCTCTAAGCACCCGAACTCCGTTTAATCGGAATAGTTGCATCATCCCCCTCCCGGGGATTTAAAATGTCATGTCATCATGTGTTTGCGCATTGCACCGATGTTATCCGTGGTTTTGATTGTTCCTCTCCGGTATTGTTTGTGCCTCGGTAGATCAAGGAGGTGAAGTGCCACCCCCGTCTCGTGACGATCCGTACTACCAGCACGCTGATCCAGGCAAGCGTAATCCCCCCTCTGAGCATATCTTATCCTATGTTTCCGCAAATATTTTCTCCACTATAATATTGCATGCGGTTCTAAATGTCAATTTTCTGGGATTAGAGTATCCTATAGTTGCATTAAGTTTCCGATGCCAATACCTGTTTTCCCTCCTATTATCCATAGGATTGTTTTGTGGCCTGAGATACTTACTATGCTATGTTGATGCTTAGCCATGCTTAGTAAATTGCATAGCTATACGATGGATGGTTTGTGGTGGAAACAGGTGATGAGATGAATGGTTGTTGGTGGAGGAAATTGTGGTGACGGATAATAAAATGCTAAAAGGTGGGGATGAGAGGCCACTGTGGTTGTGGTGTTTTGTCTCGTTCTCGCCGCCTAGGTGCGAGTTCTATACCTCTTGAACCAAGACTGAGCGTGCAACCATGCGTGAGGCCTATGCATTCGCAGTGCAGGAACCCTCATAGACTAAATAACTCGGGCGGGACTAGCCAGGGTCCTCTAGTTCGGGCTTCCATTTTGCGCGTGCGTGATGATGGTGGGGTGAACTGAGATGAGGATGGTTGTGTTAGGAAAATGAGTGGCCACGGGGCAGGGTGTGCGATCCACTGCTCCGTCCTCACTGATGATCCTGGAAAGTCCTTAACGAGGGAGAAGTCGACACCGCTCCCACCCAGCCGGCTTTCCAAGGAAGAGAGCTAATGATCAGGTAATGGGCCGGACGGTACGCGTGGCAAACATTGTACACCCCTGCAGGGTTAAATCTTTTCGAAAAGCCGTGTCCGCGGTTATGGACGACTTGGGAAGTGAAGGTAAGATCATAGAATAACTTTAACGGAATGATTAAAAACTGGGTACTAGAGGTACCACTCACTTATGCAAGGTGAGCTTCCTCGAGGGTGATTCGGGGAGGTGACTTTGATGAACAGGTACAATGGTTGATGATAAGTAAGGTGATGAAAGAAAGAGTTACTCCTTACCTCTTTGAAAATATTCTGATTAGTCGATGCCTCTGAGTTATGTTTTTCATAAATAAAATCAGCTTTATGCAAAACAGCCATATAACTTTGAAAGCCTCATCGAGCTAATGCTCTATATATAATCTTGCGAGTTCGTCGAACTCAACGTCGTTTGTTTTGTTTCAGAGGAGGACTTCACCAACCTCGAAGGTGGGTTCTTTGTGGACGTCGACGAGTAGTCTGGGGTTCCCAGGTGGCAGCTTGGGACAACCCGGATCAGCTGGCGCGGTGATGTTTATTTGTAGGCCTCTTAGGCCATAACTTGGATCTTGTTGTTAGACAACTTAATTTGCTTCCGCTTGATGTAATGTTGGGTCGGTGACCTCTGGTTGTCATTTGCTATCTTTCTCTACTATAAGAGTTGAACTATAATGCTTTGTGTCGTAGAGTCTGTGATGTGCCAGTTGTTCCACAAGTCTTGGTCTCTCTATTATGCATTGAGGGTTGTGCCTGTGTTAAGGCATCAATCGGGGTGTTGCGTTGCCGATGATCCATTCCGAGCAACGCCTGCCAAAGGTTTTGGCCGGGGATTGGTAAACCCGTAACCTCCGGTTGTATCGCTTAACCGGTGACACACAGCATCACTGTATAACAGTCAGGTCAGGGCGCCACATTGGGCGACCAAGAAAGGTACAGGATCGAAAAGTCGCTGAAGACGGCACACCGATTGCTCCCCCTGATGTTAAAAATAAAATGGTAAATCAATGCGGAGTTCTTGTTAGGGACTACATCCCGATCACCGTTCGAGAATGGCATCAGCCAAAGGAGGGAGGAGCAAGATATGTCAGCGAGGTGGGCAAAGAAAGACTTTGGAGAAAGCTCATGCTTAATTTCACCCTGCCGGCGCCAGAGGTGGATCCAGATGAGGAGGATCCAAATGAGCCAGAAAAGATTGCCCGGAAAAACATGGAGCAAAAAGTCAAGGACTGGGCTCTTAAGAAGATGGCCGAGCTATTCAAGAACTGGAAGAAAAGATTGAACAGCGAGTTTGTCGAGAAAAATAAGACTCCGGACTTCGATAAAGGGTATGAGAAGATAAGGGACGACTAGGAAGAATTTGTGGCGTACAAGAAATCGGAGGAAGCTCAGGAAAAGTCTGCAAAAAATAAGGCAAATGCTGCTAAAAAGATCTACCACCATACTATGGGCCTGGTGGCTACGCCTTTAGCATGCCTAAGTGGGAGAAACTTGAGGCGGACCTGCTGGCTAAAGGGATCACTCCAGAGCCACTCGCATGGATCGAAAGGGCAAGAAATTGGTTTTACGGGCATGGGGGCACGTTGGACGCAGAAGGGAAGTGCATATATAACAGAAGACACAAAGATAAGCCCCTACTACCCATCGAAGGCATTAGAAATGCAGTAAAGGATGTTGCAGAGGGACGGTTCATTCCCGATAGAGAGGATGACGAGCTCACACGCGCCCTTGGGAATGAGGAACACGACGGACGAACACGAGGCGTACCAGGCTCCAAGCCCAAGACAATTGCGATTCCCGAGCACAGGAAGAAATTTCCTGATAGAAGCCATCAGAGGAGAAAGGAAAGGGAGGCAATGGAAGCACGCGCTGCTGCAGACCGGCTGCGTAATATAGAAGAAGAATTAAAGCGGCAGAAGGATCAAATTGCCGCACTTAGCCAGCAAGGTACTAGCGGCCAATCTCAGCGGCACATGGTAGAAGCTGCATGCGATGGTACCGGCGGCCCATCGAATCGAAAAGCAGCGTGGATTCCACGGAGCTCCAGGATGGTACTGATGATGCACTGACGGTGGCTCCTCTTCGTCGCTACCCAGTGGATGATATCACGGAGAGCACACCTTGTGAGCTACATGTGAAAGTTTTTAACTTAACCATGAAGGTGGCGTTCGGCTATGCCGTACCAATTGGACCTAATCCAACTTACCATTTCTCTCCGGTTCCACATGGCTACGCTGTTGTCGGGGTGGATGAAGTGATGAAAGATTTTGAGGAGCTGAAGCTGGAACACCCTGCAGGTGAAGATGGGGAGGTGCTTGAACTTGGAGAAGCCAAGAAAGGGACCATTCTATGGCCAAAGGAATTCATCGTGCTTCCAAACTGGCAGCCAAGGCCATCGACTCCTCACCAGTCTCCAGCGCAACAGTCCTCTTCACCGCCTCAGCATTCTCCAGCGCAACAGTCCTCTTCACCGCCTCACCAGTCTCCAGCGCAGCCGTCTCCACCGCCGTGTCAGCCGTCTCCCCGCGCCTCAGCCGTCTCCGCCCACCGCTGGTACTATGAGGGGTAAGCGATCACCGAAACGTAAAAGGTCGCCCCTCCCAAAAGTACCTCATAAGAATCTTCCCATGAAACCTTATGACCGTACGGTGGAGGAAAATGCCGTGGTCGTAAATGCCCAACATCAAGAGTGGTTGGCTAGCCTGAAGAAGCCGAAAGCGGCAGAGTTCCCCTCCACCCCAGCAGAAAAAGCCGCCGTCTTCAAAATGCTGAAGACCCTTGAACAACCCCCGCCAAGGCTGACACCAGACTATGACCGCCAGATTCGCAAGTCAGTTCAGGCAAATAAGGAGCGGTCGAAGAGTAGTAGTGCAAGCGGGAAATCAGTTCCCCAGCTCGGAGAACAGAAAAACCAGTCGTGCCCCCCGCTCAAAGTGTTTTCCAATACCGCCGAGGGGTCGAGCACAGGTGATGTCGCTATCGATCCTGAGTTTGTTGCAATATACGGAGAAGCGGCCGCTGCTCATGGCATGTCTATTCGGACTACTTAGCGCAATTACAAGAGTTCCAGAAAGTAGCATACCAATACCAGTACGGGAATAGTCTCGTCAAACCTGAGCTAGTCAACGGTCTACCAACAAAAATGCGCAGATTGCATAAGTGGTACATGCGAGCCTGTGAGGAAGGGGCAAACTGGATCTACGTGGCCTATAGAAACGAGCATTACGGGCATGGAAATGGCGTGGTAATGATTGAATTTCCTGAATTATTTCAGTTATACCAACAAGACGCCATCGACAAAGCTATCCTCAGTGCCTATTGTCTGTAAGTATTATTTCTGTAATTAAGTCTCTAGCTAGCTCAGCTCGTTCATTGCATGTATAATCTTACTCATCACTATATTAATTATGCAGAATGAAGATTCTCCAATGCAAAAGAGGACAAATCTATGACATTGGGTTCATTGACCCATACTACATTCATCAAGTATCTCTCAAACGTCATTACAACGACACAGAGGATAACTTGGTAAGGGCGTTAAGGTTTAACGAAACCAAAAGGGAAATACTATTTCCTTACAACTACGGGTGAGTGTTACTGTCTTGTACACATTCTATTTCGCTTACTCGATGTTAAGTGTATAATTGATGACTTATGCGTGCGCAGCTTCCACTTTATTCTGCTAATCATTAAACCTGACAAAGGAGTAGTACTTGTCATGGACTCGAAACGTAAACCCCTTGAGGAGTGGGCGGACATGCAGGAATGCCTCCAAGGGTAATTTCAATCATTATGGCACTATATCGGCAACTTTCCGTTCATTCCCTGGTAGCAAGCAATTAATATATAACTCCTTTATTCATTTTCTTTGCCGGACAGGGCTTGGAAACGGTTCACCGCCAAGGCTAGGGGTATTTGGGCGCCGAAGCTTACATTTGAACAAATAAGTGTAAGTTATCATGCTTGATTATTATTCCGCGCATCTCTTTGATTTTAGTTTCAATACCATTATCATGCTTGATTATTATTTTGATTGAACTCTGTTCTCGTAAAGTGCTTGAGGCAGGAACATGTGAATAATTTATGTGGATACTACGTTTGCGAGTTTATTCGCCAGACGACCCAAGAGCGATCCAAGAGCCGGTTCTTAGAACAACTTGAAGTACGTAAACAATATTCACAATTTTAGTTTATTGCCATCAATTGTGTTTAGTTTCATTCATATATATTGACCCCTTCTTTAAATTAGATCGAACGGCTGCGGGACGGTCTTCTACCACAAGATCGCGTACGCGCAATTCAAGAGGAAATTGCGGGATTCTTAGATGCAGAGGTCCTAGATCCAAAGGAGAATACTATGGGCCGGTTAAAATGGGAGTGTAAAAGAGATGTATATATGCATGAAACTCGTGTGTACATGTAATATGTTCGACCAAGCACGACGAATGAGATGTGTGTAATATATTCATGACGATGATGTGTAATAGTGGTTCCTTCATTGCTGTATGTAGTACCATCGAATTGAGTGCGAGATGGAGAGCCGGCGAGTGAGAGATGAGCCGGCGAGTAGTACCTGCACAGAAATATCGAAGCTTGGCCTCGATATGCCGGCGAGTGAGGATGGAGAGCACGTCGGCGATGCGAAGAAGGGGGAGACGATGGAGGCACCGGCGAGAGGGAGGGGGGGGGGCACCGGCGAGAGGGAGAGGTGGTCCAAATACACCCTAAACCCTAAATACAAAAAAAACTCATTGGTCCCGGTTCGTATGTCTCCCCCCACACCCAGCCAGAACTGGCCAGGTGGACACCCATTGGTCCCGGTTCGTGGCCCAACCGGGACTAGAATTAGTCCCGATTGGCCAGTCCCGGTTGGGCAACCGGGACTGAAAGCCCAGCCGAACCGGGACCACAGGTCCTTTTTCTACTAGTGACATCCTGACATTCTATGATCGCTCAAACAAAATCGCGAAAAAGATATTTTTTGTGGGTTGTGTAAAAATGTCAAAAACATATTGCGTACAAAATCATTTTAGAGCACTGAGATTTGTCGTTTTGTACAGCTCACAAAATATGTCATTTTCTCCACAAACTTTATGTGCGAACATAAAATGTTCCCGAAATTTTTGTTTGCATTTGTTAACATTTAAAATATGATTTTTTTAGGTAGTGGAATAATATGCTCGTACTATGCAAAACTGATTTCCGTACCTGGGTCCCTATTCTTATGTGATGTTCGCTAGTGGTGAAATAGAGAGGAATACGCCGATGGTCGTCGGCAGCGGCAGTAAGAGAAAGAAGATATCGCTGCTCACGTTCTCCCCCACGACAACTCTGTCATCGCCGCTTGCTCAGTCCGTGACGCATCATCAGGCTTTGGTGGTGTTGTCCACACCGTCGTCGTCGTTCCTATTCCCGATGTTGCCAAGGTCCCTCACCGCCAATCCTGTGCCACGTTCGCCGTAGGCGATCAGGCAGCAGTCCAGGTCGTTCGCGGACCTGTTCGGATTCAAGGCGTGCGGCGAGGTACTGAGCAAGCCGTAGCAGCTCCAGCTCCACCAGGCGATGAAGCACTCGATGTCATATGCTCGGGGCTGTCCCACATGGACTCGAGCATGAATATCATTCACATGATCTTCCTTGTCGGGTGTGGCCCTCCGGCTGTCCGGCGCATCCTACCTGTTTTGGTGCAAAATTTATCGAATGATACAACTTGGTGTCTCAATCTCATTTTTATACAACATTTGACGCAAGTTTTCTCAGAAAACCCAAATTGCCTTCTAACGTGATTTAGACAGCGAATCTGACATGGCGGACCCACATGTCAGATGACATGGCAAGTTCGGTGACGGACTGAGAAAACGGCCGTTAGCCGCTCAGGTGGGACCCACCTGTCAGGACGCTGTCTTAAACTTGCTAGGGTTAGGTTTCGGACAGATCCAAATCACGCGCGTTGTCCAACCCTCTCTCTCTTCTGTCTCTTCCCCGACATGGCGGCGGCGACTCCCGGTGGCGGCGGCGGTGGCGATAGCGGCGGCGACCCCGCAGGAGATTCCGCCTGCGGCGAGAGAGGAGCGGAGGCCGCTGCGGGTAGCGGTGGTGATTCCTCCGCGGGCGGCGGTGGCTGCACGCGCGGGAGCTCCGTCGGCAAGCAGCTGTCGCCGGTGGCGCTTACGGCCGAGGCTAGGTCGGCGAGAGCTTTGGCGCAGGCTGTGCTGTCTTCACCGGCGAAGACTAGCCACGAGTGGAGTAGCTCTTTCAGGGGAGTGTAGTAAGTACCTTTTCTGCTCACTGTAAAAAATAGGTTTTGTTACAAAATCAGATAGATTTGTTGTTTACTGTATTGTACTTCCTAGCTAGTAATATTTCTTTATTTCGCTAGTTCAATTTGGCTGGAATGTTGTAGCTTTATTATGTTTTATAGCTATTTTGCTGAATATTGTACACTGTTTTTTCCTTTGTAGCCTTGATGATGAAATTTGGGAGATTAGATTTAATTTCCCTGTTGAAGACAACTTGGAAAGAACTCTTTCGAAGAGTGACATTACAGTTTTGAATCTGTTACAACTGATAGAAGGGCATGGGTATGGAATTAGAGATGGTATGTTTTATGTTAAGGAACAGGGGAAATGGTACCAAGGCATGGAAGTAATTGACAGTATGGGAAAGGTAGAGGAGATGCTAGCTCTATATGAAGCTGACAAGATTCTGAACATAACTGTTCTAAAAAGGAATGCAACCTGGCCAGAAGGATTTAACATGCCAGAAGGTTTGCCTGTCCAAATATCTCAGCCAGTAGTTATTGCAGTTGACACAGATGGTACGGCATACATACCAGAAGATGATGAAGGTCTGTTTCCAGTGGCTATGGATTGCTCTGATTGCATCTATACTGGCACTCAACAGAGTTCCAACTTTCAGAAAGGAAAAAATGTAGTTCCAATTGATGTTCAAGTTATATCTGATGATGAGCACATAGCATTACAAGAGGAATTGCAATTAGTTCAGAAACTGAAGAGGTTGAAGGAAGAAAGAGAACCAGATTCAGAAACCGAAGAGATAATGGAGCAGCTTAAGGAGGAGAAGAAAAAACAGGAAGGATGTTTTCCTGCGCTATGAGGGGGATACTGATGTGGAAGAGATTTTCGAAGAGGAACCTGAGTCTTAATCTGATATGGAAGAAGATGAAGCTGAATATTTTGCTGACAAGAAAAACAGTAGAGCACCCAAATCTCACTACCTGTCAGAAGAGGAAGACTTCATTGACTTTGTACCCTCATCTGATGAGGTGATGAGCCCTTCTGATGTGGCTTCAAGTGATGATGACGGTGTGGTGAAGAAATTGCAAACCAGATGTGGAAGGAAAAGGAAGCTCAAGAAACTGAAGAAAAGGGTATGGTACGATGCCAACAGGGCAAACCCACATGAACAATTTTGCAAGAAGTTGTGCTTTACAAACGTTGTGCAATATAGACTAGCTCTCAGGAGTTTCCACATTGCTCAGTTCCAAGGCCATTCTCCGCACCAAAGGCTACTACAGCTCCAGAAGAATTGGGTGCAAGATCACTAGGCAAAATACAGCCCAAGTTCACCTCCAGGCTAAAAGGCTATCTGAATGCTGGTAAACATAATAGCTACAAGAAGAAGTGAGATGTGATGTGATGTGTCTGAGACAATGTTTATGATTTAAGACTATGTCATTTTGTGTGTGCGTGATAGACTATGTTCGTGTAATAGTGTAAGACATGTTAAGACCTGAAGAATGTGTCTGAGACTCTGTCATTTTGTGTGTTTGAGACTATGTTCCTGTTTACATGTGTCTGAAAATGTGTTTAAATAAGTGCAATCCTTGTTTACATGTGACCGAGGCTCCACGAGACCAAGCAGTCAAGGGTTTTCACCCGGAGCCGGAGCCCTAGCGCGAAGAAGGTTCCCACAACGGCGCCCCCAAGAGGGTTACGACATTGCCAAAGCACTGCCAGCACCAGGATCTCCCTCCGCCCAAAACCTCGAGCCAGGCCACCAAGACGCGATCTGGGAAACGACATTGCCGAAGCACTGCCAGCACCAGGATCTCCCTCCGCCAACTCCTCTTCAGCTTATCACAAATAGTACATAGCCAGCACCATGATTAGAACAATACAGGATACATACCACAAATAGTTAACAGTCACTAATATTACATAGCCATCACAAATAGTACCAAACAGGATACATACCACAATTAGTTAACAGTCACTAATACATGGTACCAAGCTAACTTAACAAAGTTCACAGCTAGCATCACTAAATGGCAACAATACAGCTTTGAGCACATCACTGATCACATAATGGCTCATCACATATTGCGCTGATCCTCTTCAGCTTATCCTTGTTTGCATCACTTAGCTTCAGCAGATCAGACACCATGAACTCGAGCCTTCTCTTCTCCTCCTTAAGCACCTCTTTTTCTTCATCCCACTTCTGTTGCTTGACTTTCATTACACCAGCTTGGGCTTTATGCGCCTCTTGCAGCTCTGCAAGCTTACTCTGCAACAGTTCATTTGATATCTTCATCTGGCGCATCAGATCATAATCTTTACCCTCCTTCTGAATCCTCTCATAGTTGGCCTTCATGGTAGATTGGCTAGTCTCCTTGATGAATCTGTTCACATCATCTACACACTCGATGTACTTCTTCTCTAGCTTGTTCTTCTCATCATACAAGTCCTTCATCAGCCTTGCATGCTCAATCTTCTCATCAATCAATGCATTCAAGTTCACTTCATGCATTCCCCAAATTCTTCCTATTGCATTCTTCGCAGTCTGTGGTCATTCATCATCCACCCATGCCACGAACCCACAGTTCTCTACTTCCTGAAGATAATATCCTACTAGTTAGCCCACGCAATTCAATTCATCATCTTATCTTTCCTAATACTACAGACTAGGAAGCTGCAAACAAATAGCTCCCAAACTATACAATTCAATTCCTTTCAATTACCTACACAGTTTTAGAGGGAGGAAAACAGCTTAGAGGGAGGCAGAAATAATAGCTACAACATACATTCTCAATAGAACAGAGATAGAAACGCCGGCCGGTGCTGGTCCCTTCGAATGCAACACACTTCCGAGGCGGCCGATTGTGGACGCGGCAAAACATGGGAGCATCCCGCGCTATACCGCAGAACGATGGGTCGTCACAGGTATCAAGGGCATAATCACGGTCCGTGGACACCTAATCGGCACAAGAAATCAACGAAATCAAGATACGAAGCAGAAATCGATTCAAACCCGAACCCTAGATCTAAATAGAGCACCAGAAATTGCATACCGGGAGAGAGTCGCCCTGGCTGGAACCAGAGCCGTCGTTCCAGCTGGGCATTGGTCGCAGCGAGGGTGGCGGCGGCGGCGGCAACGGGCAACGAGAGAAGAGGGGAACTGGGGATCTCAGGGCAACGGCGCGGGCGAGCCACGTTTAAGATAGCGTCCTGACAGGTGGGTCCCACCTAAGCGGCTAACGGCCGTTTTCTTAGTCCGTCACCGAACTTGCCACGTCATCTGACATGTGGGTCTGCCATGTCAGATTCGCTGTCTAAATCGCGTTAGAAGGCAATTTGGGTTTTCTGAGAAAACTTGCGCCAAATGTTGTATGAAAATGAGATTGAGACACCAAGTTGTATCATTCGGTAAATTTTGCACCAAAACAGGTAGTATTGTGCTATTAACTCACGGTAATCGAGGTAATTCGACCGGTAACCAAATCCCAGCCTACGGTGCCTCCGGCGGGTGGCGGATGCAGTGGTCACAAAAGAACAACCTGAAAGGCGGGACTTGCCGAAACAGCCTGGAAAAGCTGGGAAATGCACGAATTGTGGTGTGCCTGGACATAGGAAGAATACCTGCACTAAGCAGCGAGTTGAGAAGTAAAAGTTCATACTTTGTAATTGTCGCTCTCGCCTTATGATGTTTTGTTTAAGTTTTGAATTGTTGCTAGTGTTTGTTTGTTTTCTGTGCGAGTTTGTGCACCGATTTGTTCATGTGTTTAATTCTGAACTAGATGGCATGTACATGGAACGCACGTCTTCAACTAGGGCCGACGACAATCTCCTGGACAGGTTCTTGTTTCCTAGTTCTCTGCAAGCAGTAGATACATGCAGAAGAGAAACCATGAGTCCAAAACTCCAATTCAAACATGTATGGACATAATTTAATATTGTTGACGAGCAACGTACAATCCGTAAATAATGCAGTCGGAGCAGGTGACCCACGTCCAGCGGCACGGATCACCATCTGAGCTGTCAAGAAATGTCAACTTTTTTTCCAAACAGAGGAAAAGAACAGAGGGACAGTATGCCATAATCAGATAACTGTACTACAATACCATGCGTATATTAAGCTTCCTGCCTCCCTCCAGAAGATTATATGTCCAGTCTAGTACAGAGCAATCAACTATTAGGAAACAAAATCTACAAAACGCAACCTCTGAGTAGAAATTCAAATTGAAAAGAGCAGTACATTGTACAATGGTCTGATCCTCTTATGGTGCTGAAGATAAATGCTGAACTGTCCTGGAAACCATATACTGGACGCATAAAGTAAGACAAATCATCAAGTAATCCTTGAGGCGAGGAGCTATTGTGGTGATGGACTGGGCAATGAAGCACAAGGAGGAACACAATGGGTACCCGTAGGAGGACACCCACCGTGATTTCCCTGATTTTCCTTTCAACCTTCCGTACGTCGTCGTGATGGCAGCAGGCCACAAATCGCATCGGCAATGGCCGCGTAACCTAGGGAAAGCCCCAGTCTGGCTAGGACGGCATGACGACGGATACTGGTGCGTTGGGGCCTCCAAATCTGGGTGGCCGCAGCTAGGCGAGGAGGCTGGCCGGCGCCACCACGAGCAATGGCGCATCTGGTCATGGCGACATCGGGCGTTCGCAGGAGCAGGGTGAGGCGACGATGTTCCTCCATGGAGGGTCAGCAAGGCGGCGCTTGGCCCCGTCGACCCTGGCCTTAGCGCGAGGCAGAAGTGGCCGTCGGCCTCGAGGCGGACCATGAGCGTGCGGAGGCGGTCGCGCCGCTCCATCTCTTTCTCCCTGAAGAGCGTGATGGGCTTGCCGAGGCGGCGGAGGCGCGCGCACGGCGGAGTCGTTGGTGGTCACGGCCATGGCGTAGGCGCGCCGTCGCTGCATCCGCTCCTGTACCGCGCGCTCGTGGCGCTCCTGCACGGCGCGGTGGTCGTCGGACACCTCGTACTCGACCTAGTCTTCGTCGCCGGCGCCGGGCGCAGGGGCGCGGCGAGGGGCGGGGATGGGGGCGATGGGTGGGTGGAGGGGTAGGGTAGCCATGGGAGGGGTTGGGGCCTGGGTTCTACATCGCGCGGCTTGGGATTAGAGCTGCGAGGCGGCGGCGGTGGCGACCGAGACGGAGGCAGCGAGGATGGACGGCGTCGCTGGTCCGTTGCCTTTTACCAACCCGTTTCTTTAACCGGTGGCAATTCCTGTAATTACCAACAAAACGAAAAGGCTTGTTGAGTTGTCAAACATTGGAGTGATCTGTACCGTTAACCAAATATTGAAAGGCTCAGATTTAATGTATCAACACAAGTTTGCTCTTTTATAATAGTATAATAGTATAATTGCACGTGCAACGCACGTCTATATACTGTTGGCCACTGTAGTAATTTAAACATATATTGATTTTTTTATAATTTAATTGCAGTTTATCTCCACATATTTGTGATACCACATTCAAACTTTGATGTATATATTTTATAAAAAATCATTGTCAATCTTATGTACATGTCAGCAGGAAAACAATTAAGACAGAACAAACAAAACATATTTACATGATCTTGTTCTTAGTAATATAAAAAAATGCCAAGCTACACCCATGTTTGGCTCGGCCAATACCAGAGACCATCTAAAGGACAAAACAAGTAAGCAAATAGACTAATATACCCCAAAAAACATAGCCCTACTAATTGACATCGACATCAGCCCATGCAAGCACGATAAAATTCCTTCCAACAATATAAGGTTTCCATGCAAGTTAATGTCTGAATACTTGAAATAAGAAGAAATAGTTCAATAATTATCTACCACATAACTGGTTGTGTTAAAGATAAGGGTGATATCAATTTAACCGGAACCCTTAATTGGGGATTGCCTCGTAATCTCTGATGTAAAATTTCTCTGCGGAGATAACAAATCATATTAGATTTACTGAACAGTTCAAAGCAAGAAAATGGAGGTGGGATTAAAAGCAACATTGAAACTCTAATGTGTATGTAATGAGCCAAGTAAAAGCAACGTGAAAGGGCATGGCGCCCTCATGTGTGGTTTTGGTAATTAATGACAATCCCTATGGACTAATGGTTGCAATGAGTCATTCTTGTAGTGTTTGTCCGTAGGCAATTCTTGAAAACTCCATATATTGGATTCAAGGTTGATGTCATGAATATATTGATATAATGAAGTATTTGGCATCAAGATCATCGAGGTGTATGGATATATATCTGATATGATCAAGAAGAAGTGTATGTGATGACCAAGTTGTTATTCGAGAAGTTATCCGGTGTTTGGTCATATGTGAGTTGAACATATTGCAAGTATGTCTTGAAGAAAAGGATTATGTGATCATTCATGGTTATCTTCAAGACATCATCTATTGAAAAGAGAAGAAAATATACAAGGTATATTTCTATGGGCTTGCATCAAATGAAGATTTCATATAACCCATGAAGGATGACGTCCAGTGGTAATCGTCATCAAGCTTGAGATGTGCAAGTTCAAGAGAAGTATCTCAAAGATATCATATGCTTGATGCTTGCCACCCTCTTGGAGATAATGGTCAAGAGAATATGTGCCTATGAGAGACTCTCCCATAGTGGAGTATGGGGAGCAATATGTGAGACTTCACCAAGTGAAGCGCAATCAAGAAAGGTGGTCCACTAGAAGAGATCAAGGTCGACATCATCTAGATCAAGTGGAGTGCGCAAGGCAAAGGTATGATCTTGATAGGGTTTCTATTTTACCGGTCTCTTGGTGCTAGTTGGGATACCGGGTTATAGGATAGATACCGTTCTATCAAGAGGGGCTCTCATTGAGCTTTAGCGTATTAGTTGGAGAGAGCTCAAACCTTTGCATACTTGCCTTCATCATCTTTCTTGGTTCTTATTTGGATTTTCTCTGTGTAGGGTTTTGGATCTTGTTGTGATCTTCATAACAAGCTCAAGTTCATCAAAAAACGGATTTCGTATGAAAATTTGTTAAGTTTTTTATGTTGGAGGTTTTACCTGTTCTTATTTTATAGAGAGGTTTTACCATTCTACATTTGATTTTATCCTCCCATATTGGACTATGATGTTTCTCTGCATGATCTTGTTGTGCTCGTTGCGGTGATTCCAACGAGCACACAAGAACATCAAAAACGGAGTTCGGACACTCAAGTTATGACCGTTTTGGTGTCGGTGGTTTCTGCAGTTTTACCAGGTCGGTAGTACCGACCCAACTACTGGTGAACTCGTTTCGGTACTGTTTTTGAGTGTTTCTAAGCGGTAGTTCCGGGCCAAACCCCGGTAGTACCGGGCCACCACGCTCGGTAGTACCGGGCTAGGTACGGAGCGAGGTACCGGCGAATTCCAAATGCTACTGGACTCAGCGCAATTTCTATGCGGTAGTACCGGATAGATTTCCGGTAGTACCGTGATACGTCTAAAACGTATCTATAATTTTTGATGTTCCTTGCAGATATTATACCAATTGTTACATGTTTTACATACACTTCATATCATTTTTATACATTTTCTGGACTAACCTATTAACAAGATGCCACAGTGCCAGTTCCTGTTTTCTGCTGTTTTTGTATTTCAGAAAATCTGTTAAGAAATATTCTCGGAATTGGACGAAAATCAACGGAGGTCCCTATTTCACCGACACGTCCACGGAGTCCAAAGGAGAGACGGAGAAGCGCCAGGAGGCGGCCACACCTGGGCTCGGCGCGGCCCCCCTGCCTGCCGCGCCGAGGGGTGGTGTGGGACTCTCGGGTGGCCTCCGACGCCGCCCTTTCGCCTATTTATTCCTCCCGTCTGGAAAACCCTAAATACCCGAGTCATATTCCACGAAAAGTTCCCGGCACCCTGCCGGTGAGGGGAATCGTCACCGGAGGGCTCTACATCGCCATGCCTGCCTCCGGAGTGATGCGTGAGTAGTTCATCCTTGGACTACGGGTCCATAGCAGTAGCTAGATGTTGTCTCTCCACTTTATGCTATCATGTTTAGATCTTGTGAGCTGCCTAACATGATCAAGATCATCTTATTGTAATGCTACATGTTGTGTTTGCTGGGATCCGATGAATATTGAATACTATGATCAAGTTGATTATTAATCTATGTTACATGTTATTTATGATCTTGCATGCTCTCCGTTACTAGTAGATGCTTTGGCCAAGTAGATGCTTGTAACTCCAAGAGGGGGTATTTATGCTAGATAGTGGGTTCATGCCTCCAGTAATCTGGGCGAGTGACAGCAACGTCTAAGGTTGTGGATGTGCTGTTGCCACTAGGGATAACATAACAATGCTATGTCTACGGTCATATGTATTTGTTTACTTACGCACATTACTTAATGCGATTATCCATTGCTTGCAACTTAATACCAACGGGGGACACGGATGTTAACCTGACGGTGGATTATTAGTCATAGATGCGGTTGGATAACGGTCTATGTATCTTGTCGTAATGCCCAATTAATATCATGGTAGTCATCTTGTCATTTATATGCATTGTCATACGCTCACTATTTTATCAATTGCCCAGCTGTAATTTGTTTACCCAACATGTTATTTATCTTTATGGAGAGACACCACTAGTGAACTGTGGACCCCGGTCCATTCTTTTACACTGATAAAACACCAACTGCGAACAATTGTTCTCTTTTACTTCCTGCAATTAAATACTATTTTCACACCATACGTTTAATCCTTTGTTACAGCAAGCCGGGAAGATTGACAACCTTCCTGTTTCGTTGGGCAAAGTAGTTTGATTGTGTTGTGTGCAGGTTCCACGTTGGTGATCGAGCAACGGCGCCACCAACAACCTTTGAAGTGCTCCTACTCCTCCTGGATCTGACAACCTTGGTTTCTTACTGAGGGAAAACTTGCTGCTGCACTGCATCATACCTTCCTCTTGGGGTCTCCCAACGAACGTGTGTTTCACGTCATCAAGCTATTTTTCTGGCGCCGTTGCCGGGGAGATAGAAGACTTCTGCAAGGGGAGTCTCACGCTTCCAATCTCTTTACTTTGTTTTTTGTCTTGCTTAGTTTACTTTTATTTTATCTTGTTTGCTTTAATTATCAAAAACACAAAAAAATTAGTTACTTGCATCTAGTTTATTTTCGAGTTATCATGTCTAGCCCTGCTCCTTTTACTGTCGTACCACCTGTAGGAGAAATTATTACGTTTAAACAGAAAAGTGGAGAAACATTTAAAAAGGCTTGGGGAGAATGCTTGAATTGCACAAGAAAGTGCAACCCAAGATGGATTTGGGAGTCCTTATAAAAAATTCTACTATGGCTTATTCTCTCTATATCAGAATGCTCTAGATGTTATGGTAGGAGAAACTTTCTCTGAATATGATGCAGCAAAAGCTTATAAAATTTTGAATGGATTATCAATTTTTCCCATGATAGATGAAAGTGGGATGTTCACTAAGTTAGAGAAGATAGAGAAGTCGCTTGATGAATTAACTTTGAGCTATAACCATAAGGAACAACCCCTAGTCGAGTTAAAAAACGATTGGGAACCATTCATTGAGATAAGTATTGGTAGTGAGAAATTTCGTGCCTACTGTGATCTTGGTTCTACAATGTCCATTATGCCCGTATTTACTAAATTATGATAATATGGTTAATTACCCTGTTTTTCATTTTCATGCTGATGGGACGATCACAAAAAGTATAGGGATTATTAATGATGTTAAGATTACTATTCAAAATAAGACCGTCCCTGTGAATTTTATGATTCTTGCAAAATCTCCTAATAATATTGTCCTTGGAAGGTCCTTTTAAAAAGCAATGGAGGATTTATCAATGCAAGGTATGGGTTTATGAAATTTAATGCTCCTATTAATCGAAGGTTTTTCTTCCCAATTAAGAAAGATGATCCCACTGAAAGGTTGGGAGATTTCAATGTCTTTGGTAATACTTGATGCATGCTTTGTGCCTAGCTAAAAGGCGTTAAAGAAAAGCGCTTATGGGAGGCAACCCATTATTTTTTATTTCTGCAATTTTTCTTTTTATTGAGTCAAGGAACTTGTTTACTTCTGTAGCAACTCCTTTGTATCTTTACTTTTTCGCATTGTTGTGCCAAGAAGAGTCTCTAATGATAAGATGATGCTAGATTTTGATTGCTGCGCAGAAACAGATTTTTGCTGTTCACTGTACGAAAATTATAAATTCATAGAAATGTGATTTTAATCTGCAAATTTTTGTGCGTAATCCTGATGTATGTACGCATCTTTCGTTAGTTCAAAGTTTTTCGATCTGAGCAACGTAAGTGCCTCGAAAAAATTCGTCTTTGCGGACTGTTCTGTTTTAGACAGATTATGTCTTTTATTTTGCATTCTCTCTTTTACTAGTGTTGGGTGGAATTCTTTTTTGGGTGGAAGAGCTTCACATAACATCAGTGGCAGTAGTTAATGTTTAAAGTAACGGTCATATTGCGTCCTTACAGAACATGTGAGTTTTTGATTGATGCACTAACCCTCTAATGAGATTTACTTTGAGTTTGGTGTGGCGGAAGTTTTCAAGGGTCAAGAGAGGAGTGATATAATAGGATCAAGAAGAGTAAAGAGCTTAAGCTTGGGGAGGCTCCCATGGATCTCCCCAGCATATTTCAAGAAGACTCAAGCGTCTAAGCTTGGGGATGCCGGCATCCCCTTCTTCATCGTCAAAATTATCAGGTCATCTCTAGTGAAACTATATTTTAATTCTTTCACATCATATGTGCTGTTCTTGGAGCGTCTGTGTGCTTTTATTTTCAGTATGTTATTTTTATTTTCTGATATCAACTTGATTGGATCCTAGCATTCTTGATTGGGAGAGAGACACGCTCCGCTTTTTCATTAGAATACTCCTATTCTTCACTTATACTTGTTGAGTATTCATATCTAGCGTGTTCAGCTTTTAGCTCTTGTTTTCATGTATCTCTTGTCAGAGCTATTAGTTCTTTTAAAGAAAGTACTCTCTTACTTCACTTATACTTGTTTGGAGAGTTATTGAAATAAATTGATTGGTGTTTGGTTGGAACAGAAAATGTTGCATGTGGTAAATGGTATAATGGAAAAGACTTACATACTCTTGTAGATCACTAACTTGGATAATTTGATACTTGTCAATTGTTTTGAGTTAACAAGTAGGTCATGATTAAACTTTTGCATCATGTAAGTTAAGCCCATTAGTGAAGAACTACCGTAAAGCTTGTTGAAATTTGGTTTGCATGAGTGGTATCTCTAAGGTCTAGATATTTTCTAGTAAAAGGGTTTGGTTAACAAGGAAGACAGTGTGGAGTCTTATAATTTTTGCAATATGTTGGTCATATAAAACTTGGTGTACCGGTTGATAGTCTTGTTTGCTTAAATAACCTTGCTAGCCTAAACTCTGTACTGAGAGGGAATGCTTCTCGTGCATCCAAATCCTTGAGCCAAAATCCATGCCATCTGTGTCCACCATAACTACCTATATGTGGTATTTCCTTGCCACTCCAAGTAAATTTTTCATGTGCTACCTTTAAACTATTCAAAATTGTTACTACTCCTTTTTGTGTCAATGTTTACCAAGCTCATGAGGACGTGGTGGATGTCTTTATGTCACTTGTCAAGCAGACTTTACCTTCAGACTAGCGGCATATACATCCGCTTATCTATTAATTTTGCAAAAAGAGCTGGCAACGGGGTGCCCAGTCCCAATTAATTACAACTTTAACCGCTTAATCTCTTCACATTTTGTCAACTGAATACTCAGTGAAACATCTGCATGTGTAAACCAAAGAGAAAAGAGGGATGATCTGCCTTGCTGGTAGAAATAACGTCCTTCATGGGAGCCGCTCTTAAAAGTCTGTTTGGCCGGGGTCATATTGTACTTTCCACTACTGATTCGTTGACCAATTAACATACACCTCTCAAAACTTAATTTTTACTCTCTATATGATTTCAAAAACTAAAAAGCTCTAGCACATGATTTAATCCCTGCTTCCCTCTGCGAAGGGCCTTTCTTTTACTTTTATGTTGAGTCAGTTTTCCTACTTCTTTCTATCTTCCACAAGCAAACACTAGTGTCAACTTTGGTACAACAATTGTTATATGCTACATATTGGATTTATTATATTGCTTTGTGTTGACAATATCCATGAGATAAATATGTTAAAAGTTGAAGCAAACGCTGAAACTTAAATCTTCCTTTGTGTTGGTTAAATACCTTTTACTAGAATCTATTGCTTTTTGAGTTAACTCTTATGTAAACCTGTGGATGCAATGTCTCCAAAGTATTATTCATGAAAAGTTTTGCTTGTATGATTCAGTTGTTTACTCATTATCTATTTGGTAGCAAACTATAGACCATTGACTTGGATCACTTCATTCATTTACATGTGCCTTACAATACTATTTGATCAAGATTATGATGGTAGCATGTCACTTCAAAAATTATTTTGTTTTATCGTTTACCTACTCGAGGACGAGTAGGAACTAAGCTTGGGGATGCTGATACGTCTCAAACGTATCTATAATTTTTGATGTTCCATGTTGATATTATACCAATTGTTACATGTTTTACATACACTTCATATCATTTTTATACATTTTCTGGGACTAACCTATTAACAAGATGCCACAGTGCCAGTTCCTGTTTTCTGCTGTTTTTGTATTTCAGAAAAGCTGTTAAGGAAATATTCTCGGAATTGGACGAAAATCAACGGAGGTCCCTATTTCACCGACACGTCCACGGAGTCCAAAGGAGAGACGGAGAAGCGCCAGGAGGCGGCCACACCTGGGCGCGGCCCCCTGCCTGCCGCGCCGAGGGGTGGTGTGGGCCCCTCGGGTGGCCTCCGACGCCGCCCTTTCGCCTATTTATTCCTCCCGTCTGGAAAACCCTAAATACCCGAGTCATATTCCACGAAAAGTTCCAGAGGCGCCGCCGTCGTCAACCCTAGCTCGGGAGGGTTCTGAAGCTCTTCCCGGCACCCTGCCGGAGAGGGAATCATCACCGGAGGGCTCTACATCGCCATGCCTGCCTCCGGAGTGATGCGTGAGTAGTTCATCCTTGGACTACGGGTCCATAGCAGTAGCTAGATGGTTGTCTCTCCACTTTATGCTATCATGTTTAGATCTTGTGAGCTGCCTAACATGATCAAGATCATCTTATTGTAATGCTACATGTTGTGTTTGCTGGGATCCGATGAATATTGAATACTATGATCAAGTTGATTATTAATCTATGTTACATGTTATTTATGATCTTGCATGCTCTCCGTTACTAGTAGATGCTTTGGCCAAGTAGATGCTTGTAACTCCAAGAGGGGGTATTTATGCTAGATAGTGGGTTCATGCCTCCAGTAATCTGGGAGAGTGACAGCAACGTCTAAGGTTGTGGATGTGCTGTTGCCACTAGGGATAACATAACAATGCTATGTCTACGGTCATATGTATTTGTTTACATTACGCACATTACTTAATGCGATTATCCGTTGCTTGCAACTTAATACCAACGGGGGACACGGATGTTAACCTGACGGTGGATTATTAGTCATAGATGCGGTTGGATAACGGTCTATGTATTTTGTCGTAATGCCCAATTAAATATCATGGTAGTCATCTTGTCATTTATATGCATTGTCATGCGCTCACTATTTTATCAATTGCCCAGCTGTAATTTGTTTACCCAACATGTTATTTATCTTTATGGAGAGACACCACTGTGAACTGTGGACCCCGGTCCATTCTTTTACTTCCTGCAATTAAATACTATTTTCCACACCATACGTTTAATCCTTTGTTACAGCAAGTCGGGAAGATTGACAACCTTCCTGTTTCGTTGGGGCAAATTAGTTGGATTGTGTTGTGTGCAGGTTCCACGTTGGTGAACGAGCAACGACGTCACCAACATCCTTCTGAAGTGCTCCTACTCCTCCTGCATCTGACAACCTTGGTTTCTTACTGAGGGAAAACTTGCTGTTGCACTGCTTCATGCCTTCCTCTTGGGGTCTCCCAACGAACGTGTGTTTCACGTCATCATACCGGGCCTGCGCTTTCCGGTAGTACCGGACAGCGCGCTCCGGTAGTACCGGGTGCTTGCGTCGCCTGATCAAAGTCCCTGTTAACCTCGCCTGCTGCAGTTCGGTAGTACTGGACCATTTGGTCCGGTACTACCGGCCCTGTGCGATTTTCTGGCCAACAGGCAGATTTTGACCCACCTATTTAAGGGGTCTTATTCTCCAAAGAGACCCCAACTCTTGAGCTAGAAATTGCCCCCATTGCAGACCTTGTTGAGCTTTTCTATCTCTCTATTCCTCCATGATTCTTGCCTCCATTTAGTGGGAAAAGAGAGAGGAGATCAAGATCCATTGTTCCACCAATCCATCTCTCCTCTAAGTGAGGGGAAGCCTTTGGATCTATATCTTGGCGTTCCATTTGTTGTGTTCTTCCTTGTTCTTCCTCTCTTCTCCCCCTCAAGCATTAGTTGCTTTTGGTGGGATTTGGGAGTGAAGGATTTGACCACTTCTAGTGGTCTTGCCTTCTTGCATTAGTTGCATCGGTTTGAGTTCTCCACGGTGATACGTGGAAAGTGAAGTTGAGAAGCTTGTTACTCTTGGGTACTTGAGGTGCCCTAGAGCTTATCCTCTAGGGTACTTGGGGTGCCCTAGACGGTCCTTGTTGATCTCGGAGTTTTGGTGGCTCCCGGGATTAGTTGAGAGCCTCCAATTGAGTTGTGGAGTGTGCCTCAACCTTGTGATTCTTGTGGCTTTGGGAGCCGCGAGAATTTGGTGGGAGCTTCCAATTAAGTTGTGGAGTGTGCCTCCTCCTTGTACGGGTTCGGTGACCACCCTCGAGTGTCCCATAGTGGTTCGTGGTACTCTACATTGGTAGAGGCACGAAGGAGATTACGGTGTGCCATTTGACGGCTATTCGGGGATCACTTTGTGACTCCGCACCGCTCCAACGGAGACGTAGATTCCATTAGGAAGTGAACTTCGGGATAAATCATCGTCTCCAAGTGCCTCGGTATTTCTATACACGAGCTTCTTACTTATGCAATTTACTTTGTGATAGTCATCGAGCTTGAAGTAATATATCTTGCTATCACATAGTTGCTTATTCTTATTAGCATAAGTTGTTGGTGCACATAGGTAAACCTAGCATTGTTTAGGTTTTGTGCTTGATAAATTAACCGCAAGTTTTATTCCGCATTTATTCAAGCCTAAACCGTAAAGAATTTATATCGCCTATTCACCCCCCGCCCTCTAGGCGACATTCGTGTGCTTTCAATTGGTATCAGAGCGGGTTCTCTCGTTTTTAGCTTCACCGCCTCGAGAGTAAAGATATCGTCTAGTGAACTAGTGCACAATGCTTCTTTTATATTAGATGGCACAAATTATGATTTTGGAAAATTCGCATGCTTGATAGTTTTCGGGTCATGGACCCATACATAGAGCGAATTCTAGATAGGTGTTATTCTCCTCCAAAGAATCCCAAAAGATTATCTTTATTGGATAAGAATAATTCCTATCTAGATGTTCAAGCTTCTAATATGATTTTCAATGCTTTGAGCGATGTAGTTATTATGTCGGTCACTCCATTTAGGAATGCTCATGAGCTTTGGACCAAGCTTCAAGATAAATATGATGTGTCCAAGATTTGTGGAGATGATTGTTCTCCCTCCACCTCCGGCTGTGATGAGTTCTCAACTTCTCCTACTTCACCTACATGTGGCAAGCCACAAAGTAATGCAATGGTGAGTAGTGATAAACATTGCAATGATGATAGTGAGCTTATAATTGATGATCCTTCACCTCTATCTTATTGCAATGATTTATCCTTGGACTTAAACATATCTAGCACCAAAAATGATTCACATGCTTGGGTTGATGGTCCTTACATATCATGTGCAAATTGCTTGACTAATCCTCGTGATGATATGCTCTCTATGTCTTGTTCCCTTGATAAAAATACTTCTATTTCATCTAGTATTTGTTTAGCTAACCATGTAGAGGAAACGGAACACTCCATGGAACAAGACATTGACTTGAATGGAGCTTCAAGTTTTGCTTCATCATCATCAACCACTTCGCACTTTTGCCTTATGGCAAGGGGATCAACGGTAATTTCTACCTTGACTCCCAATATATCTCAAAATGATAATGATGTTGAAAATGAAGAAGATGATAATGATGCTTCCCTTATTGAGAAGGGTCAAATGGTTCTTCATGCTATTGCTAAGAATAAAGATGCTCGTGCTAAATTCTTAGAAATCATGGCTACTTTTGTTGAGCGCAAGCTTGCCATAGTGGATTTGGAAGCACGCATTGATGAATGCTTTAGCCGTGAATATAAGTACACGGATGAGATCGCCGATCTCAAGGAAGCTCTTGAAGAAGAACAAACCACTAAAGAGTCTCTTGAGGAGACTTTTACTCTAGAACTCTCTATGGTAAAGGAATCCCATGATAAAGCTATTGAGGTGGCTAATGAATTCAAAATAAAGAATGGTGAGCTTGTGGATGCTCATGCTAGACTCCTTGGGGATTTTGCGCACCTCGAAAATGGCTTTAGGGTCATTAAGAGTGAGCTCATCAAACTCACCGAGTCTCATGTACAACTCCAAGCTTCATATTCAAAAGATCTTACCAAGTTATCTTCTACTATTGCTACTAATGATAATGCTTGTGCTACTAACTCTATTTCTTGTGAAGCACCAATAGTGAAGGAGAATGTTGAGCTAAGGGCTCACATTGAGTTGCTATCTAGCAAATATGGAAAATTGGAAGAAAGCCATGAAAAGCTCTCGAGCTCTCATGAGGATCTTCTAGTCTCCTATGATAAGCTAAAGTTAGCTCATGAGGCTATTATTACAAAGGTGAAATCTTGTGAGCCTCATGTGGACAATGGCACAACTTCTACTCAACATGCTTTATTGCCATGTGCTAGTCCTAGTAATTCATCCACTCATAATATTGCTACATCTTGTGATGAATTACTTTCCATGCCTTTTTGCTCTAACAATGAAGCTTCTACTTCCTCTAGTGTTTTTATTGATACTAACCATGTAGAGGAATTAAAAGAGCTCAAGGCCCAAGTCACTTCCTTGAAGAAAGACTTGGAAAAGCGTCATGATGGGAAGTCCACACTTGACAACATGTTGAGTGTGCAAAGACGCCCCAATGACAAAAGTGGACTTGGATTCAACTTCAATAACAAGAACAAGTCCAAGGATAACAAGAAAAGAAGGACCAAGTACAAGTCAAGAATTCGGCCAAGATTGTTTGCTTCAAGTGCAAAGTTGAAGGGCACCATGTTAGATCTTGCCCTTTGAAGAAGAAGTCTCTTAGTGAGAAGCAACAAGGGAAAATGCCTCAAGTTCAAACTAAAGTTCCCCAAGTTGAAGAACGGGCACTTCCCAAGAAGAATCAAGCTATTCCTTCTCAAGTTGAGATTTCAACAAAGAAGAAAGGAGGAAGCAAATGTTGCTACTTATGCCGTGAGAAGGGTCACTTTGCTTCTTCATGCACTAGTGGTAACTTATCCAACCCTATCATAATTGATAATGTTTATTCTCTTAGGAAGGATAAGGTTGGCAATGTGTTTGCCAAATATGTTGGTACTCAAAGTGGTGTCAATAAAAGAACCATTTGGGTTACCAAGCCTATCTTATATTTACTAATTGGAGGCACCATACGAGACACCACGTTAATCCTGGAGAAAACATAAAAATAACCGTAAGATGTAAATTCTATGGATAGGATCTAAAGATCGGTAAGTCATGAGGCGGTAAGAGTCCTATAAGCCTACACCACGTCATCCTTAAAAAGTATAACGTAAACCATCGGATGGAGCTTAACAATGTAGGATAACCATTAGATCTGTGATTGACTCCCGCCGTGATCCTCCGGTCGCTGCCGAGTTTCTGGCATTGGCCTTCGCACCGTGGTTCGAATCCTAGCAAATAATTATGTCGTTGCCCAGTTGCAAAAAGAGAATCGTGCACAACCATGCTGAGAGTCGCTTCTGCTCCTGTCGCAGGTGTCGTATCTCATTAACTGCGTTTCTGCCGTCGCTGATGTAAATTTCTAGGTAGCATAGTTTTTTTTGACGTGGAGGTAGCATAGTTAATTTATTGCAAGATTTGTCGCTCATGATAGAACTCTCTCCATGTACTACCATGCATCCTTTTTTCTCCTGTCTACAGTACATTTACTAATTCTGTAGGTACCAGATGCTATTCATATGCATAGATCCAAGGTGCACACTTTTTCTATCGTAAATATTTCAAGCTCATAAGATGAGACTAGATTTATACAATCAAATTAGTTTCTCGATATAATTTAATTTAATTTAAGCTATAATTAAAGCGAAAGTTTGTGCTATACGAGTCAACAATCCAATTCCAAATAATGAATACTACTAGATCTTAATGCATACAGATATAAAGTTATCATAAGATGAGAGTAGGTTTATACACTCAAATTAGTTTCTCGATATAATATACTACCTCCGGTCCGTAAAGACTGTCGGAAGAAAATAGCGTACACAACACAAAATGTACGTACAACATCCGACGTTTTTTTCGGATAGGAGGGAGTAATTTAATTTAAGCTATAAAGCTACAGTTTTGGTATACGGGTCTACAATCAAATTCCATAAAATGAATATTACTAGATCTTAATGCATACATATATAAAGTTAATAGGCTGTAAGGTTAAAACATAATTGTAAACCATGCTTTAATGTGAAGCTTCATTTTGGAGCTTTTTTAAAGAATTAACTTACTGCCATACAATAACCATGAAAAAAAATCACATGCTTTCAGAATTAAATTGGAAACGATATCTCCAAATAGCAGTGGAGTTCTAATAGTTTCACTATTTCTGTCAACATGAAAACTAGCCCGTGCGGATGCACGGGTTAATGACTAGTTGTGACTAACCTCTTAGGACCCAACTTGATTGGGAACCAACAAGCTAAAACTTGATCAATAGGTGTTGTGGAGGGCATTGGAGACTTGGCTACATCATGAAGAATTAAGCGATCTTCATCAATTATACTCTCACAAGCCAAGTCATTTGGATTATGTTCTATCTCACATCCAATGTTCCTCCTTGCGGTAACTTGTATTTAAATCACATATACATTGAAAGTTACTTGCATCCTTGCATGTGTTTGGTTTTGTACCTTGCTAATGTGTTTGTATATGTTGTGCTCTCTACTTACTTATCTTGAGTAATCAAGTATGTGTATGTTGATTTGCACACCATGTACATGTGATGTTGAGCCTTTATATCAACTTGTTTATATCTAAATTGGTTCTTTTGAGAGATTGATGGACTATCCCATTTTTTAGGAGTGATAGCTCTTTGGCACTTCACAATCCTAAAAATGTGTGTACATGAGGAATACCACTTAGTGTTGATATATCAATATTATCTAGTCTCTATGTGGTATGTCATGCTCATGAGAAATTCAAATTCTATAATGTCCATTAGTTATCTCTTGTTGAATTTTATATTGTCTCTTGTTACTATAAAATGGATTATCACATTATGGGGGAGTAATAAGCTTTGTGCATATTACAATCCTAGAAAATGTGAACATGTGAGGTATTGCCATTTAGAATTGATATTGTCAATTATCTTGTTCCTATGTGGCATGTTGCTCAAACAAGTTCCAATTTGGTTATATAATTTTGTTTTCTTATATTTGGATCTTGTTTGTGAAGGAAGTTCTTGGTACGGTTTTCCTCTAATATATTCACATATATCTCTTTGGGAAACCAATTGCTTCAAGCTACTCTTTGTAGTTGCTTTGCATGATCGCGTGAATATTCGAACCTATCAAGAACACTTATCTACATAAGCATCACGCTTAAATCTTATCCTTCACCATGTGCTTATTGGTTGTGAAGATGATCTTGAATATCAATCCAATACACCACTAAGAAATTTCTACATATACTCCTTTTCCATGACAATTGATAATCATAATTGTGGTGAAATTTGTAGATCATCTTCATATTGGCTCTTGATTTTATTGCCTTATTTCTTGCCAAAAATTAATTTGTTTTAACTCCCATTGTCTTCCTTACCTCTTGTGGATCATTTTGTTTTACTCAAACTTTCCTAGTGTTTTATTTGGTGTAGGAGAGGCATTGATCCCATCATTGTGCACCTTGCATTCAAAGGCTACTTATAGATAATGCACTATTCTTGGGTGAGCTATCCTATATTGAGTACAACTTATATTTTCATTAGTATTGGATCTTATTGCTTTTTATTGATATATGTCTGAATAGATATTTGGAGAGCGATGATTCCATGTGTGTGCATTGTGTATTCGAATACAAAATCATAAATAATGCACTTTTGTTGGGAGAGCTATCATGTATCCTTTTAAACACTATTTATATTCTATTGGTATTTGATCCTTTCCATTGGTCTTTGATCCCGATGACATGTCTCATGGAAGACAAACATTTTCGGCTTGGTACGTTGTGCCATCATGAAAAGTGTAGAGGTGTGGTTTATTTGTTGGAAACCTGCTCTTTCTTTTTGAGAGTTTGTCTCAATTGGCATCTCTCTTTGGGAGTGGGCTATATCATTCATTGATATATCTCTTTTTGATCCTTTTGGAAATTTGATATCTCTTCCTTTTTATTTATTTATTAATTGGTATCTTATTTCATTTTTGGTATCTCATCAATCATATGTTGGTTTGTTTTAGTTTCAATTGGCTTCTCTAAATCAATTTTTGATTTGGATCTTTGATATAATTTGGACCTTCTTTGATTTCTTGATATTTGTCCAAATTGTATCTCCGTTTGGTTATTAAAGTTAATAGGCATGCATATCTACTACATGTTTATTTTATGGCATGCTTCCCTTCTTTGTGCCAATATATAGGTGGAACTCCATGGAATCCTAAATCGGCTAAGATGTGCATGAAATTCAATTTCATATCTATAGGCACATATTTATGTGGAGTTCCTTCTATGTATTGTAGTTTGACTAACTACTTTGGACCCAATTAGTTTGGGAACAATTTTACTTGAATGTGTTTTAGGTACATGGAGATGCATTGGATGCTTGTCTCATTTACAATGAAAGTGTCTTCACCACATGCTTATTGGAGCCAAGCTAGGATGGTTGATAAACTCTTGTCTACTACATCAACCACATGCCATCTCGGTAACGAGTATCCACCCTCATGCATACTTTTATAGCATTCAACCTTGTGTAGGTTTCATCATGGCATGAAAAGTATTTATTTGCCTTTGTTGTAGCTATTGCAAATTCTATTCGGCTCTTATGATACTTGTTGCTTTCCTCAATGCATCTCAACTATCTCCTCTTTCCCTTAGTGATATTTGTGATGTTTGTGTTAAGGTTGATTTTGAAGTTCATTATTACACAATATGATAATATTGAGCTATGGGCTATGATCCTAAACAAACATCATATGTGTATATTATATGACTTCCCTTTTGGATATCTTGTTTCTTTTCTCTACTAACTAATCTTGTGTATGCATATTTCTTTGCGGATGTATATCATCATGATTGTTGTCTACTTGATATCTTAATTCTTCGGTGTCACCTCTTTATTAGTATTATTTCTCATTCTTTGGTGACCCCGGATATAATTTGGCTTATGAGTGCCTATCCTATTTTTATCACATCTTGGTGCACTCATCTTGGTGAATATCCTTAACCTCATGCTTGTCTTGACGAGCCAATTATCTTCACCATGGGATAAGACACAAGCTTTGATTCTTATTTTGCATCTTTTTGAGCTTGTGCATCCATTAAAATTTGGTGTTATGGAGGATACTGGGGAGTGAGGATTCCACTTTTGTACACCTTGTATTTACAAGAATTATAAATTGTGTCCAAATATTGGGGAGGAGCTCCTCTATTTTGTTTAAAGCACTCTGTTGCTCAAATCATAATATCATTTGCTCAATTGGTCTGTTGGATCTTTTGGTTGCTTTCTTTTTACTTGGAAATTTTTAAAAGGTTCTCCATATCATTCTTTCGCAATCTTTAGATCCTCAATATAGTGTGATCTCCCTCCAGCTATTTGTCATTGGATAGGTGTATTTGATTTCACTCACATTTTGAGAAATGCACACATTATGGGGGAGCTCTTGCTATATTGACCTTCTAACCTTTTTCACCCATTTTGGAAATGGATGCCAATGGGGGAGAAGTTTTAGAGGGTTTTAGGGAATTTGGTTTTATGCTTCTTGTTTTGTTCATAAGCATATTGCCTTTCATGCTTGTTTCTTTGCATGCATCGTTGTTTAAATTCACTATATAAACCCTCGTAAAAGAGATTATCATCAATTACCAAAATGGGGGAGATTGAAAGGGCACGGCGCCCTCATGTGTGGTTTTGGTAATTAATGACAATCCATATGGACTAATGGTTGCAATGAATCATTCTTGTAGTGTTTGTCCGTAGGCAATTCTTGAACTCCATATGTTGGATTCAAGGTTGATGTCATGAATATATTGATATAATGAAGTATTTGGCATCAAGATCATCGAGTTGTATGGATATATATTTGATATGATCAAGAAGAAGTGTATGTGATGACCAAGATGTTATTCGAGAAGTTATTCGGTGTTTGGTCATATGTGAGTTGAGCATATTGCAAGTATGTCTTGAAGAAAAAGATTATGTGATCATTCATGGTTATCTTCAAGACATCATCTATTGAAAAGAGAAGAAAATATACAAGGTATCTTTCTATGGGTGCTTGCATCAAATGAAGATTTCATATAGCCCATGAAGGATGACGTCCAGTGGTGATCGTCATCAAGCTTGAGATGTGCAAGTTCAAGAGAAGTATCTCAAAGATATCATATGCTTGATGCTTGCCACCCTCTTGGAGATAATGGTCAAGAGAATATGTGCCGATGAGAGACTCTCCCATAGTGGAGTATGGGGGAGCAATATGTGAGACTTCACCAAGCGAAGCGCAATCAAGAAAGGTGGTCCACTAGAAGAGATCAAGGTCGACATCATCTAGATCAAGTGGAGTGCGCAAGGCAAAGGTATGATCTTGATAGGGTTTCTATTTTACCGGTCTCTTGGTGCTAGTTGGGAGACCGGGTTATAGGATAGATACCGTTCTATCAAGAGGGGATCTCATTGAGCTTTAGCGTATCAGTTGGAGAGAGCTCAAACCTTTGCATACTTGCCTTCATCATCTTTCTTGGTTCTTATTTGGATTTTCTCTGTGTAGGATTTTGGAGCTTGTTGTGATCTTCATAACAAGCTCAAGTTCATCAAAAAACGGATTTCGTATGGAAAATTTGTTAAGTTTTTGATGTTGGAGGTTTTACCGGTTCTTATTTTATAGAGAGGTTTTACCATTCTACATTTGATTTATCCTCCCATATTGGACTATGATGTTTCTCTGCATGTTCTTGTTGTGCTCGTTGCGGTGATTCCAACGAGCACAAGAACATCAAAAACGGAGTTCGGACACTCAAGTTATGACCGTTTTGGTGTCGGTGGTTTCTGCAGTTTTACCGGGTCGGTAGTACCGACCCAACTACTGACCCAACTACTGGTGAACTCGTTTCGGTACTATTTTTGAGTGTTTCTAAGCGGTAGTTCCGGGCCAAACCCCGGTAGTACCGAGCCACCACGCTCGGTAGTACCGGGCTAGGTACCGAGTGAGGTACCGGCGAATTCCAAATGCTACTGGACTCAGTGCAATTTCTATGCGGTAGTACCGGACTGATTTCCGGTAGTACCGGGCCTGCGCTTTCCGGTAGTACCGGACAGCGCGCTCCGGTAGTACCGAGTGGTCGCGTCGCCTGGTCAAAGTCCCTGTTGACCTCGCCTGCTGCAGTTCGGTAGTACTGGACCATTTGGTCCGGTACTACCGGCCCTGTACGATTTTCTGGCCAACGGGCAGATTTTGACCCACCTATTTAAGGGGTCTTCTTCTCCAAAGAGACCCCAACTCTTGAGCTCAAAATTGCCTCCATTGTTGATCTTGTTGAGCTTTTCTATCTCTCTATTCCTCCATGATTCTTGCCTCCATTTAGTGGGAAAAGAGAGAGGAGATCAAGATCCATTGTTCCACCAATCCATCTCTCCTCTAAGTGAGGGGAAGCCTTTGGATCTAGATCTTGGAGTTCCATTTGTTGTGTTCTTCCTTGTTCTTCCTCTCTTCTCCCCCCTCAAGCATTAGTTGCTTTTGGTGGGATTTGGGAGTGAAGGATTTGACCACTTCTAGTGGTCTTGCCTTCTTGCATTAGTTGCATCGGTTTGAGTTCTCCACGGTGATACGTGGAAAGTGAAGTTGAGAAGCTTGTTACTCTTGGGTACTTGGGGTGCCCTAGAGCTTGTCCTCTAGGGTACTTGGGGTGCCCTAGACGGTCGTTGTTGATCTCGGTGTTTTGGTGGCTCCCAGGATTAGTTGAGAGCCTCCAATTGAGTTGTGGAGTGTGCCTCAACTTTGTGATTCTTGTGGCTTTGGGAGCCGCGAGAATTCGGTGGAGCCTCCAATTAAGTTGCGGAGTGTGTCTCATCCTTGTACGGGTTTGGTGACCACCCTCGAGTGTCCCATAGTGGTTCGTGGTACTCTACATTGGTAGAGGCACGAAGGAGATTACGGTGTGCCATTTGACGGCTATTCGGGGATCACTTTGTGACTCCGCACCGCTCCAACGGAGACGTAGCTTCCATTGGGAAGTGAACTTCGGGATAAATCATCATCTCCAAGTGCCTCGGCATTTCTATACCCGAGCTTCTTACTTATGCAATTTACTTTGTGATAGCCATCGAGCTTGAAGTAATATATCTTGCTATCACATAGTTGCTTATCTTGATTAGCATAAGTTGTTGGTGCACATAGATAAACCTAGCATTGTTTAGGTTTTGTGCATGATAAATTAACCGCAAGTTTTATTCCGCATTTATTCAAGCCTAAACCGTAAAGAATTTATATCGCCTATTCAACCCCCCCCCCCCCTTCTAGGCGACATCCGTGTCCTTTCACAACGGTTATCCTAGACATAACTCGCTTGGAGATTATTACGATATGACCATTGAAAGTTCAAGATCTCACTAACATGGAAACATACTGAAGCATGACTATCTAATTGCATCATCATAAGGAGAGGCAAAATCAAAAGTTTAAGGAGATAGACCGCTAATAATTAATTATTGATAAATCAACCGACAAAAAAAATATAATGAAGCATAACTATCAGAGGACATCACTGTAAGAGGATACAAAATCAAAAGCTTAATGGGGAAGGGGGCGATAAATCTGACGCTAATCGCATCAACAATGGGATGGATACTACCATGTATACCTCCACCAATGTGGGCATGTTCCTAGTCGGCTTTCCCAGAAGTTTTGTCTTGCTCTTTCCATGCAACGGAGCTCCAAGAATCTCATTTTTGAACCAAAAAAATCAGTTAAAATACACACCCATATGACTGCAAATGGATATGGGCAGTTATTGAAATATTTAAATCTGATAAGTGAGAAACAAAATTGATACCAGAGTCATCTTTGACATTGGAAAATATAAATCCATGGTTCTCCCTTATCCAAATTACCATGATTCTTATCACATATGTAAACTCGGGTGAAAGGATCAGAGCAAAGGCTTACCTAGATTGTGAATTAGAGAACGGGGCAGAGGCCCAGTGGCAAAGGTAGCAGTGGCTCAACCTAGCAACCAGAGTTCGAATCCCGTCGGGAACGAATTTCTGGAATTCTCACAAAGGAGCAATTCTTCTATAAAAAGAAGCCACCAAGGGCTAGTCCTGGTTGGTCTCGTTACATTAGCAAGCAACATTTTTTTTGAATGACAGGAAACCTAAGTTAGGAGAAACCAAATATTGATCAACCAGACATGGCAGCACCCACGCACGCGATTGCACACCACCAGCTCGCATGCGTGCACGAGCGCCAGCGCTTTGCCTCGATCCAGCGACCAGCGGACAAGGCAGTCACGTATGTACCCGGGTGCAGCGCACCGGCGGAAGCCAGCATGCGGTTGTCAAGCTCGTGCGCGGGCAAAGATCTGAGCACCTTCATGGTTGAGTTGCGGGAGTTCGGCGCCCATGGTCTCGTGTCGCCGGTTCCACTCCCCACCCCGCCCATGAGTGCGTCAGGTGGCCAACGGGTTTAGTGGTTTGGCGCAGAGGGCATGTGGCGCGTTGGCCGTGGGTCGCCGTGGCGGAGAAGCTCCGGCGGCCATCTGCGAGCAGGGGGCAGATGGCGTGTTGGCCGTGGCGGAGAAGCTCCGCCGCGAGCTGACCTCCTTTGAGTCTGACCCGCGCGCGAGGAGGGCGGCATCCAGTTTCTTTGTGAGGAGGAAACGCTCAGGACTTGGCCTGGCTGCGGCAACCTGGACTACTGAAGATAGACGGGCGAGCTCCTGGTCTGCGTGTTCCTGGTCAAGGACGGGCGAGCTCCTGGTATCCTGGGCGAGGTCGGGTAGAGAGGAGAGATAGCTTCTGCGCGAGGGCTGGAGGCTGCCCCGACGCCACTCCAGTCCGCCCCCGACCGCGGCGCTGCAAGTCGATCCGCCGCGGGAATCGACAGATCCGGCGGCGACGCGTGGGCCAGCGGGCTAGGCGTTGCTGCGCCCGTGAAGAACTTGCGTGCGGTGGGGAGCTCTCGTCGGGGTTGCGAAACGAACCTTTTCGTTCTTTATTTTACCGGTGGCAATGACTGTAATTTAGACGAAATTGAAAGGTGTGTTGAGTTGTCAAACATTGGAGCGATCTGAAGCGTTGATCAGATATTGAACGGATCAAGTTTAATATATCCACATGTTTGCTCTTTTAATGCTCCCTCCGTCCCAAAATAAGTGTCTTAGATTTGGCAAAAAGTAGATGTATCTAGACATGAAACACATCTAGATGCATCCAAATTTAGACAAACCAAAGACATTTATTTTGGAACGGAGAGAGTAGTAAGTATAGATTATCTGACAGTGTTCATGTGTTTTATTATGAATTATCTATCAGTGATTAAGATGTGAAAAATTTAGTGTCAGATGACGTAGACTCGGAGGGACTTTTTGTGTGACTGACCGTGATCCATCTAGTGACAACTTGATTATTTCAATTTGCTACTGACTCGTTAGTAAATCATTTGAGGGAACAAATATTGTCGATTAAACTGGTGGGATGTACTTCAAAATTGCCTTGTTCAGCTGAGGATGAGAGGCTGGTCGATCTGTGTACTGTGGCAAGCTTATTACACATGCGGTAATAAGCTTAAACTCCGTTGTTCTTCCAACAAAATAGACTCCACACATACTTAAACTCCAGTACCATACCAACCAACCAGTCTCAAGTTCCAGACATGTTATTCAGACACAAACTTAAACCTGCTACCTAATGGCAGCAAGCACTACTAACTTATACGGTAATTTTAATGGCAAAGGGGGTGTTCCACTCACCACAGGGTCCAAGATACTAAGACAAGTAGGCGGGGAACGGAAGCACTACCGATGCCATGAGCCAAGAATGAATTGCCTTCGGACAGCCAGATGACGGCAGGGGCAATCCCTGACCTAGAGATGGACAGTGCCAGCAGCAGATGCTGCCGGGTTGCGCCATCTCTCGGCTGCACGGTACCTCCCTCATGTCATGCTTTGAGGAGGTTGCAGCAGCCATCAGACGCTGCTGCCCACTTGAAGGGGTTGCCAGCCCCATGCTCGCCATCCATGATGCTCGGGAGCGGGGTGAAGAAGTGTGTGCGGAGCTGCTCGAAGCTGTTGTGGTAGTGGTCGACGTCTTCGTGGTCGTACAGGCTTGTCAACTCCGAGCCAGATAGGCTGGAAACGCTGCTCCTGTTGCCCTGCTCCGAGTGCTGGATCACTGAACTGGGAGACACAGCTAGGCTCATAAGCGGGTTACTGTCCATCATCGCCTTGCTCCCACCAGCAGTGGCGTCTTTCCCGTTGATCTCTTTCTTTGTGTTGAGGAAGCGTCCACCGGAGCCTCTTGCGCGGCGCATCGCGTGGAGATGGCGTGACTCGTGAAGATATGGCTGCATTATCAAAGGCACTCACATGAATGCGGAAGACAGAAGAAATTTTTGCATTCGGTGGCAGAAGTAAAATCATCCATGTAATGTGTCAGTAGAAATTAGTACTCAAGTTGAGACATACCTTTCTGGCTTTGATCAGCCTATTCTGCTTCTCTGCTTTGGTGCGAGCACGTCGGCGACGAAGGATGCCTTCATATTGCTTTGCATTCACATAAATCGGTGCATCCGCTGGCATATTCAGTGGAATTAGCATACTGCCAGTCTGCATTAGACAAAGAGAAATGTAGGAACATATTAGCTAATCATGCATTACTTTGACAAGTAAATCATATACGAGCTTCAAGCCAAGCTGACAAACTACAGAGTCAAACAAAGATACTCCCTCATATATATCCTTGTCAGAATGTCAAGAAAAAAAGTATAAACCCAAGAACATTTTTCTGACATTACCCAAAGAAAAGTACAAAAAAAAATTGCAAAAAGGACACTGGCATTAAAAGAAACATCGAATAGTACAAAACACCTCAACAAAATCGAAAATTACAAAGGGAATAACTTAATATTAGTCTATTGCCGATGTATTGTTTTTCTCCGATAAAAAATCCCAATGTTCTGTGACCAGTCACTTTGTACTATTTCCTGTACATTCTACACCAGCCATCCTGTTTTTATTTATTGAATAAATTAACAAATCCAACAGTACCACCCTAAGAAAAGGAAAATGCAGTTCAAAAGTTTAAGCACACACTTCATGTTCACAAATCACAACATATACAACTAACACTACAAACAATTCCGGAAAACTGAAAAGAAAATCTATACGAGATGTTCAAACTGTGGAATTCAAGTGACCATTAGAGTAATGTTCTGATAGTTTTGACAGAGAGAAGTCAATCATGGAGACTGTGAAGAAGCCTCATTCAAAAATAAACTAATTGTACACGCATTACCGTTGATCTCATTCCAAAAGGAGCAAATACACCATAGTTATGATCAGCAAAAGGATAATTTGAGGAAACCTGAAAATATCAGAAGTCCTCGATCAATCAAGAAACTGATGATCTGCTCAAAGGGAATTAAGAAAGGCATATTGTAAGGCTAGGAAACTTCTAAGTGCACCGCTAATTAACCACAAATAGGTCATGTTATTCAGTTATTCATACGGATAAACAAAACTGTGGGAAAAGCTTACCACAGTTTGGCCAAGGCCCAACTGAAAACGGTCACTATAGTCCGCGAATGGTGACTGCAGGGCAATAGTGGCAGTGTGCTCAGAACCTTTTCCTCCCTTACCTGAAGCAAAATGCCCTAAAGCAATTATATTTCTAAGGTCGACAAAACAGAAGTATAAAATAATGGTCCGTAAGACAATCAAGTTACTAGAGACTAAGATTGAACATGCATAACTGAAGATCCTTAACTGAAAAAGGAAACTTCTAGTCTCATTGACACGATTACACTTGTGGATCCATGTAGCAATGACATGTTGACTTCTAAATTTTGCATATCAAACTTGTAAATTTTAGACGGACAGGGTCAATCTAGCATTATAGTTAGTATAAGGTATATTTGGTTACATACTTACATACTAGGGTTATCTTGGTGTCATTACACTTCTAAATCGGAGAAAAAATATATTTTGAACCGAAGAAAATAACACCATTTTTCTGGCACATGTATAAAGACTAGTTATACACCTGTGGTGTGCATCTTGTGTTAGAATAGGCACAATTCCTTAGTATGAGTGTTTCTGAACGGAGCTCAAGTGTGTGCATGATATGCGAAGTAGGTATATAACCGACAATCTTATGCTGAAATGAAGTGCTCAATTTAATGAGCTCAAGGGGTATAACCTTATAAGTAGGAAGGTCAATGCTTAATCGAGTCAACCAAAAGCTACTGTGTGTGATAGTCCAGTGTACACCATGTTTGCCACTATCCCCATTTTACGGCTACAAAACTAGACCATCAACAATTCCTAACCTTCACAGAACATATGACCTATAAAACAATACTGGTCCTTGCTAATCTGCAATAATATGTCATGGAATCATATAAGGTATAACCTTTTTGTGGAAGCAGCAAAAAAATCTGATGGTTAAGTTCAGCCTGGGAATGGTGCGGGTTGATATGGGTGTTTTGGTGCAGAATTTGCTGTGGGCTCAATTGGTCTGGGCTGAAACGGTGGCAACGGCTGTGTGGACCGGAGTGGTGCGGGGCTAATAGGAGAGCGGCCTGGGGCGGTGCAGTTTGGTGTCAAGTTGAACGGGCTGAACCCGTGGATTTAGACCCGCACCACCAATTCGGGGCCATGTCTCGTCTCCTCCATCAGTCCAGCCACTCGCACCGGCGCCGGATTTGGGCTCGGGTTGAGCATGCCGAGGCAGCCCGGCGCGGATTTGGCCCCATTCCCAGCCTGAGGTTAAGTGATGTATATGGCTCTATGAATTCATAAGGAGGTGCAATCTTTATATCAAAAACTTATATAAGCTCTTTCCAAAAGGAAAAAGAAAAGACATATTTTGATGTCTACAAATGCTACAACCTGAGTGAAATTTATACTACCAATGTTAAATTTGTACTAAATGTCACTCTCTACTCGTCTCTACAAACATGCAGACATTAAGCAAGTTCATCTCAAGCTCTAGCATACCAAGGACAGAGCAGCCTCACCATGAGCCATGGAGAAGTTGAGGCCTTCAGGGATGCCCCTCTCCGGCACCGGAGCATCCAGCAGCGCCTGTGCCCTCGGCACAACCTGGTACTGCCCGTCCCGCCACGCGTCCTCCGGCGACGCCAGCCTCCCCTGTTCGCCCATGGGCTCGCCGTACAGCAGCTGCTGCCCGACCCACCATGGCAGCGGCGCTCCACTGAACACCTGGCCCGCCGCCGCCCCAAATCCGTCCTGGTGGTGGTTCTTGAAGCTCATCATTGCGGCGGCCCGGCACCGGCAGCAACCACCAGTCGATGCAGTGCCCGATGTTCTTCTGTAGGGCGGATGCGACTAATCACCAAACAGCCTGCTGCAATCAAGAAACAAGTAGACAGGCTGAGCATCCAATCGGATCAAATCTTCAAGCATCAGCATGGTTGCTCCTATAGAGAGAAGAAAAAATCTCGAGCATCAGAATGTAAAACGATGAGCATTGGGGGAAATAGTAGTACTAGAGGATTAGAGGAAGGAGAAAGGTCGCCGGACAAAATCGAAGCGAACAAAGAACCGAAAGAGGAGGGGAAAAACTCTTCCAAGAACTGAACCAATAGCAGGATTATATACCCAAAAAATCCAGAAGGGTTTCCCCGGAGCCAGAGTGGAGCTCACAGGGCTCAAACTTTTAGCAGAGCCCGTGAGTGAATGCGCAGCAGCAAGAAACCAAGGCGAGAGGATCCAAGACATGCATGCGGCACAGGGAAGGAGATGGAACCAAAAGGGAGACCACTCACATTCCAGCCGGCCAGCTCCTCCTGAATCCTCATGGGGTGGAAGAGGACAACGAGAAGAGCACGGAGAGAGGAGAGAGAGAGAGGGAGGACAAGACGGGACGGGAGAGGCGCGTATAAATGGGACTCAGCTTCAGTGACTTGTAGTTCACAAGTCACCAAGAGACTTGGGTCAATCTTGTCCCTCCGTTTTGGATCCGACGGACAAGATTCATCTAGATCTGAAACTTAAAAATAAAACTTAGAAAAAATTGAAAAAAATCCAGTAAATCATAAATGGTTCGCTAATTATTCTGCGAAAATATTGTCTGATTTGGACCAATGGTTTGTGAATACATAGCTTTTTGAGTTTAAAACATAAAAACGTTATTTATACATAAACCATCAATCGAAATAGGATGAAACTTTCAGAGAATACAAAACGAATCATTTATGATTTACTGGATTTTTTTTTATTTTTTCTGAGAAGTTTTATTTTTAAGATTCAAATCTGGATGAATCTTGTCCGTCGGATCCAAAACGGAAGGACAAGATTGACCCAAGTCGTATAAATGGAGTGTACTGAAACCGAGAAGGAAGAAAAGCTTTCATCTTTCCCCAGCAAGCTCCAGCCAGCCAAAGTAACCTCAATCCTTTCACATTTTACTCTTCTCCAATGCGATTTCTTTTGCTCTAGAAAAAAAATCTACCTAATGCTTTTTCCTGTAATTTCTTTCTATTTTTCTACTCCCCAACTGGGCTCCCTTTCCCAACCATGACTTTTCAGCTGGGAATTATTAGGTCGAGTACTCACTGGCAAGAGGCGATTACAGTACACTAATCATGCTGTCAAAAGAAGGTAAGCAGCACAATTTCTTATCATCCATAACAGAAACAGGAATATACTACTAGTAGTAGTACTTGGAGTACTACTAAGCTGGGTAAGATCTGCAGGAGTGGGAAGCGAGTGGCTACTATAATTGATCGATGAGGCATGAACAGAACAGGCTGCTGTAGCAACTGGTAATACTACTAGTAGCCATCAGTTGGTTCCCAAAGGCAAAATAAAATCTGCTGCATTAAATGATCTGCTGGGCCATGCATATTTAATTTCTCTCTGCCTCACCAGTACTTTTTACATCAAGCAGCTCTTCTTTTTACTGGTTTTTTTTTTAGAATTTCTGGTCTTTTGCAGTACAGGCTGTAGTATCTGAACTCACGTACAACGCACTCCACACACACTCAACACCACACGCACGCCACCTGTGCGCAAGCTAGACCTAACCAGACTATACTAAGCAGCTCTTCTTTTTACTGGTTGGTGCGCTGTGCATCACGGTTTGGGAATCGACCAGTAAACGCGTTTTTAAAAAATCCGGAAAATCTCACATGCAAATTTTCGCATTTTAAACACGTTTTAACATAAAAATTACAAAATATAGATACGTGTAAAAATTCGTATTCTATGTGCAGGCATAAAGTTTTGCGAAAATATGACTTTTTTTTGCATGTGTGGATGTCCTTTTTCTATAAAATGCATTTTCTTTGTACTTTACATAAGCAAAAGAAAAGGCCATTTATCCCTGAAAGTTTTTACGCGCACCATTGAATGTGGAGATGTTCGAGTGCATATTTTACAAAGTTGCATTTTTATGTACCGGCAAAAGAAAAGGACGTAGCCCGGATTTAGAAAATAATGGAAGAAAATATTTCGATTTTCATTTTTCTTACTTTCCATAAGTGGATACATATTGATATGATATAAGTACATATCTGTAAAGTTTCACAAAAACTACGCTGTTTTGGGCAACGAAAACATCACAAAAATTAATGTGGCTCTAAAAAGAAAAGAAAAAACACCTTTTCTATCCCATATTTTGTCTTTTTTGTGTAGATTAAGAGTAAAATATATTCTGATGAAACTTTTATCGTACATACTAGACATATTTCTGTACACGTATATTTTTTTCAGATTTTTTTAGATGCTACAATTTTGTTTTTGAAGTTTTTAAGAGCTTCAGGGAGTTAAAAGACCCAGTATAGGAAGCAACGATGGCCCTCGTGCAAGCCGTACTTGCCATATATAGTTCGGGTAACAAAAAAGTAACTGTTATGGTACAGTGTTGGCTATAGCTATAGGCAGCAATGATAGCCTCTGACAGTGTTGTGCCTTTGGTGAAGACTCGTCAGAGTCAGCTGCGGGGTCCACCAGTCTATAGCTGGATATACAGAACAATCAAACGTGTGGGCACGAGCAATACATCTCCTGGTACAAGTGGAGTAGGGTATCCAATCGCGAAGTGCCTAGAACCGTGGATGGGATGCGCGCAGATGCCGCCCAGGGCAGAGCGGCATTTTCCCTAGTAGCGGCAGCTACCTGATCATCATGCATGAGCTCGGAATGGAATGGGAAGAATCTGCCACAAATTACCAGATTTTGTACCCTCTGATGGACATTTTTTTTAACAAATACTAGTACTACCTCCGATCCATATTAGTGGGCACAACTTTGTCTAGATACACATGTATCTAGTCTAAATAATTAACTAGATACATATGAATTTAGACAAAGCTATGCTCACTAATATGGATCGGAGGGAGTATGTTGTTTGGTTTTTTGGTCAAGAGTCATGTTCCCCCCCCTCTAGGTCTTGTTAAAATTACAACATTTTTGGTCTTTCTCATTGTAATCCATGGTTGACACCAGAGTATATGTCATAAGCATTTATGCATAACTACCTCTCATGCATGTTTTCCAAAGCACTTAATTGAACCATTATTGACTTTCTTGTTAGCAGCATCTTTTTACCACTGCGGCAAGTACTACTCGAGGAGGGGAAGGTCTGCTATTGGGGCAACCTATCTAAATCTCGGTCATTGGCTTCCAGGCTGGACTCATGAGAAATTCTCACATCAGCAGACTGGAAAACGCACCGGACAGGTCATCTAAATATAGTAGTAACTATGACTGGACAGGCAGAGAGTGAATAGACAGAACTCGGCGACAGGTGCTGCTGGTTATCTGACCGTGTGTCCCTGCCAGGGGATCCGTGCCGTAATAGGCAGGGAAATGGGAATAGAGGTTATACATTGGGCAATCGGTGGGCCAGGTTCGTATTATACCTGATAGTTTTCCCTCATACTCAGGGTACAGGCTGTCAGTGGTTGTCAGAACACACATGGGCGGAAGAAAAGTCGGGACGGCTTTGCACAAATACGAGGGATTTGGGTGAGCTCCATTACAATATTGCACAGCGTCAAGCAAGAAGACCTGATTAAAACTTCAGGAGTGTGTTTTCCGAATAATCAGTCACCCATATCGTGCAAGACGTACTGTACAAATCAAACAGAATGACACGAAACAAAAAAAACTACTCCCTCCGATCCATATTAATGGCCTCAACATTGTCTAGATACGGATGCATCTAGTCTAAACACTTAACTAGATACATCCGTATCTAGATAAAGTTGAGCCCATTAATATGGATCGGAGGTTGTAAGTAAAAATTACACGCTAATTAGTACAGTACAGTACTAGCAGTATTCACAGAGTGTCAGTTGCGGGGGCTGCTGGCTTTGAAAGTCCAGATGCATTTCCACCTGCAGCAGGGCGAAGCGGCCTCCGCGGCGACGCCTCTCTCTGCTCAGCATCTTAATCAGCGACGTGCCCAGCACACATGGCGGCCCCGAGGTCCCAGCGTCCTTCTTCTCCAGGGTCTACTTCTCATGCACCGACCTTGCCGCGGCTGACGGCGGCCGTGGCTCCACCAGGGCGCGGTAGAAGGGGCAGGAGGAGCTGGAGGCGAGCAGACGCAGGCGACGTGGAACACGTGGGCGCACGACAGCAGCAGGCGCACCGCGTCGCCCTGCGCGCGTCGCCGATGTAAATGGCGCACACGCCCGGCTCGCCTGCGGCCTTCTCGTTCGCTGCGGTCGGCAGCGCCTCGATGACCGACGGCTCCAGCCCGGTTTTGGGCTCCTTGGGTTCGGCCGGCAGGACGGCCGCCACGGCGCGCCTGCGTTTGCGCCGGCGCACGTGGCATACCTAGAGGTGCAGGAGCAGGCCAAGGACGGAGACGGACGCGGCGACAGCCGTAGAGATATACTGGAGGAACAGAAAAAGGACAGCCGCGCGGCGGCGACCGGCGCCCTGACACAGCGCAGAGGCGGCTACAGTGTAGACGACGCGACTGGGCGGAGCGTGGTGTAGTTGCAAGTTGAGTACACCGCCGGCGACGCGACGGACTAAGCTCGAAACGACGCCGCATCTGCCTCCGCTGCTGCCGCTTTCTTCTCCTTTATAATCCAGCCGGTCGCCAGTTTCAGAAAAAAGGCAGAGACGGCTCCCATGTGATTGTGGGTCCCATGTCTGGTGTCTGCACAGAAGTTTCAATGCCTTGTGGTCCAACTGTGGTGTATTTCTATCTGTATTCCGCCCTATACACGAAAATGACATGGCCCCATCCAAAACGTGGACCAATAGAAGTTGGGCTTCCGCCCGGAGCATCTGCCGCCGAGTTCAACAGAGCATTTTCCTGGACAGGCACTCCTAAAAAGTTCTGACTCTCTACGAGTAGCTGCGAGAAGTTGTGAGTATTCTTGTGGTGTTTATTTCGGTTGGCCGTGGTCTCAAATCTGCAATGGACATGGACTACGGACTGCTTTGCCTACGACGATTTCTATCCGATCCTTGTACGACACCCTCCACGGCGTGCTCTTTTACCGCAGTGCTAATTAATCTGCCGTGTCATGGCAGGAGTAATTTTGTCGTAAGTATATGACGATCCCGAAGAGCAAGTCTTGATGCCTGCACAAATAACGGGATTTAGGTTGAGACTCCAAGTGCAGAGTGTATAGTATAGTGGAAGACAGTTTTCCCCACGAGGGGTGACTCGAGGGTTTAATATCGAACTCTCGGGGAATCTGCAGTGGTAGATTTATCTTCTTATCCTTCTTTTGGTTACCTACAAAACAAGGTTAGATGTTTTGGTCCTCAACCTCACCTGTGGTTGTCAAGCACAAGTTGAAATAATGATATCAGGATAGTTATGCAATGCAAACAAGAAATAAATATGCAATGATGGTGGATGCAATGGTAAATGATATTTTTTTTTGGGTTTTTGAATGATGTATGCAAGATGAAAATTATTTTTGTATTTTCGGATTTAATGATGGCTGAAAATAGAAAATTGGTATATGGTGTTGGAAAGGTGTTTCTTATGATTAAAAATGGACTGGGGTTCATGGTTTCACAAATGCACTCTCTCTTTATAAAGTGGTAGACAATGGAACACACACAGTTAACATATGAGATTGCAACACAGGGTTTGATAACAAGTTACTTAGATATATGGGCATCACGTCCTAGCATAGAGATCTTTTGGTTATTAACCTCTCTTATACTCCACCAAGATGCGAACTAAATCATAACACCTCAGTAATTAAGATAACTCAGAGTATAGCATTAAGTATCATGACATGAAGTGAAAATAAGAACATGCTAGATCTAGTCATGGAGTAGTGGCAATAGTCACGCCCACATCCCCGGTAGCATGGTATTTTAGTTTATCCCTAGTGAGGTAACAAAGTAAGGTAAACACCCAAGTGGATCGCGATATTAAGTTGTCAGCTTACCGCACTCACCACTCCCCGTTACTCCAACTAATGCACACGTTCCCCCACACACGCTCTCATAAACATGCTTGATCAAAACAAGTAGACAAGAACGGGGTACATAACTGAAACAAACATTGCAATCTCAAACATATATTAACTCATAAAGATCCACCACAAAGGTATTACAAATATGACCGTAATCATGTTCAGCAGCTCATACGGTGCTAATTAGTGAAGCTCAAGAGAGGAGAGATACATAAGTTACTTCGACAAACCCATAGTCCAGAGGTGGACTACTCCCTCTTCATCATGGAGACGGTGGAGAAGTCGATGGAGAAGATGGAGACCACGCCGGCAGCGCCCCGCCGGAGTTTTCCCCCTCCAATCTGCAGCTCCTGATCTCCGTTTCGGTGTTTCTGTGTTTGAGCGGCGCTCCTTTCAGAGAACGTCGGGGGACCTTTTTTATAGGCGTTTTTAGGTCAAGACGATGTCGGTGGAGAAGAGATCGAAGGCAACGGAGCCACGAGGCCCGAACGAGTGGGTCCCACGCGGCCTGGTACTGTGGCCGCGTGGGCCATGCCCGTTTGGCCCTCGGGTCTCCGTTTGCTTGCTTCCTTTTTCCGTAGTCCTTCTTCCTTCCAAATATTGACGCCCGTAAATTTTCAGGTGATTTCGTTGACGTTTGGGTCCCTGGAACATTAAAATACAAAACTAGGGTTTTCTGCCTGTGCAGGGTTAATTCCAAATAAATGGGAAAACTATGAACTATTCCCAAAATCATGATAAAGTATTGATATAACCCTTATATGATGCAAATATGATTGGAATATAACCAATTAAAGTGCAAAGTTCATGTATGCATTTTACATGCATCAGTATAGCACTACTCCATGCAGGGGCGTATTAGGGGTGCCATGGCACCCCCTAAAAAACTAGAGTTCTTTTAATCCAGTACCAATAAGTCTAATTTTTGGCACATTACATGTGTTACACATACTTGCCGATGATATTTAAACTATGAAACTTGAGTCTCCGTTGGAGCGGTGCGGAGTCACAAAGTGATCCCCGAATAGCCGTCAAATGGCACACCGTAATCTCCTTCGTGCCTCTACCAATGTAGAGAACCACAAACCACTACGGGACACTTGAGGGTGGTCACCGAACCCGTACAAGGATGAGGCACACTCCACAAATTAATTGGAAGCTCTTACCGAATTCCCGCGGCTCCCAAAGCCACAAGAATCACAAGGTTGGGGCGTGTCTCCACAACTTAATTGGAGTCTCCCAACTATCCCGCGAGCCACCAAAACTCCGAGATCAATAAGGACCGTCTAGGGCACTCCAAGTACCCAAGAGGACAAGCTCTAGGGCACCCCAAGTACCCAAGAGTAACAAGCTTCTCAACTTCGATTTCCACGTATCACCGTGGAGAACTCAAACGGATACAACCGATGCAATGAAGGCAAGACCACTAGAGGTGGTCAAATCCTTCACTCCCAAATCCCACCAAAACCAACTAATGCTTGTGGGGGGAGAAGAGAGAAAGAACAAGGAAGAACTCAACAAATGGAATTCCAAGATCTAGATCCAAAGGCTTCCCCTCACTTAGAGGAGAGATGCATTGGTGGAACAATAGATCTAGATCTCCTCTCTCTTTTCCCACTAAATGGAGGCAAGAATCATGTAGGGATTGAGAGATAGCTAAGCTCAAGGAGGTCAACAATGGAGGTCAATTTCGTGCTCAACAAAAGCTGGCTGGCTGGAGGTAGGTGGAGGGGTATTTATACCCCTCCCAGAAAAAGAGCCGTTGCAGACAGGGGAGTCGGATAATCCGATTCAAATGTGTACCGGATAATCCGACACCACCGGATAATCCGAATCAGCTAGAATCGGATATTCCGGAAAACTTCAGTACTCCCAGAACTGGTTGCTTTTAAAGTCCTTGGCCGAATTCGAGCAAACCCTGAGAATCGGATATTCCGACACAAGTGAGTACCGGATAATCCGACACTGTCGGATAGTCCGATTCAGACCGTTTCGGATATTCCGGAATACTCCAGTGCGCCACAAAACTGGTTGCAAGAAGTCCTTAGCCGATTTCGAGCAAACTTGAGAATCGGATAATCCGAGTCAGCTGGGACCGGATAATCCGATTCCCCTGTTTGAGCAAAACAGACAGAAACAGCAAAACCTGAAGTGCAATATCTTTCTCGTTTGAACTCCAAAACAGGTGAAACCAATTTTGGTGGAAAGGTAACGACAAGAGTTAAGTTGACACACATGGGAAGGTGTGGAACTTTCCTCACGGATAAACCGATAATATTTCCAACCCAAAAATGCAACAAGTTTTCCATACGAAATCCGTTTTCGGAGAACTTGGGCTTGTCATGAAGATCACAACAAGCACCAAAAACCCACACAGAGAAAATCCAAATAAAAACGAAGAAAGATGATGAAGGCAAGTATGCAAAGGTTTGAGCTCTCTCCAACTGATACGCTAAAGCTCAATGAGAGCCCCTCTTGATAGAACGATATCTATCCTATAACCCGGTCTCCCAACTAGCACCATGAGACCGGTAAAATAGAAACCCTATCAACATCATACCTTTGCCTTGCGCATTCCACTTGAGCTAGATGACGTCGATCTTGATCTCTTCAAGTGGACCACCTTTCTTGATTGCGCTTCGCTTGGTGAAGACTCAAACATTGCTCCCCCATACTCCACTATGGGAGAGCCTCTCTTAGGCACATCTTCACATGAATATTATCTCTAAATGGGTGGCAAGCTTCAAGCCTAGGATTTCTTTGAGATGCTCCTCTTGAACTTGCGCTTCTCAACATTGATGACGATCACCACTTGACGTCATCGTTCATGGGCTATATGAAATCTTCATTTGATGCAAGCCCATAGAAAGATATATGGACAATTGCTTACCATACCAAGAGATACATGATCCCACTTGGTACATCTTGTAGCTTTGTGTGTTGATCAATATCTTGATCAACCTTGTATCTTTTCTTCTCTTTTCAATAGATGATGTCTTGAAGATAACCATGAATGATCACATAATCCTTTTCTTCAAGACATACTAGCAATATCCTCAACTCGATGATCTTGATGCCAAATACTTCATTATGTCAATATATTCATAGCATCAACTTTGAATCCAACACTATGGAGTTCAAGCATGGTCTATGGACAAACACTACAAGTACAACTCAATGGGGGCGCCATGCCCTTTCAATCTCCCATTTTGGTAATTGATGACAATCTCTTTTACAAGGGTTTATATAATGAATTAAGCAACCATGCAAATCAACAAGCATGGATGCATGAGCATGAAAGGTAAATGCTTATGACCAAAACAAAAGCATAAACCAAATTCCCTTAAACCCTATAAAACTTCTCCCCCATTGGCATCCATTTCCAAAATGGGCGAAAAATCTTAGAAGGTCAATATAGTATGAGCTCCCCCATAACGTGTGCATTTCTCAAAATATGAGTGAAATCAAATACACATATCCAATGACGAATAGTTGGAGAGAGCACAAACTATATTGAGGATCCAAAGATTGCAAAAGAATGATATGGAAAACTTTTTACAATTCTCCAAATAAAAAGTAAGCAATCAAAAAGATCCAACTAACCAAATAAACACAAGATATTATGATTTGAGCAAAAGAGTGTTTTAAAGAAAATAGAGGAGCTCCCCAATATTTGTACACAATTTAGAATTATTGTATTTGAATACAAGGTGTACAAACATGGAATCCTCACTCCTCCGGTATCCTCTAAAACACAAAACAAATGAATTCACAAGCTCAATAAGATGCAAATGAAAAACAAAGCTTGTGACATATCCCATGGTGAAGATTATTGGCTTGTAAAGACAAGCAAGATATTCACCAAGATGAGAGCACCAAGATGTGATAAAATAGGATATGCACTCATAAATCAAATTCTTTTCGGAGTCACGCCAAAGAATCAAAAACGGAGTAAAAGAGGTGACACCGAAGAATTAGGATATCGAGTAAAGATGTAATTTCTCTCATGTATATAAGTTTCTAAGTGTACAACAATCATGAGATATATCCACAAAGAAACATGTACACATAAAATTAGTTACTAAGGAAAAAACACGATATCCAAAGGGAAGTCATAAAATATACACATATGATGTTTGTTTAGGATCATAGCCCATAGCTCAATATTCTCATATTGTATAATAATGAACTTCAAATTCAACCTCAACACAAGCATCACAAATATCACTAAGGGAAAAGGAGATAGTTGGGATGCGTTGAGGAAAGCAACAAGTATCAAAGAGCTACATAGAATTTGCAATAGCTACAACAAAAGCAAATAAATACTTTTCATGCCATGATAAACCTACACAAGGTTGAATGCTAAAAGTATGCATGAGGGTGGATACTTGTTACCGAGATGACATGGGGTTGATGTAGTAGATAAGAATTTATCAACCATCCTAGCTTGGCTCCAATAAGCATGTGGTGAAGACACTTTCATTGTAAATGAGACAAGCATCCAATGCATCTCCATGTACCTAAAACACATTCAAGTAAAATTGTTCCCAAACTAATTGGGTCCAAGTAGTTAGTCAAACTACAATACATAGAAGGAACTCCACATAAATATGTGCATATAGATATGAAATTGAATTTCATGCACATCTTAGCCGATTTAGGATTCCGTGGAGTTTCCACCTATATATTGGCACAAAGAAGGAAAGCATGCCATAAAATAAACATGTAGTAGATATGCATGCCTATGACCTTTAATAACCAAAGGAGATACAATTTGGACAAATATCAAGAATCAAAGAGGTCCAAATTATATCAAAGATCCAAATCAAAAATTGATTTAGAGAAGCCAATTGAAACTAAAACAAATCAACATATGATTGATAGATACCAATTGGACAAAGATATCAAAAAGAAAATAAGATACCAATTAATAATAAAAGGACTAGATATCAAATTTCCAAAAGAGATACCAAAAGAGAGATATGTTAATCAACGAATGATATAACCCACTCCCAAAGAGAGATGCCAATTGGGACAAACTCTCAAAAAGAAAGAGCGGGTTCCAACAAATAAACCACACCCTCTACACTTTTCATGATGGCACAAAGTACCAAGCCGAAAAGGTTTGTCTTCCATGAGACATGTCATCGGGATCAAAGACCAATGGAAAGGATCAAATACAAATAGAATATAAATAGTGTTTAAAAGATACATGATAGCTCTCCCAACAAAAGTGCATTATTTATGATCTTGTATTTGAATACACAATGCACACACATGGAATCATCGCTCTCAAATATCTATTCAAACACTAGTCATATATCAAGAAAAAGCAATAAGATCCAATACTAATGAAAATATAAGTTGTACTCAATATAGGATAGCTCACCCAAGAATAGTGCATTATCTATAAGTAGCCTTTGAATGCAAGGTGCACAATGATGGGATCAATGCCTCTCCTACACCAAATAAAACACTAGGAAAGTTTGAGTAAAGCAAAATGATCCACAAGAGGTAAGGAAGACAATGGGAGTTAAAACAAATTAATTTTTGGCAAGAATAAGGCAATAAAATCAAGAGCCAATATGAAGATGATCTACAAATTTCACCACAATTATGACTATCAATTGTCATGGAAAAGGAGTATATGTAGAAATTTCTTAGTGGTGTATTGGATTGATATTCAAGATCATCTTCACAACCAATAAGCACATGGTGAAGGATAAGATTTAAGCGCGATGCTTATGTAGATAAATGTTCTTGATAGCTTCAAATATTCACGCGATTATGCAAAGCAACTACAAAGAGTGCTTTGAAGCAATGGTTTCCCAAAGAGATATGTGAGAACATATTAGAGGAAAACCTTACCAAGAACATTCATCACAAACAAGATCCAAAGTGTTAGTAAGTAAAAACATTTAAGCAAATGGGAACTTGTTTGAGAAACATGCCACATAGGAATAAGATAATTAACAATATCAATTCTAGGTGGCAATACCTCACATGTTCACATTGTCTAGGTTTGTAATATGCACATAGCTTATTACTCCCCCATAATGTGATAATCCATTTATTCTCCACAAGAGGCAAATAAAATAACTAGAGATAATTAATGGACATTATAGAATTTGAATTTCTCATGAGCATGACATACCATATAGAAACTAGATAAGATTGATATATCAATTCTAAGTGGTATTCCTCATGTATGTACATTTTTAGGATTGTGAAGTGACAAGCATATCACTCCCCCAAAATGGGATAGTCCATTAATCTCTCAAAAGAGCCAATTAAGATATAAGCAAGTTGATATAAAGGCTCAACACAAACTCACACGTACATGGTGTGCAAACCAACATACACATACTTGATTTCTCAAGATAAGTAAGTAGAGAGCACAACACATACAAACACTAGCAAGGTACAAAACCAAACACATGCAAGGGTGCAAGCAACTTTCAATGTATGTATGATTTAAACACAAGTTACCGCAAGGAGGAACATTGGATATGAGATAGAACAATATAATCCAAATGACTTGGCTTGAGAGAATATAATTGATGAAGATCCCTTAATTCTTCATGATGTAGCCAAGTCTCCAATGTACTCCACAACACCTATTGATCAAGTTTTAACTTGTTGGTCCCCAACCAAGTTGGGTCCTAAGAGGTTAGTCACAATAGGCTTGGCAACCCAAATGGTCCTTTTCTTGACACCACTTTGAGTACCAACATATTTGGCAAACACATTGCCAACTTTATCCTTCCTAATAGAATAAGCATTATCAATTATTATGGGGTTGGATAAGTTACCACTAGTGCATGAAGAAGCAAAATGACCCTTCTCACGACATATGTAGCAACATTTGCTTCCTCCTTTCTTCTTAGTTGAAGCTTCATCATGAGAGGCATGCCATGGTTCTTCTTGGGAAGGGACCGTTCTTCATCTTGATGAACTTGAGTTTGAACTTGAGGCCTCTTCCCTTGTTGCTTCTTGCTAAGAGATTTCTTCTTCAAAGGGCAAGATCTAACATGGTGCCCTTCAACTTTGCACTTGAAGCAAGTGATCTTGGCCGAATTCTTGACTTGTTCTTGGCCCTTCTTTTTCTTGTTATACTTGGACTTGTTCTTACTATTGGAGTTGAATCCAAGTCCACTCTTGTCATTGGGGCGTCTTTGCACACTCAACATGTTGTCAAGTGTGGGCTTCCCATCATGACGCTTTTCCAAGTCTTTCTTCAAAGAAGTGACTTGGGCCTTGAGCTCTTTTAATTCCTCTACATGGTTAGTATCAACAAAACACTAGAGGAGGTAGTTGCTTCATTGTTAGAGCAACAAGGTATGGAAAGTAATTCATCACAAGATTTATCGATAGTTTGAGTGGATAAATTACTAGGACTTGCACATGACACTAAAGTATTTTGAGGAGAGGTTGTGCCATTATCCACATGAGATTCACACATGTTACCTTAGACATAATAGCCTCACGAGCTAACTTTAGCTTATCATGGGAGACAAAAAGATCTCATGAGAGCTCGAAAGCTTTTCATGTCTTTCTTCCAATTTCCATAATTTCTAGAAAGCAAAGCAAGTTGAGCCCTTAGCTCAACATTCTCCGTTAATATGGATGCTTCACAAGAGATAGAGTTAGTAACACAAGCATCATTATTTATGACAATAGGAGAAAGTAACTTGGCAAGCTCTTTAGAGTGAGAAGCTTTAAGTTGCGCATCGGACTCGGTGAGTTTGATGAGCTCACTCTTAATGACCTAGAGCCATTTTCTAGGTGCTCAACATTCTCAAGGAGTTTGGCATGGCATCTATAAGCTTGCCATTTGTTATTTGAAATCATTTGCCACTTTAAGAAATTTATCATGGGATCCCTTTACTCTAGAAAGTTCGACAGCAAAAGTTTCCTCAAGAGTCTCCTTGGTGCATTGTTCTTCTTCAAGAGCTTCCTTGAGATCGGCGATCTCTTCCACATACTTGTATTCGTGGTTCAGGCTTTCATCAATGTGAGCTTCCAACTCCTCAATGGTAAGTTTGCGCTTAACAAGGGTAGACATGATTTCTAAGAAGTTAGCACGAGCATTTTTATTCTTTGAAAGAGAAAGAATAACCATTTTACCCTTCTCGAGTATGGAAGCATCAGTATCATTTTGTTCATTTTCCTCATCACTATCATCATGAGATATTGATACGTCTCCAACGTATCCATAATTTCTGCTGTTCCATGCTTATATTATACCATTTGCTACATGTTTTATATACACTTCGTATCACTTTTATGCATTTTCTGGGACTAACCTATTAACAAGATGCCACAGTGCCAGTTCCCTGTTTTCTGCTGTTTTTGGTTTCAGAAAGTTACTTCTGGAAATATTCTCGGAATTGCACGAAACAAAAGGCCAGGTCCCTATTTTTCCAGCACGTACACGGAGTCCGAAGGAGAGACGAAGAGGCCACGAGGTGGCCAAACCACACTAGGCGGCTGGGCCCACAGCCGCGCCTGCAGGTGGTTTGGGCCCCTCGGGGGTCCGCCGACATCGCCCCTTCGCCTATTTATTCCCCGAGACGCGAAAACCCTAAAACACCGAGCCTTTCATCCAGAACATATTCGCTGCCGCCGCCGTCGTCAACCCTAACTCGGGGGGTTCTGAAGCTCTTCCCGGCACCCTGCCGGAGAGGGGAATCATCACCGGAGGGCTCTACATCGCCATGCCCGCCTCCGGAGTGATGCGTGAGTAGTTCATCCTTGGACTATGGGTCCATAGCAGTAGCTAGATGGTTGTCTTCTCCACTTGTGCCATCATGTTTAGATCTTGTGAGCTGCCTATCATGATCAAGATCATCTTATTGTAATGCTACATGTTGTGTTTGCTGGGATCTGACTTATATTGATACCTATGTGGAGCTGAATATTATATTATCATGTCTATGTCATTTGTGATCTTGCATGCTCTCCGTTACTTGTTGAAGCCTTGGCCACGTGAATACTTGTAACTCCAAGAGGGGGTATTTATGCATGATAGTTGGGTTCAACCTCTATTTAACCTGGGATAGTGACAGCAAGTTCTAAGGTTGTAGATGTGTTGTTGCCACTAGGGGTAAAACAGCAATGCTTTATTCAAGGATGAATGTATTGTTTACATTACGCACATTACTTAATGCAATTGTCTGTTGCTTGCAACTTAATACTGGAAGGGGTACGGATGTTAACCGGAAAGTGGACTATTTAGGCATAGATGCATGCTGGATAGCGGTCTATGTACTTTGTCGTAATGCCCAAATGAATCTCATAGTAGACACCACAGCTCACACATGCATGTTATATGCACTTATCAATTGTCAATTGCCCAGCTGTAATTTGTTTACCCAGCATGTTAGTTATCTTATTGGAGAGACACCACTAGTGAACTGTGGACCCCGGTCCATTCTTTTACATCTGAAATACAATCTACTGCAATCATTGTTCTCTACTGTTTTATGCAAACAAACATCATTTCCATTCGATACGTTTAACCCTTTGTTTTCAGCAAGCCGGTGAGATTGACAACCTCACTGTTAAGTTGGGGCAAAGTAATTTGATTGTGTTGTGCAGGTTCCACGTTGGCACCGGAATCCCTGGTGTTGCGCCGCACTACACTCCTCACCAACACCTTCGAAGCAAACCTCGTTTTCCTACTGGTCGATTAAACCTTGGTTTCATACTGAGGGAAAACTTACTGCTGCACTCATCATACCTTCCTCTTGGGGTTCCCAACTGACGTGTGACGTACAAGCATTGTTTCTGGCACTATTAACCTAGAGCCACCAACACGTTTTCTGGCGCCGTTGCCGGGGAAAACAGAATTGCTTCTGCAAGGGGAGTCTCTCACACCCAATCTCTTTACTTTGTTATTTGTCTTGCTTAGTTTATTTTTATTTAGTTTGTTTGCTTCTTTATCAAAAACACAAAAAAATTAGTTACTTGTTTAATTCAGTTTATTTTGTTTTTCAAAATGAGTACTCCTGAGAACACTAAGTTGTGTGACTTCACTAGCACAAACAACAATGATTTCATATGCACTCCTATTGCTCCACCTGCTTCTACAGCAGAATTTTATGAAATTAAACCTGCTCTATTAAATCTTGTTATGAAAGAGCAATTTTCTGGTGTTAGTACTGATGATGCTGCTGCCCATCTTAATAACTTTGTTGAACTTTGTGAAATGCAAAAGTATAAGGATATGGATGGGGATATTATAAAACTGAAACTTTTTCCTTTCTCCTTGAGAGGAAGAGCTAAAGAATGGTTGCTTTCTTTGCCTAGAAATAGTATTAATTCTTGGACAAAATGCAAAGATGCTTTCATAGGGAAATATTATCCTCCTGCTAAGATTATATCCTTGAGAAGTAGCATTATGAATTTTAAACAACTTGATAATGAACATGTTGCTCAAGCTTGGGAAAGAATGAAATCTTTGGTGAAGAATTGTCCCACTCATGGACTGACTACTTGGATGATCATCCAAACCTTTTATGCAGGATTAAATTTTTCCTCAAGGAACTTATTGGATTCAGCCTCTGGAGGAACCTTTATGTCCATCACTTTAGGTGCAGCAACAAAGCTACTTGATGATATGATGATCAACTATTCCGAATGGCACACCGAAAGAGCTCCTCAAGGTAAGAAGGTAAATTCTGTTGAAGAAACCTCCTCTTTGAGTGATAAGATTGATGCTATTATGTCTATGCTTGTGAATGGTAGATCTCATGTTGATCCTAATAATATTCCTTTAGCTTCATTGGTTGCTCAAGAAGAGCATGTTGATGTAAACTTCATTAAAAACAACAACTTCAACAACAATGCTTATAGGAATAATTTTGGTAGCAACAATTATAAGCCTTATCCTTCAAATGGTTATGGCAATTCTTATGGTAATTCCTACAGCAACAATAGAAGTGTGTCCTCTGATCTTGAAGCTATGCTTAAAGAATTTATTAGCACACAAAAAGCTTTCAATAAAACTGTTGAGGAAAAGTTTGAAAAAATTGATGATCTTGTCTCTAAAGTTGATAGTCTTGCTCATGATGTTGAAATTCTAAAACTGAAAGTTATGCCTAATGAAGTTAAAGATATAAGTCATTTGCTACAGCAAATGCCATCCAAGTTCGAATTGATAATAATATTAGGATGTTGGCTGAATTGCATGCTAGGTGGGAAAAAGAGGAAGAACTTGAAAAAGAGAATAGTATAGTTAGAGTTTGTACTATCACCACCACTAGTAATGCTAATGTTTCACATGCTAGTAAACCTCCTACTATTGATGGTAATGTTATTGGTGTTGATAATGTCTCTACTACTTCTGCTAAGCGTTTGAAATTGCCTAAAACTGCTGAAACTTTTTCTGATAAAAGTGCTGAAATTTTTCAAACTATTGGAGACAATGGTTCCACCACCATTGACAATAATGATTTTGATTTTGATGATTGTAACATCTCTGAAGTTATTATGTTCTTGCAAAAATTAGCTAGAAGTCCCAATGCTAGCACTATTAATTTGGCTTTTACAAAGCATATTACAAATGCTCTTTTGCAAGCTAGGGAGGAGAAGTTGAAACTTAAAGCTTCTATTCCTAGGAAATTAGAAGATGGTTGGGAACCCATCATTAAGGTAAAGGTGAATGATTTTTATTGCAATGCCTTGTGTGATCTTGGTGCAAGTGTTTCAGTTTTGCCCAAGAAGCTTTATGATATTCTTGATTTGCCACCTTTGGAACATTGTTATTTGGATGTTTTTCTCGCTGATAATGCTATGAAGAAACCTTTGGGGCGAGTTAATGATGTTTTTATTACGGTAAAAGAACCTTGTCCCCGTTGATTTTATTGTTATGGATATTGAATGCAATGCATCTTGTCCTATTGTTTTGGGAAGACCTTTTCTTCGAACTGTTGGTGCCATCATTGATATGAAAGAAGGTAATATAAGGTACCAATTTCCTCTCAAGAAAGGTATGGAACACTTCCCTAGGAAGAGAATGAAGTTACCTTTTGACTCTATTGTTAGAGCAAGTTATGATGTTGATGCTTCTTCTCTTGACAACACTTGATTTTCACTTTCTGCGCCTAGCTGAAAGGCGTTAAAGAAAAGCGCTTATGGGAGACAACCCATCGTTTTTATTTGCTGTTATTTTTGTTTTCTTTGAGTCAAGGAGTTTTGTTACTTCTGTAGCAACTCCTTTGTATCTTTATTTTATCGCAATGTTGTGCCAAGTAAAGTTCTATATTGAAAGTTGATGCAAGATTTGGATTTCTGCGCAGTGACAGATTTTTAGCTGTCACGGATTTGAGCTTATCTCCCTGTAGAAAATTCAAAAAATTCTGAGAAAAATCACGCATATTCCTGAGATATGTACGCAACTTTCATTATTTTAGGCCAGATCCATCTGAGCAACTTAAGTGCCTCGAAAAAATTCGTCATTCCAGACTGTTCTGTTTTTGACAGATTCTGCCTTTTGTTTTGCATTCGCTCTTTTACTGTGTTTGTGTGGATTTCTTTGCTCCACAAAGCATTGGTGGCTGTAGCTAATGTCCAGAAGCTTTGGGATTGATTGTATCATTACAGAATATGAGAATTTTTGATTATGCACTAACCCTCTAATGAGAACTGTCTTGAGTTTGGTGTGAAGGAAGTTTTCAAGGATCAAGCGAGAAGGGTGATATTATGTGATCAAGAAGAGTGAAAAGCCTAAGCTTGGGGATGCCCCCGTGGTTCATCCCAACCATATTCAGAGAGACTCAAGCGTCTAAGCTTGGGGATGCCCAAGGCATCCCCTTCTTCATCAACAAACTTATCAGGTCATCTCTAGTGAAACTATATTTTAATTCTTTCACATCTTATGCGCTTTACTTGGAGCGTCTGTGTGTTTTTATTTTTGTTTTTGTTTGAATAAATTCGGATCCTAGCAATCCTTGTGTGGGAGAGAGACACGCTCCGCTTTTTCATGTGAATACTCATGTTCTTCACTTATATTTGTTGAGTATTCTTAACTAGCTACTGCAGTGCTTTTAGCTCCTGTTTTTCATGCATCTCTTCGAGCTGTTAGCACTTGTTTATAAATACTCTCTTGCTGCATTATATTATCATTTGGAGAGTTTATGTTTAAATAAATTATTGGTGTTTGTTTGGAAGAAAGAAAATGCTACATGTAGTAGTTGGTATTGGAAAAGACATATGCATTCTTGTAGATCATTGTCTTGTTTTGATTTGATGCTTTGCAATTGTTTTGAGCTCTCAAGTAGATCATGTTTAAGCTCTTGCATCATGTAGTTAAAGCCTAGTAGTGGAGAACTACCGTAGAGCTTGTTGAGACTTGGGATGCATATTTGTTCTCTCTAAGGTCTAGATATTTTCTGGTAAAATGTTTGAGCAACAAGGAAGACAGTGTAGAGTCTTATAATACTTGCAATATGTTTTTATGTGATTCTTGCTGTACCGGTTTATACTTGTGTTTGCTTCAAACAACCTTGCTAGCCTAAACTCTGTACTGAGAGGGAATGCTTCTCGTGCATCCAAAACTTGAGCCAAAACCCATGCCATTTGTGTCCACCATACCTACCTACTATGTGGTATTTCCTGCCATTCCAAGTAAATATTTCATGTGCTACCTTTAAACTATTCAAAACTTTATTACTCCTTATTTGTGTCAATGTTTTATAGCTCATGAGGAAGTATGTGGTGTTTTATCTTTCAATCTTGTCATTTACTTCTGACAGACTTTCACCTGGACTAGTGGCATATACATCCGCTTATCCAATAATTTGCAAAAAGAGCTGGCAACGGGGTGCCCAGCCCCAATTAATTACAACTTTCATTAATAATTCTCTTCACATGTTTTGCCCTGATTTATCAGTAAGCAACTTAATTTTGCAATAGACACTCCTCCATGGTATGTGAATGTTGGAAGGCACCCGAGGATTCGGTTAGCCATGGCTTGTGTAAGCAAAAGGTTGGGAGGAGTGTCATCTATAAAGAAACTAAAATACATGTGTAAACAAAAGAGAAGAGGGATGATCTACCTTGCTGGTAGAATAACGTCCTTCATGGGAGCCGCTCTTTGAAAGTCTGGTTGACAAGGGGGTTAGAGTGCCCACTACCATTCGTTGACAACAACAAACACCTCTCAAATACTTATTTTGTGCTCTCTATATGCTTTCGAAAACTTAAAAAGCTCTAGCACATGATTTAATCCCTGCTTCCCTCTGCGAAGGGCCTATCTTTTACTTTATGTTGAGTCAGTTTACCTACTCCTTTCTATCTTAGAAGCAAACACTTGTGTCAACTTTGTGTGCATTGATTCTTACATATTTACTTATTGCACTTGTTATATTGCTTTATGTTGACAACTATCCATGAGATATACATGTTACAAGTTGAAAGCAAATGCTGAAACTTAATCATCCTTTGTGTTGCTTCAATGCCTTTTACTTTGAATCTATTGCTTTATGAGTTACCTCTTATGCAAAACTTTTTGATGCTTGTCTTGAAAGTACTATTCATGAAAAGTTTTTGCTTATATGATTCATTGTTTACTCTTTATCTATTTGTTAGCAAACTATAGATCATTGCTTTGAGTCACTTCATTCATGACATGAGCCTTGCAATATATTGATCAAGATTGTGTGAAAGCATGTCTCCTCAGAAATTATTTGTTGTTATCGTTTTACCTACTCGAGGACGAGTAGAACTAAGCTTGGGGATGCTTGATACGTCTCCAACGTATCCATAATTTCTGCTGTTCCATGCTTATATTATACCATTTGCTACATGTTTTATATACACTTCGTATCACTTTTATGCATTTTCTGGGACTAACCTATTAACAAGATGCCACAGTGCCAGTTCCCTGTTTTCTGCTGTTTTTGGTTTCAGAAAGTTACTTCTGGAAATATTCTCGGAATTGCACGAAACAAAAGGCCAGGTCCCTATTTTTCCAGCACACACGGAGTCCGAAGGAGAGACGAAGAGGCCACGAGGTGGCCAAACCACACTGGCGCGGCTGGGCCCAGCCGCGCCTGGGTGGTTTGGGCCCCTCGGGGGTCCGCCGACATCGCCCCTTCGCCTATTTATTCCCCGAGACGCGAAAACCCTAAAACACCGAGCCTTTCATCCAGAACATATTCGCTGCCGCCGCCGTCGTCAACCCTAACTCGGGGGGTTCTGAAGCTCTTCCCGGCACCCTGCCGGAGAGGGGAATCATCACCGGAGGGCTCTACATCGCCATGCCCGCCTCCGGAGTGATGCGTGAGTAGTTCATCCTTGGACTATGGGTCCATAGCAGTAGCTAGATGGTTGTCTTCTCCACTTGTGCCATCATGTTTAGATCTTGTGAGCTGCCTATCATGATCAAGATCATCTTATTGTAATGCTACATGTTGTGTTTGCTGGGATCTGACTTATATTGATACCTATGTGGAGCTGAATATTATATTATCATGTCTATGTCATTTGTGATCTTGCATGCTCTCCGTTACTTGTTGAAGCCTTGGCCACGTGAATACTTGTAACTCCAAGAGGGGGTATTTATGCATGATAGTTGGGTTCAACCTCTATTTAACCTGGGATAGTGACAGCAAGTTCTAAGGTTGTAGATGTGTTGTTGCCACTAGGGGTAAAACAGCAATGCTTTATTCAAGGATGAATGTATTGTTTACATTACGCACATTACTTAATGCAATTGTCTGTTGCTTGCAACTTAATACTGGAAGGGGTACGGATGTTAACCGGAAAGTGGACTATTTAGGCATAGATGCATGCTGGATAGCGGTCTATGTACTTTGTCGTAATGCCCAAATGAATCTCATAGTAGACACCACAGCTCACACATGCATGTTATATGCACTTATCAATTGTCAATTGCCCAGCTGTAATTTGTTTACCCAGCATGTTAGTTATCTTATTGGAGAGACACCACTAGTGAACTGTGGACCCCGGTCCATTCTTTTACATCTGAAATACAATCTACTGCAATCATTGTTCTCTACTGTTTTATGCAAACAAACATCATTTTCCATTCGATACGTTTAACCCTTTGTTTTCAGCAAGCCGGTGAGATTGACAACCTCACTGTTAAGTTGGGGCAAAGTAATTTGATTGTGTTGTGCAGGTTCCACGTTGGCACCGGAATCCCTGGTGTTGCGCCGCACTACACTCCTCCACCAACACCTTCGAAGCAAACCTCGTTTTCCTACTGGTCCGATTAAACCTTGGTTTCATACTGAGGGAAAACTTACTGCTGCACTCATCATACCTTCCTCTTGGGGTTCCCAACTGACGTGTGACGTACAAGCAATTGTTTCTGGCACTATTAACCTAGAGCCACCAGATATATTTGGATCCAAAGTAGGAGATACCTCAGAAGCTTTAGCCATAAGGCAAAAGTGAGTACATGATGATGACGATGAAGAATTACTTGAGTCACCATTTAAATCCATATCTTGTTCCATGGAGTGTTTGGTTTCCTCTACATTGTTAGCCAAACAAATACTAGAGGAAATAGAACCATTTTTATCATGGCAACAAGATATAGAGAGCATATTATCACAAGGATTAATTAAGCAATTTGTACACGATATGCAAGGACTATCAACACAAGCATGTAGATCATTTTTGGTTCTAGATGCGTTTAAGTCCAAAGATAAATCATTGCAATAAGATAGTGGTGAAGTATCATCAACAATAAGTTTACTATCATTATTGCAATATCTATCACTACTCACCATTGCATTACTTTGTGGCTTGCCACATGTAGGTGAAGTAGAAAAAGTTGAGAACTCATTACGGCCGGAAGTGGAGGGACAATAATCATCTCCACAATTCTTGGACACATCATATTTATATTGAAGCTTGGTCCAAAGCTCATGAGCATTCCGAAAAGGAGAGGCCGACATAATAACTACATCGCTCAAAGCATTGAAAATCACATTAGAAGCTTGAGCATATAGATAGGAATTATTCTTATCCAATAAAGATAATCTTTTGGGATTCCTTGGGGGAGAATAACCCCTATCTAGAATTCGCTCAATGTATGGGTCAATGACCGAATAATATCAAGAATGCGAATTTTCCAAACATCATAATTTGTGCCATCTAATATAAAAGAAGCATTGTGCACTAGTCCGCTAGACGACATCTTTACTCTCTAGGCGGTGAAGCCTAATAAGGAGAGAACCCGCTCTGATACCAATTGAAAGGGCACGGATGTCGCCTAGAGGGGGGGTGAGTAGGCGATTTAAAATTCATTACGGTTTAGGCTTGAATAAATGCGGAATAAGACTAGCTGTTAATTTATCAAGCGCAAAACCTAAACAAGCTAGGTTTACCTATGTGCACCAACAAGTTATGCTAAACAAGATATACAACTAAGTGATAGCAAGGTATATTACTTCAAGCTCGATGGCTATCACAAAGTAAATTGCATAAGTAAGAAGCTCGGATATAGAAATACCGAGGCACTTGGAGACGATGATTTATCCCGAAGTTCACTTCCCAATGGAAGCTACGTCTCCGTTGGAGCGGTGCGGAGTCACAAAGTGATCCCCGAATAGCGTCAAATGGCACACTGTAATCATCTTCGTGCCTCTACCAATGTAGAGAACCACGAACCACTATGGGACACTTGAGGGTAGTCACCGAACCCGTACAAGGATGAGACACACTCCAAAACTTAATTGGAGGCTCTCACCGAATTCCCGCGGCTCCCAAAGCCACAAGAATCACAAGGTTGGGGCGCGTCTCCACAACTTAATTGGAGGCTCCCAACTATCCCGCGAGCCACCAAAACTCCGAGATCAACAAGGACCGTCTAGGGCACTCCAAGTACCCAAGAGGACAAGCTCTAGGGCACCCCAAGTACCCAAGAGTAACAAGCTTCTCAACTTCGATTTCCATGTATCACCGTGGAGAACTCAAACCGATGCAATGAAGCCAAGACCACTAGAGGTGGTCAAATCCTTCACTCCCAAATCCCACCAAAAGCAACTAATGCTTGTGGGTGGAGAAGAGAGGAAGAACAAGGGAGAACTCAACAAATGGAACTCCAAGATCTAGATCCAAAGGCTTCCCCTCACTTAGAGGAGAGATGAATTGGTGGAACAATAGATCTAGATCTCCTCTCTCTTTTCCCACTAAATGGAGGCAAGAATCATGGAGGGATTGAGAGATAGCTAAGCTCAAGGAGGTCAACAATGGAGGTCAATTTTGTGCTCAGCAAAAGCTGGCTGGAGGTAGGTGGAGGGGTATTTATACCCCTCCTAGAAAAAGAGCCGTTGCAGACAGGGGAGTCGGATAATCCGATTCAAATGTGTACCGGATAATCCGACACCACTGGATAATCCGAATCAGCTAGAATCGGATATTCCGGAAAACTTCAGTACTTCCAGAACTGGTTGCTTTTAAAGTCCTTGGCCGAATTCGAGCAAACCCTGAGAATCGGATATTCCGACACAAGTGAGTACCGGATAATCCGACACTGTCGGATAGTCCGATTCAGACCGTTTCGGATATTCCGGAATACTCCAGTGCGCCACAAAACTGGTTGCAAGAAGTCCTTAGCCGATTTCGAGCAAACTTGAGAATCGGATAATCCGAGTCAGTTGGGACCGGATAATCCGATTCCCATGTTTGAGCAAAACAGACAGAAACAGCAAAACCTGAAGTGCAATATCTTTCTCGTTCAAACTCCAAAACAGGTGAAACAAATTTTGTTGGAAAGGTAACGACAAGAGTTAAGCTGACACACATGGAAGGTGTGGAACTTTCCTCACGGATAAACCGATAATATTTGCAACGCAAAACGCAACAAGTTTTCCATACGAAATCTGTTTTCGGAGAACTTGGGCTTGTCATGAAGATCACAACAAGCACCAAAAACCCACACAGAGAAAATCCAAATAAGAACCAAGAAAGATGATGAAGGCAAGTATGCAGAGGTTTGAGCTCTCTCCAACTGATACGCTAAAGCTCAATGAGAGCCCCTCTTGATAGAACGGTATCTACCCTATAACCCGGTCTCCCAACTAGCACCATGAGACCGGTAAAATAGAAACCCTATCAACATCATACCTTTGCCTTGCGCATTCCACTTGAGCTAGATGACGTCGATCTTGATCTCTTCAAGTGGACCACCTTTCTTGATTGCGCTTCGATTGGTGAAGACTCAAACATTGCTCCCCCATACTCCACTATGGGAGAGCATCTCTTAGGCACATCTTCACATGAACATTACCTCTAAATGGGTGGCAAGCTTCAAGCCTAGGATTTCTTCGAGATGCTCCTCTTGAACTTGCGCTTCTCAACATTGATGACGATCACCACTTGACGTCATCGTTCATGGGCTATATGAAATCTTCATTTGATGCAAGCCCATAGAAAGATACCTAACCACACATAGAAATGCTACACACATATCATGGGTTAGTTCACAAAGCTATATGGACAATTGCTTACCATACCAAGAGATACATGATCCCACTTGGTACATCTTGTAGCTTTGTGTGTTGATCAATATCTTGATCAACCTTGTATCTTTTTTTCTATTTTCAATAGATGATGTCTTGAAGATAACCATGAATGATCACATAATCCTTTGCTTCAAGACATACTAGCAATGTCCTCAACTCGATGATCTTGATGCCAAATACTTCATTATATCAATATATTCATAGCATCAACCTTGAATCCAACACTATGGAGTTCAAGCATGGTCTATGGACAAACACTACAAGTACAACTCAATGCAACCATTAGTCCATAGGGATTGTCATTAATTACCAAAACCACACATGGGGGCGCCATGCCCTTTCACCTAGTTAGTCATTTAACGTCATGATCACCCCAGACTCAGGCATGAAGTTATGATCATCTCTAGGGTCATGATCCTAACACTCGGAACTGTCAGAGTTGTCGGGGGCCTTATAGATGAAGTAGGTCTTGACGTTACCATGGTCGAGAAAGAACGTGCACCTCTCAGTAGGTTGCATGCCGTAGAAAACAACAAGTTCTGTCCAACGAGCGTCACTGGAATATGTCCGACCCATCTCGTTGGTGCACAGAACTCTTAAGCTCCTGGTGGGCAGGTTGACCTCAAATGTCATGTGTTTGCTAATGGCAACGCCCACATGCTACAAGAAGTCACGTCTAGCCCTGGACGGGATGATATGAGAAAAAGAATAATCAGACATTGTTGTTATTATGACATTAGATATTGCAACAGTTTAATCAATGAGATAATAGAACATTTAACCAAGAACATGCATAAAAAGTGCCTCATATAAATGAACAGTGTGCACATCATTAACTTCCAAGTGTCGGAACTAAAGGGCCAAGAAAAATGTATAACCAATGTTGTTATACATATCAATAGGTCCTTTAGACCAACACTCGAACTGATAATGCACAAGAGTCTAATCATTGGCACATGGAACAAGCACACACAATGTAAAGAAATTAACAAATTCGACATGATATAATGCAATAGTTTAATCAACGAGATAATAGAACATTTAACCAAGAACATGCATAAAAGTGCCTCATATAAATGAACAGTGTGCACATCATTAACTTCCAAGCGTCGGAACTAAAGGGCCAAGAGAAATGTATAACCAATGTTGTTATACATATCAATAGGTCCTTTAGACCAACACTCGAACTGATAATGCACAAGAGTCTAATCATTGGCACATGGAACAAGTACACACAATGCAAAGAAATTGGCACAATTGACACGATATAATGCAACAGTTTAATCAAAGAGATAAGAGAACATTTAACCAAGAACATGCATAAAAGGTGCCTCATATAAATGAACAGTGCACATCATTAACTTCCAAGTGTCGGAACTAAAGGACCAAGAGAAATGAATAACTAATGTTGTTATACATATCAGTAGGTCCTTTAGACCAACACTCGAACTAATAATGCACAAGAGTCGAATCATTGTCACATGGAAAAAGCACACACAATGTAAAGAAATTAACAAATTTGAGACGATATATTGAATCAAAACATACCATTCTGTTTTGAAGCTCCTGTGGGAGAACTACGCCAAACTTCTTATTCATACACTTGGGGAGCCATAATTCTCGCACATGTGAAACATTCACTACATATTTACACAGAGTACGATTAGTCCAAACAACAACATAGAGTTCGATTAGTCATATCATATTACAGCTTAATACAGATGCATATCGAACATCACGATGAACATCTATCTTAACCTAACATACAATCATCTAGTGCATCTAAATAAAATAACGACTATGATAAAAACCACAACTAAGGTAACAATGGATCCAACTGCGTAATGAAACCAAGCCTCCTTATCAATGGCATATCTTCTAATCTTTCTAATTTTCAACCGGGTTGCATCCATCTTGATCTTGTGATCCTGAACGATATCAACAACATACAACTCCAATCTCATGTTCTCTTCTTCAACTTTCTTCATATATAGTGCGGTGTCTTATGTCACGCGCTACCACTAGGTGCTACTGGTAACGCTGATGTGCATCCAACGCTACCACTACTTAGTTGTAGCGCGTCTTTTTAAACCAGCGCTACTAACCCTCGGTTATCTATGACCTTTTCTGTACTAGCGCTACCAATAAATTACAGAAATCAAATATCATCATCCTCCTCTTGCGTTGAATAACAAGGTAGAGATGGCTTGACGCACCATGTTCATGTTGCTCTTCTGAAATGCACCCAGAGTGGTGTCACCGACCAAGGACATTGCATGACTTTTACCTCTCAGCATGTAATTCTCATCCATACCACATCGATCACACTATTTGTCACGTACAATGCAATCTAGTACATTTTTTCTATGTATCCATCTTGCAAGATGGAATATTCTTCAATATACGTCACTTTTTATGTTACGGTTGATTTTTTTATAAGAGTTTTTACTTACGAAAGCTAGTTTTTTACTTTGAATTTCACCAAAAGGCTTTGTTTTCTTTCCATGGATCCCGCAGTGGGCATTTAAGGCACCAAAATAGCACTTGATGACATTTTAAAGAGATAAGTGAGCATTGTTGAAAATCATTTCCTCTCATGTTGGCCGCATTTCTCGTCAAAATTCGGTAGATGGCATGATCGGCCATTAGATGGAGATAGGTACCTTATTTAGTTGGATAACCAAAATAAAGAAGGTGTACTTTGAAAGGACAAGGATTTCGCCTAGAGGGGGTGAACAGGCGATTTAAAACTTTTCCGGTTTAGGCTTGATAATTGCGGAATAAAACTAGGTGTTTAAATTAACAAGCCAACAACCTAAATAAACTAGGCTCATCTATGTGCACCGACAACTTATGCTAAGCAAGACAAGCAACAAGGTGATAGCAATATTGAATACTTCAAGCACGAAGGCTATCACAACGTAAAGTGCATAAGTAAAGAGCTCAGGTATAGAAATAACCGAGGCACACGGAGACGAGGATGTATTCCCGAATTCCTCCTTTTTAGGGGAGTACGTCTCGTTGGAGGGGTGTGAGTTTAAACTCAAACGCCACAAATGGCCTCACCCTATTCTCCGATGAACCTTGCCCAAAAGCTCGGTTCACCTTCCACTATCGGAATTCTTCAAGGCAAAATCCGGAGCCTTTACAACAATCTTGAGGCACAATCCACAAAAGGATTGGGAGCTCCCAAATGACCACAAAAGGTCTCAACCACCACAAAAGACGTCTAGGGTCCAGAGACCCAAGAGTAACAAGCTCACAAACTTTCACTTCCACGAATCCTCGTGGAGAGCACAAACCGATCCACAAAAGCAATGACAAGAGCACAAGTGCTCAAATCCTTCACTCTCAAATCCGACCAAAAGCAACTAATGCTTACGGGGGGGGGGGAAGAGAGGAAGAACAAAGAAGAACTCAACAAATGGAACTCCAAGATCAAGATCTACTAAGTTCCCCTCACTTAGAGGAGGGATGGATTGGTGGAATTGTAGATCTAGATCTCCTCTCACTTTTCCCTCAAAGATATGCAAGAATCATGGGAGGGATTGAGAGGAAGGCAAGCTTTTCCACGGTCAACAATGGAGGAGAGAGAGGGGAAAAACGTGCTCAAGTGACTAGCCAAACCGTTTGGAAGAAGACCCCCTTTTATAGGGATGGGAAAAGTGACCGTTGGAGGGGAAACTTCTCTTCCCCGTGAGCCCGGCCAGGCCGGCCTGTAATCTTTTGAAGGCCGGCTGTGTGCCCGAGCCGGCCGGCCTTGAGCCCGGCCTAGGCCGGCTTGTCGTGGAAGCAGGAGGCCGGCAAGGGACCCGAGGGGGCCGGCCTTGGGCCTGGCCTTGAGCCCGGCCTTGCCAGCTTCCGCGGCCGGCCAGACAGACAGATCAGATAAAAGTGCAAACCCAATAACTTTCTCCTTTGAAGTCCAAATCAGGTGAAACCAATTTTGTTAGAAAGGTAACGACAAGAGCTTTCCTCACGAAATATTAAGAATCATAAATAGAGTTAACAAAGAGTTAAGTTGACACACATGGGAAGTCCAAATCAGGTGAAACATTAAGAATCATAAATAGAGTTAAGTTGACACACATGGGAAGGTGTGGAACTTTCCTCACGGATAAACCGATAATATTTCCAACACGAAAAGACAACAAGTTTTCCATCCGGACTCCGATTTCGATGATCTTGTGTTCGTTGGAATCGCAACGAAGAGCTTTACAAGATTATGCATAGAAACATCATAGTCCATCATGTGAGGAGGAAACCACAAAGAGAGTTTGACCTCTCTTAGAAAAGGCAAACCGGTAAAACCCCAACATAAAAACGCAAAGATATTCATATGAAATCCATTTTTGATGAACTAGAGCTTGGTATGGAGATAAACACAAGCTCTAAATTCTCATATGGATAAAAGCCAAATAAGAACCAAGAAAGATGATATGCCAAGTATGCAAAGGTTTGAGCTCTCCACAAAGATACGATCAAGTTACTCACTTGAGAGCCCCTCTTGATAGTACGCCGTCTATCCTATGACCTGGTCTCCCACTAACACCATGAGACCGTAAAATAGAAAACCTATCAAGATCATATCTTTGCCTTGCGCATTCCACTTGAGCTAGATGAAGACGATCTTGACACCCTCAAGTTGGAACACCTTTCTTGATTGTGCTTGCTAGCACAGCTTGATGAAGACTTCTTCAAATACTCCCCATACTCCGTTATGGGAGAGCCTCGCTTAGCTCCGTCTTCTTGTGTCCACTTGCACTTCATCTTCTTCTCTTGATATAGATGATGGCTTGGAGATAACATGAATGTTCACTCAATCTTCTTTTCCAAGCCGCACTTGCAATAAGCTCAACTCTAGATGACCATTTGTGTGGATCACACCTTGAATATTGCTTTGGTCATCACTTTATCTTCTTCTTTGAATCTTGATACCAACGCATGGTGTTCAAGCATTGCCAATGGACAAGCCTACAAGGATAGCTCAATGCAACCATTAGTAGATAGAGATTGTCATTAATTACCAAAAACACACATGAGGGCTCATGCACTTTCATACTTTCCCATACAAAACAACAAAATATATTAACCAACAATACAATGTAATACACATGAGAAAAATGCAATGATATATTACAGCAAGGAGGAAAAGGGAACTTGTCTAGATACATTTCAATATTGCTTTGCAAAAATGTGTGTGTCATGTGATGAACCTAGCCAACCAACAACAACAAGCGTGAATATGATACTGAAGTCAATAATTGCTAGCAAATTATGTAACGTGTAAGTGTAACCATAAATTCCCGTGTGGTTAACAACTTCTTTTCCATGTAGTCAAAAGAAGTGTGTTAGCCATCTATGGCGCCAATAGAAAATTTGAAATTAAGCAAAAACTCTATGGTAATTAAGAAAAAAATCTTGGGTGCTCATCCGTTAAATTACGATATATTGTTTTAATGTTCTCGTGACCCAAATGTTGCAGACAATTCAATACTTCGGAAAATTTCATGTGAATTTAGTCGACCAATAGAAATGGTTCTCAACTTGGGAGAATGACGGTGGTCCTCCAACTATCCATAAAAACATTATTAAACATTCATCACATAACATGTCTCTAGATGATTCCCATCCATATCTAGAAATTCGCTAGGCATTCTACCATATTATATGCTTTTTGAATTATAAGCCATGCACTCACTTCAAGATTTAATTTCACTAACAACTAAACCAATAAAATATGGGTTAATTGTTTTTGGACTAACCGTTGATCTACCATATACTAAGAAAAAAGAACAAATTTGTAACAAGAACAAATGTCTACACAAATCATCCATTCTATCAAGTTTACTTATGTGAAAAACTTAGTGCTCAAGGACTCGGACCGCTGTTTAGTTTGACGAACAATGTTGAGGCTTTTACACCAAACTCAAACCATTTATGCACCACTCGATGAGCTAATCAGATGAGTAATCAAGCACAAAGGTGTGTAAAGCTTATAAAGAAACTAAAATACACCTAATCGTGGTCATTTGGAAGAGGGAGGGTCATCAAGGTTCTACTTAGTGATGGAGTCCACATCACTTTGAGCTGGCGGCAACGTAGTAACTTGGCTTCCTTAAAAATGTTAATTTCCATTGAGTGTAGTGTACCATGCATGTTAGCGATCGGGCTTAATATTCATTAAGTCTCAATCTGATCTAGCAATGGAATGCTTATTTAATTTCATACAACTTTTCATAGTATCATATCCTCCGTTAATCATCCACGTTAAGACTGCTTCGATAGCTAGTGGGTGATAAGTAAATGAATTAAACCATTGAAACATTAAACTTGAGAGGAGTCTAGGGACCATAGTGGATTTTTTTCGATTACAAAGGAGACCCTACATACACATAGCACCCACTCAAGATCGTTCGGGGACAAATCCGTGAATCTCTTGTACCAAAGCGTAACCGAATGTATGAAACATGAGCACCATAATTAGAACCCTCGGGAGTACCGAGTACAATCATTGTCCCCACAACTCCATCACCCATCAAAAGATGGTTGTCTTCTTCCATTTCAGCAAACAATCACACCACATGGATGTCAGTTTAGTCTTTGGATCAACCCTCCACCCCGTTAGGCTAGCTCTAATTAGTCGTTGACGGTTACGTATTTCGCCTTCTTTGTGTGTGTTTTGTGTCTGATTGTCATTCTGAATATGCAGAGGCCGGTGTAAACTACTTATGCCTGTATTGACTTGGTGCGCATTCAAAATTTAATAAAAGTGTCTTTTATAAAAAAAAGTGCATATATTCCAATCAATCTGATAAAAACAACTATTTCAGGTATCCTGCCTTGTGGAGGTCCCCAAAGATCAGGCCACTCAGTATCTCAGTGCCTCAAATAGTTCAAAATCTGAGAAGCTCTATCCACAAAACCTAACTTCGATTTTCAAGCACGAAAAGGCCCTAGTGTCCAAAAGGCATTCCATCCGTGAAGAAAGCAACTAGATTTTGGATAGAACTCGGCGACAGGTGGTACTGGTTATCTGGCCGTGTGTTAATGCCAGGGGATCTGTGCCGTAATAGACAGGGAAATGGGAATAGAGGTTATACATCGGGCAAACGGTGGGCCAGGTTCGTATTATACCTGACAGTTTTCCCTCCTACTCAGGGTACGGGCTATCAGCGGTTGTCAGAACACACATGGGCGGAAGAAAAGTCGGGACGGCTTTGCACAAATACGAGATTTGGGTGAGCTCCATTATAATATGGCACAACGTCAAGCAACAATACCTGATTAAAACTTTAGGAGTGTGTTTTCCGAATAATCAGTCACCCAGATCATGCAAGACATACAAATCAAGCAGCGAATGACAAGAAACAAAAAAAATAAGTAAAAATTACACGCTAATTACTACTAGCAGTTGCGGGGGCTGCTGGCTTTTCCAAGCCCAGACGCATTTCCACCTGCAGGGCGTGGTCACTCTGCAGCGGCCTCCGCGCCGACGCCTTTCTCTGCTCAAGCATCTTCATCAGCGACGTGCCCAGCACAAATGGCGGCCCCGAGGTCTCAGCGTCCTCCTTCTCCAAGCTCTGCTTCTCATGCAGCGATCCTGCCGCGGCTGACGGTGGTGGCGGCTCCACTAAGGCGCGGTAGAAGGGGCAGGAGGAGCTGGAGGCGAGCCGACGCAGGCGACGTGGAACACGTGGGCGCACCTCGCACGACAGTAGCAGGCGCAGCGCGTCGCCTGCCGCGCGGCGCCGAGGTAGATGGCGCACTCGCCCGGCTCGCCTGCGGCCTTCTCGTACGCTGCGGTCGGCAGCGCCTCGATGGCCGACGACTCCTGCCCGGTTTTGGGTGCCTTGGGTTCGGCCGGCAGGACGGCCGCCACGGCGCGCCTGCGTTTGCGGCGGCGCACGTGGCATACCTAGAGGTGCAAGAGCAGGGCGAGGCCGAGGACGGAGACGGACGCGGCGACGACCGTGGCGGCGGCGAAACAGTGAGAATGCACATATCGCCACTGGAGGAACAGAAAAAGGACAGCCGCGCGGCGGCGGCGACCGGCGCCCTGACACAGCGCAGAGGTGGCTACGACGGGACTGGGCGGAGCATGGTATAGTTGCAAGTTGAGTGCACCGCCGGCGTCGCGACGGACTAAGCTCGGAACGGCACCGCATCCGCCTCCGCTGATTACTTTCCAGAGACAGTACCCATGTGATTGCGGGTCCCATGTCTGGTGTGTGCACAGAAGTTTCAATGCCTTGTGGTCCAACTGTCGTGTATTTCTATCTATATTCCGCCCTATACACGGAAATGACATGGCCCCACCCAAAACGTGGACCAATAGAAGTTAGGCTTCCGCCCGGAGCATCTGCCGCCGAGTTCAACGGAGCATTTTCCCTAGATTTTGGTAGTACTGTATCCACCATCTTTGCAAACATAATCTAGTTCTTGATAGCCCTTTCCGGCAAGTACCAAATTACTGTGTACTGCAGGGCCAATATGATATGGTGACATTTATTTAAGCATACACAACATGTGGGCCACTGATGTACGGACAAGTATGCGGCCTGGTCTTTTTCCAAGATGCAATCTCTTGGGTTTTTTAGTACTTCCCTTATTTCGAGTGTTCTAGCAGTACACAGAACTAGCCGAAGTTTCTGTAAAAAATAAAATGTAAGTAAGAGCCAAACCATCAATTAGCAAAAATAGCAGTATTGCTAGTACAAACAAGTTATCCTATTGAATGTAAATGTGTAACTCATAGGAAATAAACAGTGAAGTTAGCAATGTCTTTCTTCTGCTAATCTGGGTTAATGGACTAAAGGGAGCTTGGAGCAAAGAGGAGTGATTTAGTATCTTGTATATATGTTGTCACGGCTCAAAGCTGTGGACCCTAAAGCTGATATTTAGCAATGGTGGCTTCAGTTCAGTTCAGTTCAGTTCAGTTCAGTTCAGTTCAGTGTGTGGTGTACTGGCAGCCACTCCTCCTAGCTAGTGCATTTTGCCATGCACCATGATCTTATTCTTTGTCTTCTTCGTCTTTTTTTTAACACGCTCTATTGCTTCTTTCTAGTGCCTCTTTTTATAACTAGATGTGAAAACTGGATTGCTCTCATGTGGCACTAGAATGCCAATAGTGTAGTGTGCCACTATATTATCACTAGAATGAAAATTAAGTTGGATAGGCAGGCTCCATGTTCAGGTTCAAGTTGAGATGACTGCAAATTAAGTAACTAGTATATATCTTTGCTCTAGATTGAGGTTAACTGGATTTTTAAAGCAATTAAAAACCAAATACTGAAAAAGGAAAAAACAATGAGGTTCTGGTAGTGCTGAGTACAGCTCATTCTACTATCCTGCCCTCGAAGTTTCTGAATGTGTAAATGAACTAGCATAACCCTTTTTTTAATCTTCATTGAGTAGCCACCCAAACGGTTAAACTACATGCTACAAGAGAAACTAAAGGAGCAAACACTGTGGATGCAGAATCGTAGGCCCATTTGTCAACATCTGATTTTCCTGCTTTTGATAATTCATCACCCAAGTTTCCTGATTTTCCACAAGTTTTAGATGGGCCGAAATTTCTTAACATGGGCAACAATATTACTTTGTACCCTGCAAACATTATAATCTGTTGGGCTGGATAATCGATCCATTGACCCGTTGGATTGGAACCGTGGGTGATTTCTAAAGCGGTGTTCGATGTCTCAACATTCATTATTTTTTTCAGAATGCTTTGCAAGTTGAGGCAGAGAGCAAAATTACTTTGCACTAGTACTACCATAAAATGAACCAGAAGAAATAAAGAAATTTCCAAATTTTATAGTCCATATTGTTAGTGATTTAACCAAAGGATAGGAAAACAAAATCATATTTAACCAAAATCACAGGAGCTTTGCAACTTGAGGCATCAATGTTACTTTGTATATACTACTACTATAAAATTAACCAGAAGAAATAAGTAAATCGCCAAATTTCACCAGTCCATATTTATTTCTAAATATGAAAATGTGTCAGCTCGGTTCTAAAACACCGATCCACCAGCACCCAACCACACGATCTTTACCGTCTTGTGTCAAAGATCAGTGTGAAACCTCACAATTCTCCACAGCCCCCACCACATTTATTTCTGGAAAGCTAAGCTGTGAAAGTGAAACATCATCTCAACCGCCACCATCCATTGCCAACCCAATAATCACCAGGGAATTAAGGCTACTGCTATTTCCACATCTGTGTCTGAATCAGGGTTCAGTATGCAGCAGACACATCTGTGTCAATTGTTTGTGCAAGAACCAAAAAAAGGACACAAAGATCAGAATACCAACTGGTACTCCAGACACACGTCACAAATAAAGTGTAACGGACTTATAGTCAGGACACAGTGTTCGTTTCAGCTGTACCATGTCAGATGTTCCAAAGGGTCATCACACAATTGCATCCTAGTCAGGTTACAACACACTTCGAATGTTAACAGCATACAAATTGCTGGGTCACCAGTCTCACTCTAGCAGTATCTGTAACAGCTTAGTTCAACACTGACAGGAAACCTCCTTGACAATCATGGTCTTCTCCCAATGACAAAGTAGCTGACTTTATGGTTGCTGAGTGAGCCTACTTAGCATATGATATATAGTGGCATGGAGCGTCAGGCCCAGTGTCTCTTTCCATGCACCAACCTCCCCACTATCAAGCAACCAAAAGGACAGGAAAAAAACAGGAAAGAAAGAAAAGAGGTGGGAACAAGGGGAGCAAAACATGGGAAAAAGGTTCAAGGATCATCTTCCCTGGCCTAAATCCATGGAAGAGGGAAGTGACCACTTGACACTGATTGATTCCACACAACTAAATTTAGTTAACAATCTGAATATCCAAAAGTTTTGAACATTCGATCCTGGCACAATAGCATAATCTTGACAGCAATGGATTGATTGATCCTGCCTGAATCGGTTGTTTTTGTAGGTAATTCAGTGCACAACTGCACTCATGCTCTTCACAGCTCAGTATTATATATGCACAGGCAGGTGCAGTTGCCACCTAAAGCCAGAATTTGTACATGACTTCAGTTCAAAGACAACAAGATACTGGTGATACACTTGGACGAAAAGATGTGGTATTGACAATATGATAACAGCATACACTACAAACCATCACTGCATGTATCGACAGGTTGCCTCCATACTAATACATAGGATGATCATTCTTGCTGACTACACTATTACACCGTGCCAACGTCTTCTCCCTCGACCGGATCAAATTGGAAAGAAGAAGAAGAAACCAGGAAACACAACAACAATACTCACATAAGAAAGAGGCTGCCGGGGCCATTTCGCCACCAACATACCACATCACTCAGCGCGTCGCTTTGCTAACAGCCACTGATGGATGGGAACAAGGCCAAAGTAGGTTTGGTGCTGGTTGGTTGCTCCACTCTGAAGAAACTGCAAGGGGGTGGATGGATGGATCAGCTTACGCTTGTTCATCACATCACAAACCTGCAATGAAAATGTATAGTTGCTGTTAGATTATGTCCACCAACTGATCCGGAGACGTCACCGAGACTTTGACCAAGACATAGGAACAGTTTCATTATTAGAGTGCATGATCGCTTGTAGTGATAGATGAGATGCAAATGTTTTCTTCTTCGACAAGTTTGCAGCTACAATCAGGTAAGATACAATGTTCGGTTGAGGGTGTCTTTGTGGGTGTGGTGATAAAATAGTCTGTGATACCAAATATTATCATTTCATTTGTTTTGCAAGACTCGGTACTATCTGAACAGAAGTATAAAGACGACTGTGTTTAACTAAACATTCTGTAATATGTATTGGCCAGTAATAAATAAAATAAAATTATTATCCCTGCACTTTCTGAATTGTGATGCAATCTAATAAGACTTGGCACAATAGAAATGTCTGAAAACCTAATGAGATCGACTTGGCACAATAGAAATGTCTGAAAACCTAATGAGACTTTGCACAACTGAAATTTCTAACAGAGAAAGAAGTCATCGATTTCAATTACCTTGTTCTTACGAACACGCGCTCCTGTGGGTGCCTAGTCACGCAGGATGACGGAGTCGGCAATCTCCATGAGTGGGGCGAGGGAGGCGGGCGCGAATTTGCGCGCAAACATGTGGGAGTAGGTGGCATTGGACTTCCTGAGCTCGGTGATGAGGTCCCCGGAGACCTCCTCCGGCTGGTAGGTGTGCGGGTGTCCCTCGACGGCGTCGGTCCAGTTGACCCTGGTGAGAGTGTACTTGGTGCAGCCGTCGGGGTCCTGCATGTCGAGCAGCGTCGGGAAGTAGTGCTCCTCCGGGTAGCAGGAGTCCTTCTCCTTGATGAGGCACGGCGCCTTGAACTTGTTCCAGAGCCTCCTGTCCCTGACCACCATGACGGCGTGCCTCCTGGCGAGCACGAAGAACTGCGAGCCGACGCGGAAGCGGTCGTAGGGCACCTCCGGGAGCATGACGTTGTCGCCGCGGGCGTAGTAGCGGGCGTGCAGCGTGGGCTCGCTGTCCAGGATCTCGATGAAGCTGCGGTGGCGGTGGCGGCCGCCGGCGCCGGCGGCATTGAGCGTGCGGTAGACGGTGGGGAACGGGTGGAGCGGGACGCAGGACTGGGAGAGAAGCGCGAAGAACTGGTTGGCCGGGTCGTCGAGCAGCGCGGTGGCGAGGAGGCGGCGGGCGGCGGAGATGAGCGTGGCGGAGGCGCGCGCGGTGGCCTTGTTGCCGCGGATGATGCGGCCCCGGAAGGAGGGCGTCGGCGGGAGGATGAGCACGGCGGAGGGGTCGGCGTGGACGTAGACGTTGAGGAGGCCGTGGTGGCCCGCGAAGAACTTCTCCCAGAGCGGCGCGAAGACGAGGTCGGAGTTGGTGAGGAAGAGGAACGCCACCTTGGGCTGCTGGGCCTGGCGCGGGCGGCGGCCGAAGAGGGAGGAGGTCCCAGAGGCGGCGGGCGTGGCGGGCGGAGTGGGCGAGCGGAGAGGAGGACGGCGCGGCGGAAGAGCGCGAGGTCCTCCGTCTCGTCGGCGTCCGGGATGGCCGGGAGCGTCTTGGGCAGCAAAAGGCGCGGCGCGAGGAGGAACACCGCCGGGACGGAGAGGAGGAGCAGCAGGAAGGACAGCGCGTACGGCGAGGCGTACGGCGGCGCCATCTCCGGCGAGCAAAAGAAATCGAAAGAAAAACTCGGATCTTTGGCGCCCGGAAGACGGAAGAGCAGAGATTGCCGCGCTCCCTCGACCGGATCAGAGGTTTTCTCGCCGGGGACCGGATCTTGTGAGCAAGAACAGGGACCGCCCAGACATGAATCGATCGAGCGGAGGCAACAGATTTTGCTTGAAAAAACAGGGCGCGAACTGAAATGGAGTGTCTGCGCGCCTGAAGGATCAAACCTGTGGGAGAAGATAAACCGCCGGAAGAAGAGAAGAAAGGCGAGCTCTGGTTGGCGCCAAATCTGCTGGTGCTGGTCCTCGGATCCGATCTCGCGGTTGTGGCGGGACAGATTTTTGGAGGGAGACGAAGGAGGAGGTTGGGGAAAGGAGATGAGTCTGTGTGCGTGGGGAAGGAGTGAGGTGAGGTGTTCTGCTCTGCTGCTTTTGTGGGACTCTGCTCACCCTGCACCCTGTCCTGATCCCACGACTTAAATAAATAAATATATATATATTCTTCTATGACGGCTCATTTAACATCCGAGCTCGGAGTGTTTTAAACCACCCGTCGTGACGGTAGGTTATAGAACGGGGTCGCGTAATTGTAGTTTTAAGATTGAAGAAGCCACCGCAAACACCTCTAGATCGACGGGAACATGGGGCCTCACCGGGAGAATAATACGCTCGTAAGTAATGGCGTTGGTGCGCGTTGGGATGAAAGGTACAACAACATCTCTAACTGTCAAACAATATTTTGTTCTGTATTTAAGATTTTGAGTTTATTGCACATTCAATCAGAACATAGTAGCACCCATGAGTATCCATTCTTTCCCAAAGTTCCCCTTTTTGGATTTTGTTATCTTCTTGTTAGATTGCACGGATTTGTCGCCAAAAGAGATAGATTGTGTATATAGGTTGAGGAGGGTAGTGAAATTTAAATTTTGTGTAAGCTGCTACTCACCAACTAGTTTATACTAGTAAACTGCACGTGCTTTGCACGTTTTGGACATTTGATAGAAGAAAAACGTTAAAAGAGTTAAAATGTATCTATACGAATAACTTGAGTATTGAACTAATGATCATTCATTGATTCAATTATATACCCAACTGTGGGTAGCGCAAATTCAAGTACAGGTAATGTAGTATATGCATTTGTAGCAGAGTATCGCTAAAAGAATATATAGTGTAAGAAAACCTATATCTAATATAAAGTATATCATAAAATATTTCATGATTTAATGTTAAATAACGGGGTAAATTGTGAAGTAAACAGTTTAAATGAAGAGAGGCGTCTTGACTCTCAGGTGCATATGCTCCCTTTTCTAAAATAAATTTTAAACAGGTTCCAAAATTTCAAAAACAAATGTTGCACCTACCTCTCGACACTTTAGGTGTGCACAAAGTAGTTTCAAGGAAAATCAATTTTTTGTGTGAGTTGCCTGAGAAGACAAAATTTGATGCTAAAGTTGGGATTTTAGACATTTTTTGTCTTTTTTTCCACGGGCACAAAAAATGTCATTTTTTTGCGAAAGCGCACATAGAATGTGATATATATGCACGACTTTAACATTTTAATATAATTATTTTCCAGCAAAGGGAGCATGTGCACTCGGCACTCAAAGTGAATTTCCAGTTTAAATGGGCTAACGGCTAACCGTAAGATTTTGTTCTAAAAGGACTATTGTCAATTGAGCACAAATATGAGGTGAAACCGTGAAAAGAGACTATATCTCAGAAAGTTAAAACAATATATTTCATATGTCCGCGGTGGAGTATATTACACCTACAAGGCACACCTTCGAACAAAAAAAAGGGACTTACGGAAACCTGTCAAAACATACTAAACTGATCTGCAGTAATCTGAGACGCACTCCTATATGTGCATTGCTATTCTACAGCAAATTGCCCACAAAAGATCTTGTAGAGCAGAGAGTCAACAGAGAGGGCAACTCACGTTCACGTGGTGATGACAGGCTGCAAGTCTGCCACTTTCTAGAAAAGTCGGTTAGCCCCTAGACGTATTGGTTTTGCGCATGCTGAGTTGGGCCTATGCAGAAGCGAATCCAGCTCATGCTGGCCGTTAGATTCTTCTCAATGGTGCCTGATAAACGGTAGATGCGGATCCATTCACCAAAATCAACGGCGGTAGTTGCTCGAGAGAATCTTTTGGCGGGAGAGCTAAGAAGGAAGTGTGGTAAATCCAAATTTGAACTGCTACACTATAGTAGTAGAGATAATTTTGTGCAACTGGTGCCACACTAAAAGTTTCTACATGTTCGTCTCAAACAAACAATCCCGGTTTATTGCCCCCCCCCCCCCCCCCCCCCACGGCCCCACCACCACCAGGGCCCACCACGATATACTTGTCTATATGTTGTAATGAACAGTTTGAGAGGACACTCATATCGGCAACTGAAACTCACTCTCATGTAAGTTGTTTCGAACATCGGTCATCGTCGAGATGCTTCTATTCCAAATGTGATCAAGGACGGAGCCACAATTTGTACACCCATCACCTGGCCTAACTCTCTCATAAGACAATTAGTTCACTCAATCTTAGCCATCCCAACATGAAAAATCTATTGTAATTTCAGAACCAATGCACGCATTCTTGAAAATTTGGCTCCACTAATGTATGTGATCATATTTTTCTTGCTATCATAAGTGTTGAGGCTTTTCTCCTAAGGAAATTGGGTAAATTTTACTACAAAATATGGCCAGCTTGTGGCATGATCAATCTGCACTACAAAAAAAAGAAGCAAATACTGCATCTGAAGCTAGATAATTATGTGGATATTTTGGTTTAGAGCTGAGTTGAGGTGCCTGACAATAATAATAAATCTTTGAAAAATTGCTAGTGCTATTGGTTGAGAAGACACGAGGGCGGCAGGGAGGGCAGAGCAGCCACGGCCGCACTCACGTCACGGTCGGATCTGGCGGGCCGGTCGACTTGCCCGACTGATTGAGTCGCTGATTGGTGGGACCGTCCACTTGTCTATCAAGCACGGAGCATGTGGCTGGGCATTCAGAAATTTCAGAAGAAGATAAGAAAATGAGATACAGTATATCCGTACGTCACCTGCAACAAGTTTACAATTGTACGTACGATATACGGCCGGGCGTCTTTGTCGCATGCGACCTGGCTGGCAGGGCACGTGGACGCACCTGTAGGTGAAAATGCTTATTATCAAATAAATATGCAAACACATAAAGCCACTCGAATCGGAACAGATGATGTGCTTTTCTGACCCAAGCCACGTTAATACTTAATGGTTAACACCGGTGCCAAACACCCTTTTCAGTTATTCAAATGCCACAAACTGTTTTGTCAACTGCTGGTAAGAAATAAACGATGTTTTTTTTTCAAAAATCTCTTTGCATCCCAAGATGATTTTTTTTTTAAAGATGGATCTACAAGCATTTGGGCACACGTTTTTATAAATAAATCTAGGCGTAGTAACGATGGATCTACAAGCATGCAAAATCGCATCACTAAGTTGTTTAAATTTTGGGCTATATGCAAAAATGACAAAATCTGATAAATTTGTCTTTGAATAATACGCTGTTCACTATACTTAGATCATTTTTTGTGTAGGTTAGAATACAATGTATTTGACATTGATATTTTACAATGTGGCATCATTGATTACAACATTTTTATCTTTTCTAAAATTGTATATGATTTTTTTTTGTTTTTTATATCTTGTTCATACTTTCGGCTGACTAGAAAGATGCTGCTGCTTTATGCCCTTTAGCCAGACACGATAGAGGTCTATAGTTCATGAAAAGAACAAAACGCAGCCGGCTCTTTAATTTTGTACATTCAACTTTCGGCTGAAGAGATACTGAAACATGAAGTCAAGATTTTTTTCTCAAATCCCAACGACGAGATTATCCAAATTCCATTTTGCTTCCAGCTAACACAGGAGTTCGTGCCTTTAAATATCAATGTGTACACGAGAGAGAGCTTGGACCTCTTCCTTCCCCGTCTGGAAGGCGATTTGTGAACCCCGCGTTGACCACCTCGCCGCCGTCGATCCGCTCGATTCCTCGCCTCCGGCTGCCGCTCCAGCGGCGGGAGGTTGGGGAATCGGCGGATCACGGTGTGTACATAGTGTAGGTCGTCGTAGGATGCTAGCCGGAGGCGCTGTGGAGATGGCGGCGTCGCCGGAGTGGATTTTGCAGGTGGCTTCCTTCTCCTCTGTGGTGGGTGCTCCGGTGGAGCTTCGCCGCGAATCTGCCGCCTTCAGCGCATTCCCGGCTCGGAGGAGCCCCCGAGTGCGCTTTCCCCTCGCCGGTGGCCGTGTGGCGGCGGCGCCGGGATCTGAAGACCTAGGTGGAGCTGCTGATGTTATCCAAGCTGGCGTCACTTCGAGGTGCAGGATGGAGGTTCCTAGGAACCGAGGACCGTCGACTTCCCGTCTGCTGAGGGGTTCCTCCCAGTCCAAGCGTCAGTGGAGGAGTGGCGGCGGCGTTTCGCCGGCGGAGCGTGCTGCGCTGCGAAGAAGATGCTGGAATCCAGAAGGACTTATCTATTATTTTCCTTTGTTTCTGGGTTTTTCTGTAAGAAACTTGGTGTAATATTATCAGTTTCATCCCCGCAAAAAAAATATATCAATGTGTACACATCGTATTTGGTACGCTCTCAGCATCAGAGCATTGCAAATTAGACAGCACGGCACTGTTCGTGTACATCTGCTATTGCTTAATTAAAAAAATGTTGTGCATTAATTTAGAAAATGTTCTGCATTATTTAAGAAATGCTACTCACAGAAGGATCATTTCTTCAGTTTACTGATTCACAGATGTCGATATGATCGATCGGACGTGGCAACAGAAAACGAAATTATTGATGGCGTGTCGTCTTCACTCATAGCCCTGAATCTTTTCACATAGAGTATGGATCATGGTGATGAACTGATGACTGACCGATGACCAATTCACTCCAACACTCTCAGACTCGAGCATCATCGATCTATTTCACTGCATGGGCGACGAGGGCATACAAGTCTTTGTACACTTCTCTGTGCATACACATATGGCTTAGGTTCTTGGCTGTGGCATCATGGCATGCATGCACGAGTAGGTGAGCAGAAAGGGCTCGTGATCAACGTTTCATGCATGCAGCCAAAGGAGCAGAGCGACCACCGTCAGGTTATCTATCTGCTCAGAACGGATTTTCAGACCAACACCATCATGTTTCTTTTTTTTTAGAGGGTACGCGACCGCGTACCAGATTTTTATAGAAGAACTAGCAGGGTGGCCCGCGCATTTGCGCGGCTAAACATTCTATTTATGCTTTTTTTAAATGTTTGTTTGTTGCCGCCAAAGTTTTAGGTTTGGATAGAAAATATCTTATAATTATATATGCGCTTGATACTTTTTAGGTTTGCATGGTTAGATTTTAGATCTATTGTCAAGTTAATTTAAATATGTGGTTTAAACATCTTTGCAATATATATTTAGTTTCATTTTTTAATTTGACTTGTGTCGAGTATCATTTTGTGCTTATTCCTATTATTTTCTTTACTCGTACTTGTTTTTCCTTCCCTTTGATCGTCTTTACATAGACAAATTAGAACTTAGTGTTATTAAGTCACAATTTTTCTCTTTGTTTTAGTGATTGGATTTTATTTTCCTCTAGATATTTTTTGTATTTACCGTTTTTTCTTAGCTGACTACGGTTAAATGTTTTCAAGAAAACTTTCATAGATATATTTTATTGAACCATTTTTGTCTCACTTCTTTATTCAGTCTACATGTTCTTAGTTCACCTTTCTATCCTGTACAACTGAGTCTGACTCTTCCCAAAGTCCCAATTCATTGGGTTTATCTTCAGTCTCCAAAGCTTGCCATTCCATTCACTTCCAGGCGATGCTTGACCAAGGCTTTGGTGTCCACTTGACCCTCGCATATGGGGTTTTCCTCCTGCGATGCTGCATCTCGTCATAGACGATTTGGGAATGTAGGAAAGGTCCTCTCAGTTCTGGTTGCCACTGCGTAGGGCACGGCGGGCCGCAGCTCGGTAGGGACGCCTGTAGCAAACGCGCAGCCGGCCGGTCGATCTGCAGATGGCGCAGCTATTTCAATCCGAGCTCAGTGGATCTAATTTCAGCAGGAATGGTAGCGTCAATCTTCCTCCTCTTTGCTTCAATTTCCTCATTTTCACGATTGACAATTCTGTATTTGTGTTGGCATACAATTAGTTGTATCTTATCCAACCATTATTTTTCTGACTACACATTTGAGGTTAAATCACTGTCCTCAATCTATACGTCTTTTGCAATCCATTGACCGTACTAATTAAAAGTTGCAGATGCTGCCCGTATTCAACAGGCAAGGTGCATGCCTCAGTGCTCCAGTCCCCCCTGCACGGCTGCTTCCCCATTTCAATTTTTTCCCAAATTGTTTTTGATATACTTTCAGCTGCAATGGCATTGTCATTGGTTACCGACGTAGCAATACAGCCAAATACATCCACTTTTGGACAAACTTGAGACACTTAATTTGGGACGGAGGGAGTATCTGATTGTATTTGTGTCGTTTAGATTGTAACAGAAGCAGGCACTTGTAAATCCATCATTCTATATCCATCCGAATGATAAATAATATTTGGTTCAGTCTCCAGGAAATCTCTTTGATTGTAGATTTGAGAGCATATGAAAACATATGTTACCTCCCCCAAACCTCTTTGATTTGGCTATGGAAAAATAGTGTCGTCCATGAAGTACGTGTGATGTTTGTTAAGCAATCTGGAATATGCTGTGCTGACCTCAAACGTTGTAAGTCTCTTTAGTGTCAATCGGGTCTCTCCACTACATCAATCATTACTTTAAATGCCTTATACTCCTTTGCAAGTTATAATATCTCCTTATAAAATTTATTCTTTGCGCTATCTTCACTTGGACACTCAGTGTCATCGATCAGCAGCTTCAATCCTTCTTTGTTTGTGACTCTTGAGTCTTGACAATGCCACATATAATTGCCCATGGAAGAATATTTGCTTATTCAGATATATTCCTACCTTGTTCAAGGACTCACCTTGGCCAATATTTATGGTCATCGCGAATAATGGATATTGTCTCCATTTCACCATGAAAGGATATTTTGAGTCGCTGGGTGACATGATGATCTGAGTATGTATACCTTTTCGCCAACGTGCGTTCCAGTAATTATTTGTGCCTCAATGTATTTGTTTCCAAGCTGTGTTATGGTCATTCTCGTGCCAGCATCACCGGCAAACCTACCTTCAGTTTTAGCTGATGGTCTGGGATTCCTTGGAACTTCGGTAGGACACATGTTTTCCAATTTGCTGTTGTTCGTTGTTGTCTTGCACATGGTATCCAGGCTTCAGTATGTCACCTCTTCACCTTGTATCCGACCCATTATGTGCTCATTTATCTATAGCAAATATGCATGGTGATTAGAGAAATACTAACCAATCCAATTGATTCTTTACCTATCTCTTCCCTGCTTAGAGATATGTTTTCTCAATGGCATCAGGAAACCATCGATGTTTCGCCTGCAAGAGAAAGAGGTCAAGAGGATGGCAACTGATCGCTTGAATCCCGGAAAAAGAAAAAGGTAATCTTCACAAATTCGAAGCCCAACAAACTTGAGAAATCACGTTGTTCAATCTTTAAAAACTCGGTGGAAAATCAGGTTAATTCTGGAAGTTAATAGGCTGCATGCGCTGGTGATTTGTAGAGCTGTACAACCTGACGACCGGTCGTGGAATCAAGCTGGAGGATGAGCATGATTCTTGAGATGCATCATGCATGGATGGGACGAGTCGCTGTCCCTGGAGAATTACCTGCCCGGCCGCCTGTGGTGTCCCCTAAAGACGACGGCCATTTGCGCGGCTAGTTTTGCTATGTAGTTCGTATTTATGGTTTTATGTATATAATAAGCTATACTTTAGAATTATAAAAAATCATTGAACCAAATGCAACGTTCATTTTTCTGTACCGCTTCTATGCCAGTTATTTATCAAACCGCCTAATATTATTTGCCTTAGTTCACCGCAACAACAAATCATGTATTAGTTTTAGAAGTTACTCCTCTTATAATATGACCGGATCAGGATAAACCTTGTGGTGAGATCTATCAGGTCATTATTCCCTTTGTAAAGAGTAATGATCTTGCATTTTTACAATGAAAGCACACGTTGGTGATGGTTCTCTTATGTAATTGTGTGGGTCTGTACTTGTTTGTTGATAAATTGACTGGTTACAGAATTATATTGTTAGGGTGTTTTAGTGGTAGGTTGATTATCCCAAATCCCGAAAATACAACCGCTTGAATACGTCCATGAGTAAATCGTAGATATCGTGTTTAGTTAGAATATTTTTACCAAGCTCCTTATGTTGTAATCCTACATGTATTGTTCTATTTTACCTTTCTCTAAATTTTTTGTATAGACAATTTGTGTTAGAATCTAGATAATAATTACTCCCTCCGTCCCAAAATAAGTGTCTCAAAGTTGTACAAAAGTGAATGTATCTATACTCGTTTTATGTCTAGATACATCCACTTTTTGACAAATCTAAGACAGTTATTTTGGGACGGAGGGAGTATAACCAATATATGCATGCTGAGAATTTTTTTTGATTTTTTAATCTGATAATAGTTACTACCAAATATCTTTTTAAATAACAACAAGTTGAATTCCATCGTGGTCACTGCTTTTTAGTTTTTACAAATTCTTATCATAGATTAGTGGCTTTTCCTCAACTTTTTCGATGAGATAAATCTTACCATCTCACATGTTCCGAATCAGGCGAGAGTTCTCCTTACCATGGCGTCTACACATTGAAGCATAGAAGACGAATTCTGGGGGCGAAGCAGCTGTAAGTTCCCATCATATACTCTTCTTCCTTTTAGCTACTTCGTTCTCTTCCTGCAATTTGCATGGGCTGCCTGGCATGATCCTTTGTCTGAGAAGCTCACTACAGCTCGCATGCAAAACGAAGTTGACATTTCCTTGAATAGCTTTAGGTATATAAGTACATCTGTTAGTAAATTTCACATAATTGTTTCTGAAGAAGTACTTTTTTCTTGCGCTATATAGTTTTCATACTGACATTATATTCTATCTGATTGCATGAAAAGTTGGTTCTGTCGCAAGTAATGTTGAAGACACTATAAAATACTGTGATTCAGACCTGTTTCCTCATCTTGCGTTGCCTGTAATGCAAAACCTCCAGGTGAAGTAAATGTCAGTTTGTCTAACTTGAAAGTTGTCTGATCAAATAAGTAAATTTATTGTTGGGGTAAAATATTTAACCGAAGTCTAACGGATCCGCCTTAAAATTACGCCTTTATATGTTTGTATATCTGCAAATAAAGTTTCATTCAAAAGTATTGCCAAGCTCGGTTAGTCGTGTATGCGCGCATGTATATACTTAGAGAAAATATATATTTGCATCTGTCGCGTGCAACACACAAGCATTGAACTGATAATTTTGTCTAATCCGTGCTAGGATTATGCACCAAGAGAGGGAGAGACTACCTGGAGGCTGGATGGATAACGGATGTACCACATGGTGCCCATGGAGATCAGCTTTTACTCCTCGCAGGTGTATTTGTCATGCTTCGATCTCTGTGGCGTCCTCGCCGTCCATGACATCGGCGGAGCGCCACCTTCAATTGGATCATTGAGATGAACAATCGAATTTGGATATGCCTGATCCATTGGTTCGCTGATGGAACAGTATATGGATATGCCTGATCCATTGGTTCGCATGGAACAGAGCCCTGGATTAAAATATTGCTATGTCATCGTCGTGATCACCGGCGACCTGCAAGTCCCTGGCATGTCGCCTTCTAATGTCGCCGTTGATTTCCTGCAAACAGAAAAACAAATATAAGATGCTTTTGATCAAACATATCTAATTACAGCTGTGAACGGCACTCCTCTAAGTACAGGATAGTACCGGCGTGCGTCATCATATTCGCCTCCTTTGGCCAGCCAAATCCAGCAACACGTATTCCCAATCGTAGGAGTCAATGAGTCATTAAAGTACGCGCAGGAGCAAATCCAGTTTACTGTCAGAGAAGCCTCAACGTCGTTGCGGCAGCTGCTGGAACATGCGCCGGCGTGGCCGCGAAGCTGATTACCCAGAGTTCCGGCCGACCGGAGAGAATCGGCCCTCGTGTCTCCGTGTCCTCCAAATCGACTACGATAATGCTTGTCTCGTGTGCGTTTCTCTTGATATCGATTTGTGTACGATACGATCTACCAAATAATCCTTCTCGAATCGACCTTTGTGCCAGAAATCTGCGGCGTGTGCATGCAAATCTCTATCTCGTAATCAATCTTCCTTGCGCACGGGATTTAAGTTCGGTTAACATAACTTTAAATCTACACCAGTAACTTTTGGTTGATAAATCTAAGCCGTTAATTGTCTTGTGTTTTAATTATATAATAGATAGCAAACAAATTTACAAGAACCTGCCAAAACAACTGCGAACAGTTGGGGCAGGGACACCGGCAAAACAACACCAAAGCCTACTCTCCTAAAATAGTTATACACCCAACCAAGCCGGCCTGACGCCACAACGCGGCTTCCTCCTTAATCTTCGACACCAAACCTGTCACCGAAAGGATCTGCGAGAAGTTATTAAACGCACGCGCATTGCGCTGTTTCCAAATCAACCAACAGGTCAGCACCACTCTGGAATCAAACTGACGCCTGCTCTTTCCTTGGAACCTCTCCCTCGATCTCAACCACCAATCCTCCAAAACATCCGTGTGCAGAGGTGTAACATCCGGCAAACCAGCCTCCTGCAAAGATCTGAACCACGTCTCCCTAGCATAGGGGCACTGCACCAAAATGTGATCAATCGAATCCAACTCCTGAAGGCAGGTAAAACAGGGACTTGGGTCTTGTTGCAATCCATGTCTAACGCGCCTCACCGTGGTCCAAAGCCGCCGCTTGATCGCAAGCCATTGAAAAAGCTTGCACTTCAAGGGCGCTCTTGCTTCCCAGATGCAGGCGGCTGCTGGAAACCGAATCCTCCCCTGACAAAGCCAAGCATACGTGGATTTGGCTGAATACTTCCCTGAAGCCGCACACGCCCAGGAGAAGATATCAGGCTCATTGAGGTCGCGGCCTGCACTGATGATGGCCTCACAAAGCTCCACGTATTGGACATACCCTTCCAGAGGCAACTCCAACGAAATATCACGGGTCCAACTGTTGTTGATCATCGCCTGCTGTACCGTTCTCCTGTTCCTGCATCTCACGGCAACCGCGGCCACAACTGCAGGCGCAATGTCTAGAGCTGAACGCCCCTGCAACCATCGGTCTGTCCAAAACAACACCCGATCTCCTCTGCCCACCTGTATTCTCACCAAGCTGTTAAACACCTCGCGCGCCATGTCGTTTTTCACCGGCGGCAGTCCCTGCCAAGGCCTAGAAGGATCCGTGCGTCTAAGCCACTCCCAGCGCACGCGTAGAGCCAAACCCTGCAACCTCAGATCTTTCACCCCTAGACCTCCGAACTCGTATGGCTTGCAAATGGTGTCCCAGGCCACCAAGCACTGTCCGCCATTGACACTCTCCTTCCCGGCCCAAAAGAAAGCCCTACACCAGCTGTCTATTTCCTCCAAAACCCACACCGGAGGGTCCTCAATCAGCAGATTGTGGATTGGTCGAGCCATGATTACCGATTTGATCAGAATTAGCCTCCCTTGCCTAGCAATTAGTCCTCTCTGCCATGCCGGCAACCACTCCACCACACGATCAATCATTGGTTGCCACTCCGCCTTTGTTAGCGGACGAAGACTCAACTGCAACCCCAAGTATCTAATTGGGAACACCGAGAGACTACAGCGCAAGAGATCATTCACCAGAGCCTCATCCTCTACACTTCCACGAATCAAAGTCGCCGTGGATTTCCTGTAATTCACCTTCAGGCCCGAGGTTTCGCCAAAAATATCCATCAAATCACGGCCGCTGTAAGATCTGTAGCCGTGGTCTAACAAACAACACCACATCATCTGCGTAGATGGACAATCTCTGCAAAGCTGTGCATCCCACCAGCTGTGCAAAAACCCCTTCCTCCACTGCCTTGTTAACCAACACTGTCAAAACCTCCATGCCTATGTCGAATAACATGGGCGACAAGGGTCGCCCTGCCGTAACCCCCTGACATGCGTGATCCGGCGCCCAGGCACACCGTTAACGACGACCCTCGTGGAGGCAGTAGAGAGCAGGATTGCCAACCACTTGATCCATAAAGTACCAAAGCCCAAATGTCTTAGCGTCTCAAACAGAAAGGACCATGAGATGGAATCGAACGCCCGTGAAATGTCCAACTTAATTAGGACACCCCTCTCCTTTCTTGCATTGATCTTGCGCGCCAACTGACGGACCAACACGAAGTTGTCATGCAGACTCCTGCCTTTCACAAACGCCGACTGGTTTGGGCTCACAAGTTCTCCCAACCTTCTCCTTAACCTATTTGCCAAGATTTTGGAGAAAAGTTTGGAGAAACTATGCACCAACACCACCATCATGTTTCATTCATTCAGATTCAGACATACGGAAAGTCAACGGTCAAGACCTAGTATGCCAAACACATCTGATTCTGTTTCGCAAGTGTGCCCAACAGACAGTTTGTATCGCCGGTGACGAGAATATATCTTGTTCTTCAACTTTCGTGCTGGCCACGTTTTGTTTTCTTCGACTTCATTCCTTTTCAGACAAGCAACATGTACATTGTTCTAGTGGAGCAGAGCGCTAAAGTCGAAAGGGTTCTAGATTTTGGGTGAGATATTAAAATATCCAACTTTCCGTATGCTGCTATTCGCATCAAATCTGTCTGTAAAAGGAATTACACTATACTAGTCAACTAAATATATAGAAGGGAACAGTAGCAACTTTTTTTCAAAAAGGGTAGTCCCGGCCTCTGCATCGATTGATGCATGCAACCTTTATTAATAACAGTAGCAACTAAAATACTGAAAAAAACGATTAATGAAATATATCTTATGGTGAATCCACTACTATTGATTTGGTATTGTAAAGCTTCATTTTTCGTATACACACTTGATCAAACTTAGAAAGATTCAAGTTCTTACACAGTGTATAAGTGGTTCACATCGATCATGTGTGGCGCGCTACCAGTACCGGAGCATTAAGTTTACGTGTCAGGCAGGCAAGCTAGGCCACGACAAAAAGTGAGAGAACAAAACTAATTTAGATGTTTGATGTGACATCGATAAGCGAAAGATAACAACCCGAAATGTTGGATCCTGCTGGGAAAGCAAAATGTTGATGAATATGCCCAAAATAAACCAGTTTTTCATCTCAACGGATACTGAGAGCATCTCCAACCGGAGTTGCCAAATTTGGCCCCAAAGTGTCCGCGGACACGTCAGCGACCGGACATACCCCAAAAAGGGTGTCCTACAACCATGCCCCCCATATCCGCATCCTCAAAACCATACTAGCCATGCAACGTAAATAAAGAACGTAGATCATCGGAGCTCAAATGCAGCACGGATTGCATAGTTCGATCGGAGCTCATAGTTCGGATTACATACATAGTTGGGCTAAACTAAATATAGACAAATTGTAGCAAAAGTAGGCAAACCGGCGGCGCCGCCATCCTCTCTATCCGCCGGTCCCTTCGCCTCCATCGGCGGCGCTCACGCCGGCCCCTTCCCCTTGTCATCCGCGGAAGGGCGGTGGCGGCGCAGCAGCTCGAAGGCCGCGTACGGGTCGTCGTTGGAGGAGGCGGAGCTGTTGGAGCGAGCGGCGAGGACGGCGCGGGTCTGCTCCTCGCGAGCCTGGCCGCGCGGTCGTTCTTTGCCGCCTCCTTCTTCGACTCGGCGATGGCGGCGTCGAGCATCGCCTTGTTCTTGCGGCGGAGGCGCCTGGCGTCCGTCTCCGCGGTCGTGTACGACCGCTCCAAGACGGCCAACGGCACCGGCTCCTTCGCCGCGGCGCGCAATGCCCGCTCCGCCGCGGCGGGGTCGGCCTTGCGGAGCTGCCGGAAAGCCTTCCCCTCCGTCTCCGGCGCGCGCATCCGCTTCGAAGACGGCGGGGTCTTCGGAAGAAGGCGCCATCCGCCGGCCCCGTCCGGCAGAATCTTCCACCCAGGTGGAGCTTGGACGGGGGGGGGGGGGCGCGGGGAGGCGGAGATGGGGAGGCGCAGATCTTACCGGAGCGGAGCGCGGTGGAGGAGCCGATGACGCCGCCACAGATCCCTCCGGCATTGCACGGCGCCGAACCGGCGCAAGCTCGGACCAGCGGCTGCATTGGCCTCCGCTTGGCGGCGCCGCCGCGCTCGATCTGTCGCGGCCGACCTCCTTCAGAGATTGCTCGACGGCAATGCGGATGGCCTCCGCTGTGGCGCCCCGACCCGACTGTTATACAGTGATGCTGTGTGTCACCGGTTAAGCGATACAACCGGAGGTTACGGGTTTACCAATCCCCGGCCAAAACCTTTGGCAGGCGTTGCTCGGAATGGATCATCGGCAACGCAACACCCCGATTGATGCCTTAACACAGGCACAACCCTCAATGTATAATAGAGAGATCAAGACTTGTGGAACAACTGGCACATCACAGACTCTACGACACAAATCATAATAGTTCAACTCTTATAATAGAGAAAGATAGCAAATGACATCCAGAGGTCACAGACCCAACATTACAACAAGCGGAAGCAAAATAGATTGTTCTAAACAACAAGAACCAAATTATGGCCTAAGAGGCCTACAGATAAACATCCAAGCGCCAGCTGTTCCGGGATGTCCCAAGCTGCCACCTGGGAACCCCAGACTACTCGTCGACGTCCACAAAGAACCCACCTTCGAGGTCGGTGAAGTCCTCCTCTGAAACAAAACAAACGACGTTGAGTTCGACGAACTCGCAAGATTATATAGAGCTTTACCTCGATGAGGCTTTCAAAGTTTTATGGCTGTTTTGCATAAAGCTGATTTTATTTATGAAAACATAACTCAATGGCATCGACTAATCAGAATAGTTTTCAAAAGGGGTAAGAGGTGACTCTCTTCTTTGGTCACCTTTCTCAACATCTACCATCATCAACCACTGTACCTGTTCATCAGAGGCACCTCCCCGAATCACCCTCGAGGAAGCTCACCTTGCAATCTTGAAGTGGTACCTTTAGTACCCAGTTTTAATCATTCCGTTAAAGTTATTCTATGATCTTATCGTCCTTTCCCAAGTTGTCCTTAACCGTGGACACGGCTTTTCGAAAAGATTTAATCCTGCAGGGGTGTACAATGTTTGCCACGTGTACCGTCCGGCCCATTACCTGCGCATTAGCTCTCTTCCTTGGAAAGCCGGCTGGGTGGGAGCGGTGTCGACTTCTCCCTCGTTAAGGACTTTCCAGGATCATCAGTGGCTGCAGGACACGAGATCACCACACCCTGCCCCACGGCCACTCATTTTCCTAACACCACCATCCTCATCTCAGTTCAACCACCATCATCACGCACGCGCAAATGGAAGCCCGAACTAGAGGACCCTGGCTAGCCCCGCCCGAGTTATTTAGTCTATGAGGGTTCCTGCAATTGCATAGGCCTCACGCATGGTTGCACGCTCAGTCTTGGTTCGGGAGGTAAAGAACTCGCACCTAGGCGGCGAGAACGAGACAAAGCACCACAACCACAGTGGCCTCTCATCCCCACCTTTTAGCATCTTATTACCTGTTACCACAATTCTCCACCATCATCTGAACATTCAACACCTGTTTCCAACATAACACATCCATCGGACGGATAAACATGTAACTAAGCATGGCTACGCATCAACATTGCATAGTTAAGTAACTCCGGCCAACAATACAAACCTATGGATAATAGGAGGGGAAACAGGTAATGGCATCGGAATCTTAATGCAACTATGGGATACTCTAATCCAATAAAATTGACATTTGGAACCGCATGCAATATTATAGTGGAGAAAATATTTGCGGAAACATAGGATAAGATATGCTCAGAGGGGGGATTACACTTGCCTTGTTGATACGGCTGATAGTGCGGATCTTCGGGGTATTGTGGAGTAGCCCCAGCTGCTTGATCTATCGAAATATAGCAACGAGAGAGCAATCAATCACCACACAAGCTTTAGCAAATGCAATGCGCAAACACATGATGACATGACATTTTACAAGGCACCCTAATAGCTTTGAACATGATCACCAAGTTAAATGGGGTCCCCATTATTTGTATTGCATTATTTGGGATAACCCCATATTTAAACTTAATGATTATAGTGCTACTAAAAGTACATTATTGTAGTTGTGATCAATTATGCATGATGATGATGATTCTGGATGATTCATGTTTTTCTGAACATTTTGGTATATTACTCACAATTTTCTGAGGTCCAGATAAAAGTTATTATATTTTTCATTTCCTCTTTTAAATTTATTCTTTTAATAAATTATTTCTGACAACTATCAAAATTTAATTGTTCGGATTCATGAAGGAGGGATGGAGTAATCGAATCATCGAATTGATGTCCCTAAAGCGCGAGGGGGAAGCGGGTAGCAATGCGCAAAAGGGAGAGGAAAATAAAATAAAAAGGAACCTAAAAAAAAAACAGGACAGTCAGCCTCTAGCCCGGTCTGGGCCGGCTGGCAGGCCGGCCTAGCAACAGAGGCCTCCGGCCCTCCACCCAGCCTGGGCCGGCTGACAGGCCGGCCATGGGCCAGAGAGCATCGGCCCTCCACCCGGCCTAGGCCGGTCGCACGGCCGGGCAGCGCGCGACGAAAAGAACGGCGACGACGCCGGCGCGCGGCTACGGCGAGGTGGAGCGCGAACCAGTGCGAGAGAGGGAGAGGGAAGAGGGGCATTGGCACGGGAAGCTCACCACGCGCTCGTTGGGGTGGTCGGGGACGTCGGAGGTGCAGCGACGGCGGCGGATTCCCGCGGCGGAGCTGCGGACGGCCGGCGGAAAGACGGCGAGGGAGCGGCGAAACGGCGGCGCCCCGGATCGATTCGTTCGGCGGAGGTGGAGAGGACGAAGAGGGGGACGTCGTGGTGGTGCTGGATTAGCTCGGGAGCTCCTCAATCAGCGGCGACAGGCGGCGAGGAGCTCGGTGGCCACGGTGGCCATGGCGCGCATCGTGGGGAGGAAGAAAAGAGCGTGGGGACAGGTGAGGGAGCAGGTGGGGAGCAGAGGGTGGCCTCGTGGAGCTTGCTCCCGTGCAAGTGGAGGCCGAGCAGGGGGCCCCGTGCGCGCGCGAGACGGCGGTGCGGCGCGAGCAGCAGCTCGGTCGCTACAGCGCGAGGGAGATGAAGAATTTGCAAATAAGTCCCTGGAATTTTTGAAATCATCACGGATAGGTCCTTACCAGCACTGGTTGCACAGTTTTGGAATTATTTGGGCCACTTAAACACCTCCAAAAATTATGCCAATTTTTGGGGAGTCTCTTTATATTAATATAAAGTTCCCCTAATTTTTCTAGATTATTTGGAAATCATTTGGTAGGAAAATAAAATAGAAATTGCTCACAGGCAATTTTGAGTGGCTCTCCTTTTATTTTGTTTTACAATTCAAAATAGTTTGTCAAAATTATCTTTGGAACTTTTGGAACTTCCTTGACAAATATGGAAGTTATTTGAATTGGTTTTGTCACCACAAACTCATTGGAGTGTAACGTGTTTGAAAACAAGTATTGCTTTTGGTGTCCCTTTTGGTTTGATTTGTTGTCCAAAGCTTGGTTTCAACATGAGCAATTCAACAAGTAATGCCACGATGCATGCATGAAATGCAAAAGCAAAAAATTTTACCCAGGTTTTAGGTTTCCACACTTTGGGCTGTTACAACTCTACCCTCCTTACAGGAATCTCGTCCCGAGATTCTAAGGTTGCGAAAAGAAGTCGGGATACTCCTCACGAAGACTAGACTCTCGTTCCCAAGTAGCTTCTTCCTCGGAATGGTGAGACCACTGAACTTTGAGGAACTTGGTAGTCTTGTTACGGGTCTTCCTTTCGGCTTCATCCAGAACACGGATAGGATGCTCGCGATAAGTGAGATCTTCCTGGAGATCCAACTCCTCATGATTGACCCCATGGATAGGATCCTTGAAACACCGGCGAAGTTGGGAGACATGAAACACATCATGTACATTTGGGAATTTGACCGGTAACTCCAATTGATAAGAAAGATCTCCTCGCTTGGCCAGAACGGTGAAAGGGCCAACATAGCGAGGTGCCAATTTCCCTTTGATACCGAAGCGGCGAACGCCACGAAGGGGAGAGACGCGGAGATAAGCTTTATCACCAATTTCATAGTGAATTTCCTGATGGTGCTTATCATAGTAGCTCTTCTGCCTAGACTGAGCAATCTTCAGATTCTCTCTTATGATTCGAACCTTCTCCTCAGCTTCATTGATCACATCCGGACCAAAGAGTGCTCTCTCTCCGGTCTCGGACCAATTTAGAGGAGTGCGGCATTTTCTTCCATATAGAGCCTCGAATGGAGCCATGCCCAGACTAGCTTGATAGCTATTGTTGTAGGAGAACTCCGCGAAAGGGAGATACTTTTCCCAACCCTTGCCAAAAGAGATTACACATGCCCTAAGCATGTCTTCCAACACTTGGTTCACTCTTTCGGTCTGACCATCAGTTTGAGGATGGTAGGCGGTACTGAAGTTGAGACGGGACCCCATAGCAGTTTGGAAACTCTGCCAGAATTGGATACAAAGATACTTCCACGGTCCGATATGATCCTCAGAGGGACCCCATGCAATGGAACAATACGAGCCAAATATAAGTCAGCAAGTTGACTTGCCGTATATCATCACGGACTGGTAGGAAGTGAGCAACCTTGGAAAGACGATCAATGATTACCCATATTGCATTGTTGCCCTTTTGAGATCGGGGAAACCCGGTGATGAAGTCCATACCAATTTCATCCCATTTCCACTCGGGACTGCAATAGGGCGAAGAGTGCCGGGAGGCCTTTGATGTTCAGCCTTTACCCGTCGACAGGTGTCGCATTCAGCAACATACTTGGCAATTTCTCGTTTCATCCGAGTCCACCAGAATTGTGGTCGAAGGTCTTGGTACATTTTGGTACTACCGGGATGAATAGAGAGAGGGATTCATGAGCTTCTTGGAGGATCAACTCCCTCAATTTTTTTCTTTGGCACTACCAAGCGGTCACCAAAATAAACAACTCCGGATTCATTGACAGAAAAACATTTGGCCTTCCGCTAGCAATGTTCTCTTGATTTTTAGAATACCCTTGTCACGAGTTTGAGCTTCCTTAATCTGGTCTACAAGAGTAGATTTGATCTCCAGATTTGCAAGGTAGCCGGAGGGAACAATTTCTAAGTTCAAACGAGAGAACTCTTCATGAAGGGCAGGTTGGGCCTTTTCAATCATCAGATTGTTGCAATAGGACTTCCGACTTAGCGCGTCAGCCACGACGTTTGCTTTGCCGGGTTGATAGTTCAGACTCACATCATAGTCCTTGATTAACTCCAACCAACGCCTTTGCCTGAGATTTAAATCCGGCTGGGTGAAGAGGTACTTCAGACTCTTGTGATCCGAGAAGATCTCGCAACGGTTACCAAACAGGTATGGTCTCCATTGCTTCAAAGCATAGACCACAGCGGCAAGTTCTAGATCATGAGTTGGGTAATTGTGCTCATGCGGCTTAAGTTGGCGAGAAGCATATGCCACCACATGGCCATCTTGCATTAGCACACAGCCCAAGCCTTGAAGAGGCGTCACAGAAGACGACGAAATCCTTGCTTGTGTCCGGCAGGACAAGCACAGGAGCGGAGTGAGTTTGGCTTTCAGTGTTTTGAAGCTCTCTTCAGCTTCGGCCGTCCATACGAACTTTTTATCCTTCTTGAGAAGGTCAGTCAGGGCCTTGGCTATCTTGGAGAAACCTTCGATGAATCGGCGGTAGTAACCTGCCAATCCGAGAAAGCTACGAATGTCCTTGACTGACATTGGAGTTTTCCAATCCAAAATGGACTGAATCTTGTCGGGAATGACAGCCACACCATTAGCGGATATCACATGACCAAGGAAGACAAGATTATCCAACCAAAACTCACACTTGGAGAACTTGGCATAGAGGCGGTGTTCTCGAAGTCGTGTCAGAACCAAACGAAGATGTTCCTCATGCTCTTCATTGGTTTTGGAATAGATGAGGATGTCATCAATGTAAATGACGACAAACTTGTCAAGATAATCCATGAAGATGGAGTTCATGAGCCTCATGAAAGTAGCTGGGCATTGTGAGACCAAAGGACATGACGGTATACTCATATGAGCCATAACGAGTAACAAATGCCGTCTTTGGAATATCCTCCTTTCTGATCTTGATCTGATGGTAGCCTGACCTCAGATCCATCTTGGAGAATACCGTTGCACCAGCTAACTGATCCAACAGATCATTGATGCGAGGAATAGGATACTTGTTCTTGATTGTCACCGCATTCAACGGTCGATAGTCAGAGACTAGACGAGGCACGGTAGAATCCCTCTTCTTGACAAAGAGTACCGGACAACCCCAAGGTGAACTGCTAGGCTGGATGAAATCCTTGCTAACAGCTGATCAATTTGCTCTTTCAACAGAGCCAACTCTTCCACCGGCATACGGTAGGGCTTCTTGGAAATTGGAGCGGTACCGGGAAGTAGATCTATGACAAACTCCACACTTCGGTCAGGAGGCATGCCAGGCAATTCTTCCGGGAACACATCCGGGAAGTCACACACCACGTGTATGTCCTGGATTTCAGGAGGGGATTCGCCTTCCATAAAGCAAAGGAGGATCTCAGGTGAGTTGGGTATGATGGAGGACGGAGGTCTTGACAGTGCAGACCAATACTTCACACTGTCACCGGAAGAATTGGTCACGGTGACGGTCTTGGCAGCACAGTCGAGATTAGCCTGGTATTTGGCTAGCCAGTTCATGCCCAGTATGACATCAATGCCACTTGACCTCAGAGCTACCAAAGCGAAAGGAAAGAGTAGTAACCGATAGTAATCTGAACTTCAGGAGTAACCCCATCGGTTTGCCATTTGGAGCCAGGAGTGGCGATCACCAAGGGATGGCTCATTTTCTCAAACGGTATTTTGTGGTCTTTTGCAAAAGCTATGGATATGAATGAATGCGATGCTCCAGAATCAAACAAAACTGTAGCACGATTGTTGTTGATTCGTAACTCACCCATGAGAACGCCGGGGTCCTCTTCAGCTTCTTCAGCAGAGATGTGGTTCAGGCGACCACGCACAATAGGTCCAGCCTTGCCAGCTGGAGTGGCAGGGGCTCGTGCAGGAGTTATCGCGAGAGGTGCCTTCTGGGGGCACTCCCTGGAGTAGTGGCCAGCCTGGCCACAGGTGTAGCAAGTGAGTCCAGGTGGAGCAGGTAGCATAGGACGGTACCCACTCCCGCCTACCCCAAGTGTCGAAGTAGTGGGGCGCGGAGGGGTGGCCTGTATCCCGCGGCTCTCGGCATGAATGGAGCACGCGGCACAGCGCTGTAGGGACAAACACCCTGCGCTTCTTGCTCTCAGAACCCGAGGAACTCTGGTGGTCCCCGTGTGCGGGCCTCTTGGAAGCTCAAGTTCCTTTCTTCCTTGCTCAGAGTGAAAGCCTGGTTGAACAGCTCCTGATAGGTCTGGAACCTGAAGGGCAACAACTCATAGCGGAGCTGCGGCGAAGACCCTTGCGGAACAGCTCTTGCTTGTCAGCATCATTGGTCACGTCCCTTGGGGCGTAACGAGAGAGATGGTTGAACTCACGACCATAAGTGCGGAGGTCCATCCGTCCCTGTTGCAAATCCAGGAACTCCCTCCTCTTCAAGTCCATGATCGGCTGGGGAATGTACTCCGCACGGAAGGCAGTGCGAAATCAGCCCAGTGAAGACATGGTTGGCTGGAAACAAAGCCACATGGCTTTCCCACCAACAGCCAGCAGCACCAACCAAGAGGTAGGTGGCAAAGTTGACTTGCTCAGCCACTGGGACATGCAGCGCGGAGAACTTGCGCTCCAAAGCACGAAGCCAATCATCAGCTTCCAGTGGCTCCTTAGCATCAGCAAAGGTGGGTGGCTGCGAGCGCAGGAACTCAGTGAGAGTGTTGCACTCGTTCCTCCGTGCATTCTGCTGCACCAACTGCTCAAGCAAGCGCTCATTGCGCCCACGGTTCTCCTCAATGGCCATCAAGACCTCAGCCATCGAGGGTGGTGGCGGCAGATCATCCTCATCATCATTGTGGTTACCGCGACCACCACGGCCTCCACGGCCTCCTCGAGCCATTCTGGAGATTTGACAATGACACAGTTAGTATCTTTCTCCGAATGGTCGAACAATAGCATTAGCGTCTACACAAGTACACAGACTAGGGACGATAATACTTTGCGAGAAGGAAAATCAACAAGATAGAACTTGGGTCAAAGATCAGCATCATGTGCTACTAGTGAGAGTTAAGAAATCACAACTTAACACACTCTAGTTGACACAATCCGGGACCTTATGTTCAAGTCCTTGGGTTAAAACCCAAAGAAAGGATCAAATGATTGACTCGGTAGATAACAAACATCTGAGTTGATTTGGGATTGCAACGCAGCGGGAGCAACGTGACACATAACACTAAAGGTCGAACCCACCCCGTTTCTAATCATTTTGAAGTAACAGACGAGAGTAAAACCTTTAAACTCAAATCGAGGTAAGATTGCTCCGAGATTAGAGGGTAACCAGATAAGGAGTAAAAAGAATCCTAAGATGGTTTTCACAACTCATTTTTAGGTTAAAAATATTTTCACAAACACTAGACTCAACATCGACCAGTAGAAGGGTTTCCTACAGGCAGTACTGCTCTGATACCAACTTGTGGCGCCCCGACCCGACTGTTATACAGTGATGCTGTGTGTCACCGGTTAAGCGATACAACCGGAGGTTACGGGTTTACCAATCCCCGGCCAAAACCTTTGGCAGGCGTTGCTCGGAATGGATCATCGGCAACGCAACACCCCGATTGATGCCTTAACACAGGCACAACCCTCAATGTATAATAGAGAGATCAAGACTTGTGGAACAACTGGCACATCACAGACTCTACGACACAAATCATATAGTTCAACTCTTATAATAGAGAAAGATAGCAAATGACAACCAGAGGTCACAGACCCAACATTACAACAAGCGGAAGCAAATTAGGTTGTTCTAAACAACAAGATCCAAATTATGGCCTAAGAGGCCTACAGATAAACATCAAGCGCCAGCTGTTCCGGGATGTCCCAAGCTGCCACCTGGGAACCCCAGACTACTCGTCGACGTCCACAAAGAACCCACCTTCGAGGTCGGTGAAGTCCTCCTCTGAAACAAAACAAACGACGTTGAGTTCGACGAACTCGCAAGATTATATAGAGCTTTAGCTCGATGAGGCTTTCAAAGTTTTATGGCTGTTTTGCATAAAGCTGATTTTATTTATGAAAACATAACTCAATGGCATCGACTATCAGAATATTTTCAAAAGGGTAAGAAGTACTCTTTCTTTTCACCTTTCTCAACATCACCATCATCAACCACTGTACCTGTTCATCAAAGGCACCTCCCCGAATCACCCTCGAGGAAGCTCACCTTGCAATCTTGAGTGGTACCTTAGTACCCAGTTTTTAATCATTCCGTTAAAGTTATTCTATGATCTTATCGTCCTTTCCCAAGTTGTCCTTAACCGTGGACACGGCTTTTCGAAAAGATTTAACCCTGCAGGGGTGTACAATGTTTGCCACGCGTACCGTCCGGCCCATTACCTGCGCATTAGCTCTCTTCCTTGGAAAGCCGGCTGGGTGGGAGCGGTGTCGACTTCTCCCTCGTTAAGGACTTTCCAGGATCATCAGTGGCGCAGGACACGAGATCACACACCCTGCCCCACGGCCACTCATTTTCCTAACACCACCATCCTCATCCAGTTCAACCACCATCATCACGCACGCGCAAATGGAAGCCCGAACTAGAGGACCCTGGCTAGCCCCGCCGAGTTATTTAGTCTATGAGGGTTCCTGCAATTGCATAGGCCTCACGCATGGTTGCACGCTCAGTCTTGGTTCGGGAGGTAAAGAACTCGCACCTAGGCGGCGAGAACGAGACAAAGCACCACAACCACAGTGGCCTCTCATCCCCACCTTTAGCATCTTATTACCTGTTACCACAATTCTCCACCATCATCTGAACATTCAACACCTGTTTCCAACATAACACATCCATCGGACGGATAACATTAACTAAGCATGGCTAAGCATCAACATTGCATAGTTAAGTATCCGGCCAACAATACAAACCTATGGATAATAGGAGGGAAACAGGTAATGGCATCGGAAACTTAATGCAACTATGGATACTCTAATCCAATAAAATTGACATTTGGAACCGCATGCAATATTATAGTGGAGAAAATATTTGCGGAAACATAGGATAAGATATGCTCAGAGGGGGGATTACACTTGCCTTGTTGATACGGCTGATAGTGCGGATCTTCGGGGTATTGTGGAGTAGCCCCAGCTGCTTGATCTATCGAAATATAGCAACGAGAGAGCAATCAATCACCACACAAGCTTTAGCAAATGCAATGCGCAAACACATGATGACATGACATTTTACAAGGCACCCTAATAGCTTTGAACATGATCACCAAGTTAAATGGGGTCCCCATTATTTGTATTGCATTATTTGGGATAACCCCATATTTAAACTTAATGATTATAGTGCTACTAAATGTACATTATTGTAGTTGTGATCAATTATGCATGATGATGATGATTCTGGATGATTCATGTTTTTCTGAACATTTTGGTATATTACTCACAATTTTCTGAGGTCCAGATAAAAAGTTATTATATTTTTCATTTCCTCTTTTAAATTTATTCTTTTAATAAATTATTTCCGACAACTATCAAAATTTAATTGTTCGGATTCAAGAAGGAGGATGGAGTAATCGAATCATCGAATCGATGTCCCTAAAGCGCGAGGGGGAAGCGGGTAGCAATGCGCAAAAGGGAGAGGAAAATAAAATAAAAAGGAACCTAAAAAAAAAACAGGACAGTCAGCCTCCAGCCCGGTCTGGGCCGGCTGGCAGGCCGGCCTAGCAACAGAGGCCTCCGGCCCTCCACCCAGCCTGGGCCGGCTGACAGGCCGGCCATGGGCCAGAGAGCATCGGCCCTCCACCCGGCCTAGGCCGGTCGCACGGCCGGGCAGCGCGCGACGAAAAGAACGGCGACGACGCCGGCGCGCGGCTACGGCGAGGTGGAGCGCGAACCAGTGTGAGAGAGGGAGAGGGAAGAGGGGCATTGGCACGGGAAGCTCACCACGTGCTCTTTGGGGTGGTCGGGGACGTCGGAGGTGCAGCGACGGCGGCGGATTCCCGCGGCAGAGCTGCGGACGGCCGGCGGAAAGATGGCGAGGGAGCGGCGAAACGGCGGCGCCCCGGATCGATTCGTTCGGCGGAGGTGGAGAGGACGAAGAGGGGGACGTCGTGGTGGTGCTGGATTAGCTCGGGAGCTCCTCAATCAGCGGCGACAGGCGGCGAGGAGCTCGGTGGCCACGGTGGCCATGGCGCGCATCGTGGGGAGGAAGAAAAGAGCGTGGGGACAGGTGAGGGAGCAGGTGGGGAGCAGAGGGTGGCCTCGTGGAGCTTGCTCCCGTGCAAGTGGAGGCCGAGCAGGGGGCCCCGTGCGCGCGCGAGACGGCGGTGCGGCGCGAGCAGCAGCTCGGTCGCTACAACGCGAGGGAGATGAAGAATTTGCAAATAAGTCCCTGGAATTTTTGAAATCATCACGGATAGGTCCTTACCAGCACTGGTTGCACAGTTTTGGAATTATTTGGGCCACTTAAACACCTCCAAAAATTATGCCAATTTTTGGGGAGTCTCTTTATATTAATATAAAGTTCCCCTAATTTTTCCAGATTATTTGGAAATCATTTGGTAGGAAAATAAAATAGAAATTGCTCACAGGCAATTTTGAGTGGCTCTCCTTTTATTTTGTTTTACAATTCAAAATAGTTTGTCAAAATTATCTTTGGAACTTTTGGAACTTCCTTGACAAATATGGAAGTTATTTGAATTGGTTTTGTCACCACAAACTCATTGGAGTGTAACGTGTTTGAAAACAAGTATTGCTTTTGGTGTCCCTTTTGGTTTGATTTGTTGTCAAAATCTTGGTTTCAACATGAGCAATTCAACAAGTAATGCCACGATGCATGCATGAAATGCAAAAGCGAAAATTTTACCCAGATTTTAGGTTTCCACACTTTGGGCTGTTACATCCGCCTCCGCCGCGTCCACGGGTTCCGGTGGCGCCGCCGCATCGAAACCTCGTCCTCCGGCTCCGAGCCCCAGTCGATGGATGAGGAAGACATTGCGCCGGCCGCTCGAGCGGAGAAGGCGAGGTGGCGGTGTGGGGACTGGGGAGTGGAGTGAGGTAGGGTTAGCCGGTGGGGTTATTTGTGGGGACGGAGCTGCCACGCGGCGGAAGTCAGCGGCGACGTCCGGCCGTTCAGCGGCGACGGTCAGCCTCCCTAGTGGGTCCGCTTTGTCAGCGAGTAAGGGGCGGACGCGTCCGGGCGCGTCCGGGCCGCCCCAAACCCGCCCCAGATTTGGGTTGGGTTTGGGGTGTGCCGGACCGCCCGGTCGTTTCGGATGGCTATGGGGGCCGCGCTTGGGTCGCCGTTTTTGGGCCAAATGGCCTCCGGACCCTCCGCCCGGACGTTTGGGGTGGGTTTGGGGCCTCCGCTTGGAGATGCTCTGACCCGCTACATATGTGCGTACAATAAAAGGTGATTTGCAACAAACAAAAAAACAGTCTGCCACGTATGCGAATTCACGGCCGCCATTGTAAAGTGACAAAAACGCTCGCGTATGACAACTTTGTGACCCCTTTTCACGTTCTGCAACTTCGTCATCAAAACCGCACATTCTCGACAAATTCATATACTAAACCTGTGTTTTTCTCAACAACAAAAAAAGAAAAAAACTTCCAGCTAAGAGAAAACATCTTACCTGAAAACCAATATTCTGTACGCATCATATGCGGTACGCTCTCAGCGTCACAGCATTAGAAATTAAACAGCATGGCAATGTTCCGTGTTCGTGTGTACCTTTTACTACATCAATCTAAACAAAAATGCTACCGAGACAGTACGTGTTTATGTTATTGGAGATGTAGCTTTTGTTGAATATATAAACAATTTAGCATATGATTTAATTCGTGAAAACAGTAAACAAAACATGATTAGAATAATAAGAATTAAACTAATCATGCGATCTACCAGTACAACAGATAAACAGATACGATCTACCAATACCGTAGACAAACAGAACAAATCTACAGCATATACCACTAGTAGAAATTGTAGTAGTAACTCAAACAGGAAGATTAGGAGATCATACAGTGTGTCAGCAGCGGCAGCGGAAGCAGAAGCGTCACCCATGTCGTCGATGAAGAGGCTGCCGATGTCGGGGAAGAAATCGTCGTTGGGAAAGAACTCGAAGCCAGTAGTCGCGCGAGTGCGCTCCCGAAAAACCTGATCGCCCCTCTCCCGTACAGGATCACAAGAGGCGGGGTTCCGGAGCCTACTGTCCGTTCAACCGGTGCACGCCGGAAGACGGATGGAGAAGACTTGGAAAACGGCGGCGCAAGGTTCTGAAACTAGGACGGCGAGCGACCATGTGTTGCGTGTAGGCGGCTAGGGTTCACTCAGCCAGGATATATAGTGCGGGTCGGGTAGGACGTGGGCGCAGCCGCACGATCAAGTCGGTAACAGTCCCACGATACAAAAGAATCGGAAACGGCTGAGTTAATTAACGCGTCCGTTAATTATCAATCAATGACTTGTTTAATTTTCCCGAACAGCAAAAATATAAGCTCGGCTCGGCGAGATTCCCGCAACCCGTGTCGTGTCGTGACGTGACGTGACGAGACGAGCGAGCGGCGGCGGAGGAGGAGGAGTGCGCGGGGGAGAGCCTCCTGTTCACTCAAGCACACCAATTGTCTCAACACTCCACCTTATAAGGTGGTGTTTGTCTCCTCCAACTAGCAATGTGAGACTAAACTTTAGTCCCCAACCAGCCATATAAATGGGTCATGAGATTTTAGAAATTTTTAGGCCATATGAAAAAACTGTGATTTAATTTGGGCCATGGACAAAGGCCCATAAAATTCCAACAGCTTTCTCATCTGCTTTCTGCGAGAATTAACAAGATTTTGTCCTGTCGGGTCACTTCAGTTTACTAGTTCAGAGAAGTGGATATGGTCGATCGGACATGGCAACAAAAAATGATGCTGACGTGTCGTCCTGATGGCTCTGTACATTTCGGCAAATTTGATGAAATTAACCCTTTTCCAAATTTATTTCACAAAGTGGACAAAAATTTGAATCAATTCACGATATAACCCTTTTGAACGGCGCCCGGCCTTGGGGCGCCATACTAGACGTCACGACGCCCTGATCAAAGACGTCATGACCATGCCACGTTGGCAAGGCCGGACCCACAACTTTTTTTGCACGACGCCCTAGCCGAGGGCGCCATGCTTACTAGCACGACGCCTTGGCCGGGGTCGCCATACAACTGAGTTGGGATTGGACTCAACGATCGTGTCTTGCATATCGATCAAGTCAGCTAGTACACACCGTACATGCATGCATAATAGGTATGTGCACACTTCTTTTTTATTTTCCCAAGCTACATGCATACAGCAATTAGCTACTCGTAGCTGCTCGTGACTCCCGAGCACACTTTAGCTCTTTTTTGAATTATTTGTAATTCTACTTCTATGTCCAAAAATCATTGCATTTTGGGATACAGAAAAAAGAGAAACTTTTGACAAATAGAACATACTATTTTCGTTTTTTGTGCCATAATTTTGTTATTTTATGTAATTCAAAATACAGTTTTTGCACTAAAAATTGGCATATACGTAAAAAACATGCATATGTATCCAAGGAAAAAATTCAATTTTTTCAAACTCAAATTCCCACTTTCAAAAAACGTCCACAAGAGCGCGCTGGTGCTCGGTGCACAAAAGTAAAACAATGATACACACGTCTACATCAAGAAAATCTGGCTCTGCTAGTGTCTGTGATCACATTTTTCTTGCTATCATAGGTGTTGATGTTTTTCTCCTAAATAATTTTGGGTAAATTTTACTAAAAGATATGGCTACCTTTTGACATGATCAATCTGCACTACAATAAAAAAAACCAAATGCTGCATTGAAGTTACTTCCTTCGTTCCATTTTAATTGACTCGCATCATACATCCATATGTAGATATATGTGAGTCAATTAAAATGAAACGAATGGAGTAGGTAATTGTGTGGATATTGGGTTTGGAGCTCAGTTGATGTGCCTGACAAGTGCTATTGGTTGAGAAGACACGAGGGCGTCAGGGAGGGCAGAGCAGCCACCGCACTCACGTCACGTCGGATCTGGCGGCCGGTTGACTGCCTGCCTGACCGATGGACTCGCTGATCGGTGGGACCGGCCACTTGTCGGCATGCCCGGAGCATGTGGCCTGGGCATTCAGAAATTGAAGAAGATAAGAAAATGTGGATTGTCCGTACGTACGTAGCATGCAGCAGATTTACAAATGTACGTACCAAATACGGCCGGGCGTCCTGGATGGATGGCAGTCAGTGGTTGCTGACGTGGAAGTCTTCGTTCACACTCTTTTTGGAACCCATCTCTTTCTACAGTGCACAGAGGAGCTTGGAAGGCGACTTCGAGGCGACCGGCGGCCGCCGGCGCATCCGGTGGATTCCTCACCCTCCGCCTGCCGCTCCGGCGGCGGGGGGGTGGGGGATCCCCGGATCCGCGCTCCGGCGTGTAGATAGAAGGTGTACGGGCGGCGCGGCTGTGGTGGGGAAGCCGCGCCGTCGTTTTGGAGTTCTGCGGCTCCCCCTCCGCGGCGACGTCGACGTCGGCGCCCTCGTGCTGCAGGTTTCGTCCCCGAGCTGCTGCGTGTTTCTCCGGCTTCGGCGGCAGCCCGGTGTCGAGTGGATGCAAGGCCGGTGGTGGAGGAGGTGCGAGGCGGATGCGGCGGTGGTGTGCGGGTTGCTGGTGGAAGATCTGTGGCGCTGGCCACAGATCTGGGGCGGGAGGTGCTCGGGGTGCTGCCCCGACCTCTGCTCGTTCATCGTCCAAGATCCAGCTCGTCGGAGCTGGTGGCTCTAGTGGTTCGTCAACGCCACAGTGGTGGCAAGAAGCTCTCCCGCTCCGTGGTGAGGGCTCTGGGCGTCTGCTTTCTCCCTCGTCTCCGGCGGTGGAGGGGCGCGGTGGAGCTGCTCGAGGTTGAAGACGGCGAGGCGCTGCGGTGCCGTCCTTCGTATCCTTCCTTTTTTCTCTGCTTGTAATCGACCTTGTACTGATCATCTGGTATGAAATACAAGTATGGAAAATTCAAAAAAAAAAAGTGGTTGCTGACGTGGCGTCCTGCGCTGTTCTCTGGGCACTGAGCTTGGAGCATGGCACGTTGGGTGCACGACGGCATAAGTTTATTTTACACTGTTGTTGTACACGCGTCGTACACAACTACTGACGTCTGACGAGCACATGCGGTGAAAATGCTTATTACTCCGTATATTATCTAAATATGCAAACACATAAAGCCACTCGAATCGGAACAGATGATGTGCTGTTCTGACCCAAGCCACGTTAATTAATACTTAATGGTTAACACCGGTGCCAAACACCCTTTTCAGTTATTCAAATAAAAAATCTTCAAAAATCTCTTTGCCTCCAAGATGATTTTTAAAAGAAAAATCATATTTACAAGTTTTTATAGAAAAAATCTAGGCGTACTAATGATGGATCTACACGCATGCCAAATCGCATCACTAAATTGTCTAAATTTTGGGCTATATAAAAATAATGACAAAATCTGATTAAAATTTGGACTTTTGAAAAATATGCATCGTTCACTGTACTTAGATTTTTTCTTTTGTAGGTTAGAATACAATGTATTTCAAACAGGGCGCAAGTGCGGCCGCACAGGGCCCTCACCTGCCAGGGGCCCCCACCTAGCTATGTATACCTACGTATAGGAAGGCCCAATCGAATCCCAGCTGCTTGACCGAAGGAAATCATCAGCGTTTCGCTAAAAAAAAGCACCGCATCCAGGCCTGACCGCATCGATCCGTCACAACTCACGACCCGAGCGTTGACCCTCCTCGTCTCCTCGTTCTCCTCTGTCCTCGACTCCTCATTCTCCACTCTCCTTCCTCCCCAAATCCCCAACCCATCACGGTGAATCGGCGATAATGGAGGCTCCCGTTGCGATTTCTAGCCGTTTGGGCGGAATTAACGCAGAAGGAGATCCCGATTTGCAACGGTTAGTACCTCCTAATCCAGTCACCTTCTATAAATCTCCCTAGGTTTTCTTGTTCTTCTTCATTCGATCTGCTCATCTATCCCTGCACCTGCCCGGCCTTATTCGATTATGTTCGCTCCTGCCTATCTACCGTAGAACTGTAGAAGAAAGGGAGGATGGGAATCGGCCAATACTGCTCAATTGCTGCTGCTGGACACTGTTGCACGAGGCGGCAGCGGCAGCAAGGGGGATTGAGGAGAGACAGTGTGCTGCTGGCCGGTACTGCTGCTGCAAGATTGGTGGATTCGTTTGGGGCAAGCTGCATCAAGCAAGGGCAAACCAATCCAGGTGATTTTGTTCCAACATTCAATCTCATGTCATAATTTCTGTAGTTTTTGTTTGTTGTGTTATGAGATGTCATCTAGAAAGTGTAATCTGGTCATGAGAAGAGGCAAAAAAGAAAAAGAGACAATGAATTTATAGCATCACAAAAGGGAGCCCTCGACAAATTTGTTAGGCCTAATAGAAGTTCCGCTAGTAATAATCAGGAACTAGCTATAGTACTTTATGAACCTCCAAATGAAAACTTTAACGAGAACAATGCTAATGGTCATGAAAATTTAGGCGAGGGTGGTGCTGCTGCAAGTGGGCATCAAAATTTAGATGGTAATGATAATGAACCAGAACAACCTTTTACTGCAAATATTTATGATCCAACAAACTTGGGTCATTTAGATGAGAAAGCAAGAGATATTTTAGTGGAAAAGGGTCCTATAAGAGAAGAAAATCTTGAATTTCCTTTGGATGAGGATAATAGGAAGTTTGCGTACTGTCATTATTCCATAACATTAAGGAATGGGGAAGTCCATGATCGAGAATGGCTGGTATATTCTAAGCTTGTTGACAAGGTGTTTTGCTTTTGTTGTAAGCTTTTCAAGTCTACTAATTACAAGAGTGCATTAGCAACCAATGGATTTAGAGATTGGAGACACATTAGTGAGAGGATAAAACAACACGAAAAAAGTGTTGAGCGTATTAGTAATATGGGCACTTGGAATGAGTTTAGAATAAGACTAGAAAAGGGTCAAACCATTGACAAAGATTTGCAACAGCAAAATCACAAAGGAAAAATAACGGTTGAAACAAGTTTTGCGTAGAATAATTGATGTTGTAAAATATAGGAAAACGTAATTTAGCATTTCGAGGATCTAGTGAGAAGCTTTATGATGCCAACAACGGTAATTTCTTAGCGACTGTTGAGATGATTGCAGAATTTGACTTGGTAATGCAAGATCATCTTAGCCGCATTGAAAACAACGAAATTCACTATCATTACCTTAGTCATAAAATTTAGAACGAGTTGATCTCTCTTTTAGCATCTAGTGTTACAAGTTCTATCATAAACATTGTTAAAGAGGCCAGGTATTTCTCTGTTATCCTTGATTGCACTCCGGATGTGAGTCACGAGGAGCAAATGACTCTGCTTGTTTGATGTGTTAATCTGTCAAGTAGAAAAATTCAAATTGAAGAGTTCTTTCTAGCGTTCCTTAAGGTTGATGACACATCTGGTTTGGGCTTATTTAATGAATTGCTTCGTGCATTGAAGTCTTTTGGTCTTAATATTGACAACGTGAGTGGACAAGGTTATGATAATGGTTCAAACATGAAAGGAAAATATCAAGGGGTACAAAAACGAGTACATTAAATAAATCGAAGAGCGTTATATATGCCATGTGCTTGTCATAGTCTTAATCTCACACTTTGTGACATGGCGAATTCATGCAGTAAAGCTATTACATTTTTTGGTGGTGTCTGATACGTCTCAAACGTATCTATAATTTCTGATGTTCCATGTTTATATTATACCAATTGCTACATGTTTTATATACACTTCATAGCATTTTTATGCATTTTCTGGGACTAACCTATTAACAAGATGCCACAGTACCAGTTCCTATTTTCTGCTGTTTTTGTATTCCAGAAAAGCTATTCTGGAAATATTCTCAGAATTGGACGAAACTTGGACAGGACCTCCTATTTTTCAACACGTACACGGAGTCCAAAGGAGAGATGGAGGCGACCTAGGAGGCAGCCACACCATGGGGCGGCGCGGGCCCACCTCCGGCCGCGCCGTGGGGTGGTGTGGCCCCCTCGGTTGCCTCCGACGCCGCCCTTTCGCCTATATATTCACCCCCGGAGAAAACCCTAAGAAGAAGAAGGATTTTACGAGAAACACTCCAGAGCTCCGCCGCCATCGAAACCTAGTTTCGGGGGTCAGAAGATCTCGTTCCGACGCCCTGCCGGGACGGGGATTGACCCCCGGAGCCTTCTCCATCGACGCCACCGCCTCCATCATGCTCCGTGAGTAGTTCCCCCATGGACTACGGGTTCTAGCTATAGCTAGTTGGTACTCTCTCCCATGTACTTCAATACAATGATCTCATGAGCTGCCTTACATGATTGAGATCCATATGATGTAATCGGTGTTGTGTTTGTTGGGATCCGATGAATTGTTACATTATGATCAGTCTATCTATTAAAGTTTGTGAAGTTATTGTTGCTGCAATCTTGTTGTGTTTAATGCTTGTCACTAGTGCACGAGTGGCATGATCTTAAATTTAAGCTCTACAATTATTGCTTAGATAGTATCTACAAGTTGTTTGCACATGTCTCTGTCCGGAACCCGAGGCCCCAGAGTGACAGCAACTGGGATAACCGGAGGGGATGGTTTTGATATGAGGATCACATGTTTCACCAAGTGTTAATGCTTTGCTCAGTGCTCTATTAAAAGGAGTACCTTAATTACCAGTAGTTTCCCTTGAGGCCCCGCTGCAAACGGGCTGGTAGGACAAAAGATGTTATGCAAGTTTCTCATTGCGAGCACGTATGACTATATATGGAAAACATGCCTACATGATTAATAGACTGGATGTTCTGTCTTAATGCTATTTCAATTCTATCAATTGCCCAACTATAATTTGTTCACCCAACACTTGTTATTGGAGAGTTACCTCTAGTGTAGATAGCTGGGAACCCCGGTCCATTTGCCATCATCATTGCTTTCCGGTCCATATACACGCCATCAAAGTAGTACCATCTATTTTCTGGTGCCATTGCCTCTGTGTTACTGATACTATTGCTCTCATATTACTGCTGCTTTCACATCACGTTTGTTACTAGTGCTTTTCCAGGTGCAGCTGAATTGACAACTCCGCTGTTAAGGCTTATAAGTATTCTTTGTCTCCCCTTGTGTCGAATCAATAAATTTGGATTTTACTTCCCTCGAAGACTATTGCGATCCCCTATACTTGTGGGTCATCAGTGTCCAATGAATATATGTATTGTTTTCAAGTTCAACTAAAAGATGGAAAGTTCTCCTAGACCATGTTCCAAGTTTGACTCTTAAATCTTTGTCTAATACCCGTGGGAGAGTAGGATTAAAAGTGTCAAGTCTATTAGATATCAAGCTCCTGAACTAAGGGCCGCTTTGTTTAAATTATCTAAATCTGGTGATGATGCCAAAGCAAGAAGTGATGCAAAAAAATTATATGATGTGATTGGTAATTTTGAGTTTTTACTTGGTATGGTAATTTGGCATGATATTTTATTTGCTATAAATATGGTCAGCAAAACGTTGCAATCTCCTTCCATGTGTGTTGACTCTACTTTGCAACAGATTGAGGGTGTAATGAAATATTTTGATAAGTATAGAAGTGAAGGTTTTTTTAGCTAGTTTGGATATTGCCAAAAAACTTGCAACTGATATGAACATCCGAGCATCATTTCCAATAAAAAGACGTATTACTAGGAAGAAACATTTTGATGAAAGTGACAATGACGATAATAACAATGAAGAATTTTTAGCCGCTGAGAAAGCTTTTGAAGTTAACTTCTTTTTCTATGGTTGACATGGCAAATACTTCTTTGAAAAAAAGATTTAAGGAACAAACAGTTTTCAAAGAAATATTTGGGTTTCTGCTTATCTCATCAAATTTGAAGTCACTAGATGATATTGAGCTACGAAATTGTTGCTAAAGTTTGCTACAACCTTCACTCATAAGCGTTTATGTGATGTTGAGTTGGATTTTTTTATGAATTAAGAATGTTGCAAATGACCTTACCAGATGAGCCAATGTGTGCTATTTAGTGGGTTTACACGCGGGTTTTTAATACCCACGTGGGTGCGGGTATAGTACAAAATTTGTACCCAGACACGGGTGTGAGTATGGGTGTGGTTAAGATACGAGGACGCGGGTCCGGGTTTGGTTAAGCTTTACCCACACACCCAATGGGTGCGGGTGCCATCGGGAATCCAGCTAACACAGGAGTTTGTGCCTAAGTATAAATGTGTACACATCGTATTTGGTACGCTCTCAGCATCGGAGCATTGCAAATTAGACAGCACGCCACTGTTCGTGTACATCTGCTATTGCTCAATTAAAAAAAATGTTCTGCATTAATTAAAAAATGTTCTGCATTGTTTAAGAAATGCTACTCCCAGAAGGATTGTTTTCTATCGCTTGCTTTCTGCAAGTACAACCAGTTTTTTCTGTTCCGTTGGGAGGATCACTTCAGTTTACTGGTTCAGAGATGACGATTTGATCGATCGGACGTGGCAACAGGAAACGAAAATACATAGCACTGATTCTTTCCACATCGAGTTTGGATCATGGTGAGCAGAAAGGTCTCGTGATCAACGTGCATATCTGCAGCCAAAGGAGCAGAGTGGCCGCCGTCAGGACGTCAGGTTATCTATCTGCTCAGAACGATAGTTTCAGAATTCAGACCAACAGCAACACCATTTTTTCATTCATTCAGACACACGGCTGGGCCAGTCAACGGTTCAAGACCTGGTATGCTTAACACATCTGATTCCGTTTCGCAAATGCTGCCCAACAGACATTTTGTATCAGCCGGTGACGAAAGTATATTTTTGTTCTTCAACTTTATCCCCATTCAGACAAGCAAGCAAGACACCCAACACCTTTCATGCATGGCTCGAGCTCACGGCAAGGTGCGACAGCTGCCGGTAGCTCTGAGTTGAGCGGCGGCGTCCTTGCAGGTGTGCTGAGGCTCCGGCCTCGAGCGCAGCAGGGCTTGGCCTCCTGCGGAGAGCCTCCGACTCCATGTGTTGAGGCTGCGGCGGCGGCAGGATGCGGGCTCCGGCCTGTAGCTCGCCTCTGGCGAGATGGGGCGGGGTGGCGGCCCCCCTCCAAGCTCCGACGACGGCGTCCTCTCCAGGGCGGCGGTGCCCTGCTGCTCCACCTCCGCCCGCGAGGTCGCCAGATCGGGCTCGATCTGGCCCGTCGACGTTGCTGGCGGCGAGGTAATGTGGTGGCCCTTCTGCGTCGACGCCGTGGTCGCGCGGTTTGGGGTGTGTGGTCCAGCGGAGGTGCGGGCTGGTCTGGCCGGTCGCGGGAGGTTGGTGGCCGTGAAGCTCCGGATGAAAGTCTTGCCGGCTTTTGCCGGCCGGTGGCGACGACGTCCCTGGGCGTCGCTCTCCTCCTTGGAGACGCCACCTTAGAGTTTTCTCGGCCTTCCCAATCTCGGATCAAGATCTTTGGGTGAAAGCCTAGACCCGGATGGGCCGGGCGACGGCGTCGTTCTCACGTCGCTGACCCCCTTGGGGGCGTCGTCTTTAAGATCTCGATCCCATCCGCTCTCCATCAGGCTGGTCGCACACATCATCGCGATTGGCAGGTGCCCGGTCGGCGGTGAAGTGAGTTCCGTGTGGTGGCTTGTGTGGCGACGACGACGATGGCGTGTGAGGGTTTGGTCGCGGCAAGACTTCATAGTCGGCTCTGCTCCGGCGTGTCCGAGTATCTTCGTTTTGGTCTCCCTGGGCTGTCGGAGCTGCTTTGGAGCGGTGTACGATGACCTGCAGGGGTGGTCCTGTGGTGAAGATCTTCTTCGGCGCAGGTCTTGCGCATCTCCTCTCCGGAGCTCATCATCAGAATCGGAGCTGTCTTCCCTGCGTGAAGAGCCATCTGTTTGGCATAGCCCGGCGTGGGCTTCTCGACGCGACTTCGGCGACGGTCTCCTTGGCGGTCTTCCGATGAAGTCAGAGTCGCTACAGGTGTGCAGCTTGATGACGATAACACCAGGGACAACCACGACGGCGACTCTAGCTTTGGTGGTGTGTGTGCAGCTTGTGGGGGTAGCCAGGGTGGCTGTGTATGCCCTTGCGACGATCGTGTTCCATGACGGTTGTCGAGGGTGTTGTTTTGGTTTTAGTCCGGTTTCCCGCTAATTAACCGGCCAATTCCCCTTCTTCTTAATTAATGAAAATGACAAGCTCGGTTCTAAAAAAATTTAATTAATTTTGTGGAAGCAAGCACTAAAGTCGAAAGGGTTCTTGATTTTTGATGAGACGTCAAAATCTCCAAACTCTTTTCCGCGTGCTGCTATTCGCATCAAATCTGCCTGGAAAGAGGAACTAGACCGTACTTCATCTGTCCCCAAATAGGTGACGTGTAAATTTTATCAAGATAGACAACCTTTTTCACGGTTGACTAAAATATATAAAAGATAAATAGAGAACTTAAATACTGAATAAATAGATTATGAAAATAAATCTTATGGTGAATCCACTCCTATGGGTTTGGTATTACAACCGCTGTTGTATACTTACTCCGTTTCTAAGTGTAAGTTTTTTTTTCTTTTCCGATTAGTACTTATCCATACATATTTTAGTAAGTAGTTCACTCATTTTTACTCTGTATTTAGTCTATATTGAAATATGCAAAACATTTTATTATGGAACGGAGGAATATATATATACTCCCTCCGTCAAAAAATAAGTGTCTTAAGTTTGTCCAAAAGTGGATGTATCTATACATGAAACATGTCTATATACATCTACTTTTGTGCAAACTTGAGACACTTGTTTTGAGACGGAGGGAGTAATTGATAAAACTTGTAGAAAGAATTGACGTTTGGACACAATTTATATGTCACCTATTTAGGCACAAAATGTGTGGTTCACATCGATCATACATGGCGCGCTACCAGGCACCTGAGCATTTAGTTTGCCTCTCATGCAAGCTAGGCCACGGAAGAAAGTGAGAGAGGAAAACTAATTTGGATGTTTGATGCGACCTTAAGCGACAAGATAATAACCCGAAATGTTGGATCCTGTTGAGAAGGAAAAATGGTATGGTGAGCATGTCGAATTAAACCAGTTTTTCAGCTCCACGGATACTGACCGGCTAGAAGTGTGCGTACAATATACGTCTGGGCGTCTTTGTCGCACGGAGTGCTCCTACTGTTCATGTCATCGCACTGCTACTATATTGTAATTAATTTTCTGAAAATATACGGATTAATATTACGAAAACACAGACGTTGGTTGGTCGCTTTCATCCTGCAGAACATAACGGATTATGTGCAAATATTTGTCCATTTGGTCCATTATCACTTTATTCTACTTGCTGGGACAGGGAGGCAGAGGCAGGGATGATCACATCGTCGAGGTTATCTCGTCGGATCATACAACTTTCAGTCTGACCAACAAGTAGAGATTTCTGTCTCCCGGAATCGAGTGATCTTTTTATTTAAAAAAAATTAAACATCATATTTATAAGTTTTAAAACTTTAGAAAAATCATGCATGTTTTCAATGATGTATCTTATAAATGTGCAAAATATTGATTAGAAATACTTTATATTCAGAGCTACACAAAAATGATAAATGTGTGATCTAAATATATCATTTTCAAATTTTCAAAATATACAAGATTTGTCATTTTTGTGTTGCTCAGAATATAAAGTATTTTAAATCGATTTTTTTTGCATGTTTTCTTATTTTTAAACTTATACATATGATTTTCGTTTTTTTTTCAAAAATGGATGAGTACTGGATCTCGGGAGACAAAACGATTTTCCGCTAACCAACCCTGCACCATATCTTCATTTATTCATCTTGAGTCGACCTATGCGAACACCGTATGGTCTTTTTCCCAGCAAACAATTTGTCAGCTGCTAGTAAAATAAATAAATAAATATATATATATATATATAGTCCATTCCTTTTCTTTTCGTAGACTGGGCTACGCCGACGGCAAAGTCGTCGGCCTAAGAATTGGCAGAATTTTGTATAAAATATTTTTCAAAAAAAAAATTCAAAATTTTTCCAATTTTTTTTTGAATTGTTTAACCACTTAATCGCACTAGAGACACATTTATCTCTAAGTATTCTTAATTCCAATCTTAATTACTCGCTTCTACTAACACTTCCCCACAGGTCACACATCCTCACACTTCTTCAGTCCCAGCACGCTTAACTTCTTAGTTCCTTTCCTATGAGCTACCTAGAAACAACAGATGCTTTACTGACAATAGTATCCTATCAATCCTATTAACCAATGTACTATGATGTCACACATCTTTATTTTATGAATCCAAATAATTATTTAAATAAAAAATCATTAATAATAATCTTGAATTAAAATATTCTTGAATTCAAATAATAATTAACTTATTTGCTTTTTTCCATTTAATATTGAATAATTCATATCTACAAATCCGTAAATCGAAATTGACAAATAATATGTCTAAATCGATTAGAAAAATGAGAGAAATCCAAATATGACATCCATATCATCCATAACCCAACTCTTGACAAGTTTCCTCCGGCTTGTCCAATCGGGGACTATCACGCTATAAGTGCATGTAAGCTACCTAGAGAGAAGTGGATGCCGGTGAAGCAGGTCATAACCCGGAGTGCAATCTTTGCCATCCAAAAACCCATAGCACACTTGTAAACACATGGTATGGCACCCCCTAGCTTGTGGTGGATCCCGACGCTCCGGAGCCCCACTCCGGTGAAAACCTAGCCCCACTGGAGAAAAACCAGACTTATACGACTAAAGCCGGTACCGACGTCAAAATGGGGTAGCAAAGTGTAACTAGTTTCTTGGTTGTGTTAGGCTAGACCCTAGGAAGTCACAAGACAAAGGTATAACCCAACTCTTGACAAGATTTTCTCATGTTTGTCCGATCTGGGACTTTCAGGCTATAAGTCATGAAACTCCTAAGAGAGAAGTGGATGCCGGTGAAGCAGGTCACACCCCGGAGTGCAATTTTTGCCATCCAAAACCCATAACACACTTGTACACACATGGTATGGCACCCCCTAGCTTGTGGTGGGATCCTGATGCTCCGGAACTCCTCTCGGTGAAAACCTAGCCCCGCTGGAGAAAAACCAGGCTTATACCCACATGGTATGGATCCTGACACACATGGTATGACATCTACAACCCAAAACACACTTGTACCCACTTGGTATGGCACCACCTAACTTTTGGTTGGATTCCGACGCTCCGGAGACCCACTTCGGTGAAATCCTAGTTTGAACATGAAATTTTTTGTCCTTGTTCATGGAATTTTTTTAAGAATATAGTTTGAATAATGTGTATGATGATGTAGATCTACTTCTCCTCTTCGAAACGAGCTAAAGAACATCGAAATCCGAGTTCCAATGCAAAAGTTATGCTCAAAACGTTGAGTAAGTAAAAAAAACAGAGCTATGCCGACGGCATGCCGTCGGCGTAGCTCAAAAAAAAGACCTAGGCCGACGGCATGCCGTCGGCGTAGCTCAAAAAAAAAAAGCCTAGGTCGACGACATGCCGTCGGCGTAGCTAAAAAAAGGAAAGATCTAGGCTGACCTGGTCGTGGTCTACGCCGACGGTCCCGACATTTGGCCGTCGGCGTAGTCCTGGCCGTCGGCGTCTTGAGTCTTTCCCGTAGTGATATTATAGATGTTGATATTTTTCTCTATGTTTGGTCACACTTTGAAAAGTTTGAGTTTGACCAAACCCAAAACGCAGGATAATTTGAGACAGAGGGAGTACTAGTTTTGTCATCAAATTAATTCGGTGAGTTTATTATGCAAATAAAGCGACAGGAAACCATATTGTTTCTCCCTGGTCGTTGGAAGGTCGGTGTAAGGACATGGTATAGTTAAATTGTCGGATCGACATGTCAGTATATGTGAAAAATCTATTTGGACACATGTACTGATCACTATGATTTCCTTTCTCAACATTCGTGGCCATTGACTTGTCGCATAAAACAGCCAAATTTGCACTTTTTCACCTCTCGCCTCATCTTTTTTCTTGTGGCCTGCGTGAGAGGGAAATTAAGTAGCGGCTCTGATGCCGAAAGCACGCCACATATGAATATATGATCGATCCATGTGAGCTGGTTGGTTATACTCTTTCGTTTAGAATTACATTGCATTCTGTGTTTAGTCAAATTCAAACTTTGTTAAATTTGATCAATTATATAGGAAAAATGTCAGCATTATAATATAAATTAATATTATTAGATTTATTATAAAATAAATCAGCATACTACATACAGTTGATATTATTTATGCTGATCTTTCTCATAGATATTTTGTCAAACTTTCAAAAAAAATAGCTTTGAAAAAACCCAGAAATGTAATTAAACACAAAGGGAGTATCTTTGGTAATCCACAAGAAATATTGGAATTTCAGATTCTCATCAAGATTCAAGAATCACATGGATTTGGTGTTTTCTTGTTTCTGCTAGAACCAACTTTTTTTTGGATCATGTGGCTCTCTTGTTTTCTAAAAGGGGATAAAGTGGCATCACCTTTGTTTTTGTTTTTAATTCTTGACAGAAAACAGCAGTACAAGAGATTTGTACAAGCAAAAGAAAGAAAAAAAGGAACCAAACGGTTCAAATAAAACTATCTATCCAAACAAGCAAAGAAAAAAAAAATCCTTGTAGCTCTTAAACGAAGCCACATGATTTCTCTTGAAAATAGCTGCATCATGAGATGAGCTGCATCCTTTGTGGCCGGCTGAATGTTGTAAAGAAAAGTTATTCTGTTCACCGGCCGCTAAACTGTTTTGTCGGACAGCAAGTGCAAAACATAATCAGATGATTACTAAACGAATGGATGAAGGAACCAAAGAATGGACAATGGAGTTGGTCTGAAACTCGCCTGGTCGGAAGATGCTTTCTGTACTGTGGAGAGAATTGGTCATCTGTCATGACTGTGATCCAATCCAAGCTCTGTTGCCATGAGACAACACGTCGGCATCATTTTCTGTTGCCAAGTTCGATCGACCATATCCACTCCTCTGAACTAGTAAAGTGAAGGATCCGACAGGACTATTTTTTATCCGTTATATCTCGCAGAAAGCTAGCAGGTAGAAAGCAACATCTTCAATAACATAAACCGTACTGTCGGTAGCATTTTATTTAAGATTGACGTAGTACACGTACACAGGAACACGAACAGTGCTGCTGTCTAATTTCTAGCTCGACGCTTAGAGCGTAACCACACAACACATGATGTGTGCATATTGGTTTTCAGGTACATGTTTTGTTAGCTGGAAGCGCAAAATGTTTTTTTTCTCCGATAATCCCGTTAAACTGTGTGAACATCTTGACCTCGGAACAAGTTCAGAAGGAATAATCTTTTACAGCCATCCGAAAGTTAAAGTGAACATCTTGACTTTTCTACTAATCTGTGCTTTTTATGAACATCTAGATTAGTAGAGTTTTGTTTGTTTTGCTAAAAGCGAATAAAGCAGCAGTGTACAAACAAATCAAGAAGCAAAAAGGTGCAAAATTGGTTGTTTTCAGCTCCCTACATCCGCACATAATTGCACCAAAACAATTGCTGAGCATATGCTTTCAGACAACAAAACCACATGCAACAGCATATTAGTCATAAGCAGGTTCCAAGCAGATGGCTTTCAGTTGAGCGCTAAAGAGAGACCTACGTACTACAAAGGAGTAGGCTGCTTCGGCATCGCATGATTTCACGTGAGATCCATCATATCATACCATCCTAATCTGCAAAAAAGCAAGCACCACATGTCGACCGCCACTTTCATTATGCAAAAATGCTCGAGATGGAACACGTTGCGTTAATCATACAAATTCTTGGGGCGACTTTCTACGAAGGAAGCAGGAACGAAGGAGTGGTGAGCGATGGGGATATGCAAGGATGTACTAGCACATGA